>JADLZN010010943.1:0-400452 GCA_018155175.1 Sinocyclocheilus anophthalmus
CTGACTGCCACACATACTCTTCAGAACATTAGATTAATCCGTGCTGGAGCCGTGCCGACTCATAACCCACGCAAGCTAGATAATTCCGCAAGTAACTGCAATTCCAGATTTTTTCAAACAGAGATGGTGACAAAGAGGTAAAACTTATGGACTGCAGCTTTAAAGAAGAATATAAAAAGAAGAAAGATGATGATAATAGCCAAATAACTGCAATTCTGTGTCTTGAATAATTTTTATTTAAATCTTTTTTTATTATAAAGTAATTAATTTAGTTGTAGTTTGTATTTATTCATTTTTTAGTCTACTAGCATTTACTAGCAATCTTGTTAAAAGCATATGAGTTGTTCTTTTAAGTGATTTTTTTTCTGTGAATTTGTTGATCCACAAAATCAGGCTGAATGATTCATTCAAGACAGAGCCGGTTCTCTCACTGAGTTCCGAAAATATGTGATGAGTTAATGCTGACAGAAATCTTTCTGATGACAGAAATATTTGTATAACAAATTATTATGATTGGTTATTGTTCTTGCAATTATTTGCATACTAACTTGTGGTCTTTTCGTTCTTGAAATGCATTTTTTTAATCATCTAAAGCCACCTTCATTCTGCAAAGATTGTTGCGTTGTGTGACGATTCTTGTCCATGGCCAATAGAACACAAGACACCGCTTTCATTTATGCAGAACAAAGACCTGAAACCGAAGAGTCCTAAAACCTCAACTCTATTCTTTAGCTATCTCGCAAGCACTGGTATTTCCTTAAGGAAATGATAATGTAGTTTCTACTCAACACCCCATCATTGTCTCATACTCTCTTTCTCTCTCAATCTCCATCATTTCTCTTCCTCTCCCACCCTCTGTTTTGCTTAAACCACTGTAAACCTCCGGTCGGCAGTGCTCGGTGAGCCGTCCCCCGCAGCAGGCTTATTTACTCCAGTGTTTAATAGCCTGGGGGAGTGCATGAGCTATGATGACATGCTAGAATGACTCCGGGTACATTCTTAATAAGCTGCTGAGGGAATAGCGGAGGGGTGGGAGAGTGAGAGGCTGGAAAATGCAAAGAGAAAAGGGAGAGAGAGAGAACCCCCCCCCAAAGCGCTTGTCGGTGGCTGCTTAGACTATGAAGAACTCGGAGGCAAGTGATTTAACACTGTCTACAATTAAGCACGCCGTTTGCCAAGGTGTTTAAAAGTTGACCTACTATTTACCCTGCTAATAAAACGAGAAGTCGTTGGGAATAATTAGAGCAAATTGCTGTAATTACCAGTGGAGTTAAAAAATGATTGATGTAATATGCATGGACAGATCTGGAGCAATTTACAGACCACGATTATATGTGTGTGTGTTGTAGACATATCACTCGGTTCAAGACGTGCTGGTGTCTTTCGGCAGGAGGACTTTGTGCTACCCGCTCTATCGGCACTTCTCCCTGATCACAAGAGCTGTGAAAGACGTTGCTTGCATTTTTCAGTCTGGTGAGTTCTGTCTCTCTTTCTTTACTTTCCGGTTAAACCCAGACCTTTTAGCCATTTCCAAGCCACGAAGGGATCAAGTTGAGGGTCAAGATTAAATGTGTGACCTGTTCCTCAACCTATAAACCCTGCAGTGCTTCCAGCTCATTACAAGAATCCCTGCTGCTGCCACCACAATGAAAGCAAGCGTATCTCTTTCAACTTCAATGGAGGAAGGAAGGTTTCTTAAAATTATTCTGTTAACGTTTATTTGTCAGCAATGTGAAATTTTCAGAGAAACAACACTTACGTAAAGTCAACAAGAAATCAGAATGGACCTGTTTACTTTAATACACGTTTCTGATCTTTGCAATATTTACATTTAAATAAGCAGTAGCCAAAAAGCTAGTTGAGAGTTGTATAGATGTTATTTTTGTTACTGATATTTTTTTTATGTTTAAATTAAAAAAAAGAGGTTTTAACATTGGCATACATTGAGATATTCTTGAGAATGAACCTGACCTTCAACCTTCACATCCTGGTCAAAAAGCCTTCTCCCAGAAATTGTGTTAAATAATCAGAGAGTATATCTCAAATATTGAAAAATAATTATAAATGTATAAAACAACCTTTTTGTTATAAGCATAATACGCTTAAAAGTTATTTTTATTTATTTTTATTCATTTAATTCATTATTTTATTTCATTATTTATGCATTTATCTGATTTTAGGAGTGTTTAGATATTTTTTTATTGTAAAACAAGTTCTGATGGATTTTTTTTTCTTAGTCGGAAATACGGCACTTTACTGAAGTGTGAGCTGCGAATGCTATCTCATGTTGACTTTAAGGGACTAATGAGAATAAGAGCTTGACAGGCAACCTATATTTACCCACAGCAGACAGCTGCTCACTCGGGACCAAATTTAACACAACGCTCACCAGCCCTCCCTGAATAGCGGGGTGCTTCGGTAAAAGACGTTTTCCATGACAGGAAAGTCAACAGATTGGTCATGTCTTAGTGTGCTCTGTCTTGCTGTTCTGTCAGCGTAAGTGGGAGAGAGGTTAAGAACGAGGGAATCCGAGAGGGATGTCTCCTCACTTCTGAAGAAAGCAGCAATTCTGCAGAGTAGACACTGTTGGCTTTGATATCTCTGAGAGAGGAGCAACCTTTAAATCAAAGAAGCCATCTGTGGGAGTGACAGAAGCTCTGTATAAACACGTTTTCGGGCGTGTGTGGTGCGATTATCCAACACCTGTTGATTTTAGCACTCATAAATAACTGCAGTTTCAGGGCTTGCAAGATTTGGGATTAGCAGGATATGGTTGATTGCAAAGTTAAGTCAGAAGAGAGACTACACGACCGAACAAGATTAGATGAGCAAAATCACAACTCACCGGTCACAGGTTCATGTCAGGTTCTGGCAGCTTCCTGCACTGACAAAAAAATATGTACTCATGGAAGATTCCATAAAGGCAATGTGAAACAGCTTTTCAATCCATTTCAGGTCCATAAAAGGTTATTCAGTGAAGAAATGTAGTGTTCCTCCAACAAGAACTGATTTAATCGTGAAAAGTTGTTTCCTTATAACAGGTGGTTGAAAAACCAGCCAGAAAGTCTTTTCAGAGGTGGGCAAAAAATATATATATTTTGATGAAAAATGACAAATATAATTTTTTTCTTAGGAAAATGGTCCACCACTAGATCTTTCACAGTAAGAGCAAGGATGTATTAAGAAAGTAGAGTCAGTTTAGCTTCCGGGTTGACTCTAAAGACCAGATTAAAACCAAAATCAACACTGTTTATTTTCATAATAAATGTTGCCGTTCTTCTGTGCACATAATTCTAATAGGTTTCATAATGTGATCAATTTTCTTGCCTCAGAAACAATTTAACTCATGAAACCTTACAACAAAGTTACCTTAGTCAGTTGGACAGAGTGCAGAGTGCGTCCCTGTGATCTCCCTGATCAACTATGTATATAACACCTGCCAGCAACCAGTAGTGCAGTGACTTAGTGATCTCCTTCAATTAAATCACTTGTCAGTGTCGAATGCTCTGTAATTGGGTTGAAATTGTATTTCAGATTAATTGTCTACCCTTAGAGGCTTTTAAATTTGCCTTTAGAGTATGATAGCCATCTCCTCTCTGAGGTTTACACTGGTCCTCTTACTCTTATCCTCAAGGTACAGATTTGTAAACACACTGCTGAGTTGTAATATACTCACTGGTGTATATTTTCATGCAGAGTCTGTGACATTTCACTCCAGTCTACAATTTGTAGATTTAAAACCATCAAAGCCCCGTGAGCGATAAGGTTCTCCTTTAATGAACGGTAACAGCGGTGTGACTCCCCTCAGAAAGCAGACTGCCCTGTCACACCGTGACTCCTGGGTAATTAATTTGTCAGCGGAACATGAATGGAGGTGTGTATCATACTCTAATTTGAGGCACTTCGTTTAACCAGCAATGAAAACAAACAGTTGTAGTTAGTAGGAAAACAAACCCATTAATGATGCTGCTCGAGGAAAGCCGTGATGGGAAATGCTATCCAGGGGTAAATATTTGAACAGCCCTCTGGCAGCTTGTCTGGTTGTTCTCCCAGAGATCCTGCTAAAGCCAGCGGGCCCTCAAGGAGATTGAGGATGGAGACAGTGAGTAACGTCCTAGAAGATGCACTGTGGGCAAATATAAACGCTCGTATATAATCTGAACGTTCAGAGGCTTGCCTGTATTTCATTTAACTGCATAGCTTGGATTCAGTTTCCACTTGTTTTGCTCTGCACTGGTATCGGCTTGCAAGCAGTGTTTCACAACTTTTTGTTATAACTACCTCCATAGCACCGTGTTAAATGCCTTGTATTTATACAGGCCTTAATTGCTGGCTTAAATAACCCTTCATCAAACATGTATGTACAGTTAGAATTTAAACAGAAAATTCTGTTTATACTTAAAATATATGTTAAATGCAATTTATTTCTGTGATGTAAAGGTGATTTTTCAGCAGTCAATAATGTAGTCTTCAGTGTCACCTAATCCGTCAGAAATCATTTAGACTGATTTGGTGCTCAAGAAAGATTTATTATTATTATCTATGTTGAAAACAGTTGCTGTTTAATATTTTTGTGGAAACCCTAATAGATCTTTTTTAAGCGTTCTATGACTATACAGTTCTAAAGTACAGAATTTATTTGAAATAGAAATAGTTTGTAAAATTATAAATGTTGTCATTGTCACTTTTGATCTGTTTAATCAAGCAGTTTGATCCATTTAACTTTCAAAGGGTAGTATACATTTATGTTTTAGAAAATGTTTTTTTTTTTTTTTTAGGAGTTGTTTATCTTTTGGTTTGGAAGAAGGTTAATTTTCATGGCATTTTAAAAACCCTTTCACATCTCACAGAGCTTGACTTTTTTTTTTTGTTTTGCCAAGTTCCATCATCGCTTATTGAGATTCATTGTTTTGCTCAGCAGGAATTGTCATCTCTAAGCCAACGTAATCAATCTTAAGTACATTGCTGGATTCACAATGATAGATGTAGGCCATTTGATGCAACATCATTTGATGTCACTGTTCTTTAATGTAATTTTTGCAGCTGTTTCTCGAGGTTAGCTGCTTTGTTCAGTCATGTTAGGGTTTTCCACACGGCAAGCAGTCAGTGTCATCATTTTGTGTGATTAATAAATTGGTGGTTTGAGGCTAAATCTCACCAAGCTTGTCAACAACATATCCAGGTCATATTTCACACCTAAATCAAAGAAAAAAAAAATGTTTGTGTGATGGACCTTTTATTTTGTTTTGCATTTTTACATGATTTTCATGACAAATGAGCACGTTATACCGTCATATTTTATATTATTAAAATAACCAATAAAAAATCTTTCTCCGCTCGAAAAGTAGCTGTGTATTCGAATGAAATAAAATTCTGTGAGATTTAAATATTGGCACCCCGTGGACCTTTACCATCTGTACTTCCAGGGCCTTAATCTCACTTTATCACCCCATTCCTCTTCTCTCTCTTCTTTGCTCTCCTCTCCTCAACTTCTTCCCCTGAGACGCCTGATTGCAGCACATGATTAACTGGCTCAACATGCAATCTAAACCCAGCACACACTGCACCGCACAGTCCCACAGCTGGTCTTCGGAAGAATCCAAAGCTTACTTTTCTTCCCCTCTCCCAGGGTGCAGTGAAGAAAAGTAGAAAACCCTTCAATTATAGATGGATGAAGGTCAGAGAAAGAGAGAGAGAGGAAGTATGGTTCAACTTCCTGGAGTTTTTCTCGTATGTCCTGAAGCTGGAAGCCACGATGGCTTCTCCGCGTAAGAGCTCCAGCTTAAATGGGAACCAAATGTTTGTGTAAGGCTTTCCTCGGTGCGAGTACGCTGTTTGTTTTCTGAGGCGTCTGGAATGTCTCCACCGGCTGCCAGGCTATTCTGTGGGCGGCTCGAGAATCCTCGTGGCCCTTCATTCGCTTCACAACTGAGCCCGTTACTTTGCGCTGAGGGGATATTTTTGCACCTTATTTGGGAGACGGGTGTTATGGCAACAAATATCCTCACTGTAGCACGGTGCCCTCAAGGTGATTGTGGGTGTATTTTGTGTGTTGTGGAAGCATCTGCCAGAATAGAAAATACAATCATCTCACAAAGCATCTGCTCAGTACAGATTTCCCCTTTTGCTTCCACATTAGTTGCACATTTGATTACTAAATAAGCTGTCTTCACTGCTAAAAAAAAAAAAAAAAACCTTTATCTGTATTTTTGTCTTGTTTTCTGATGAAAATACCCAAGCATCTTTAAAATAAGACAAATTTTCTATTTAAATTTATAGCACACTGTTTTCAGAATTTTTTGTCACCCCATTGGTTTAAGAATAAGCCTTACTAACTTATGTTAGATTCATGCTTAAAACAAACAAAATAAAAAATCTAACTTTTGACAAAAATGCTGATTGAGAAAATATTTGTACACAATTTTTGAGCATGCTTATTTAGTTTAGTGTGAATAAACACATCCTTCTGGTTTCGACTGATTTACTGCTTGTTTTCTTTGTCACAGGGAAGGCCTGCATTCTGAAATGTCTGCTGGCCATCCATAAGATCTTCCGGGAGAACGATCCGGCCTATATCCTCAATGACCTCTACATCACAGACTACTGCATCTGGATCCAGAGGGTCAAGTATGTTCAATCCAGCACAATGACACCCAAATCAGCCACCCTGAAATTAACTGGGTCCAAAATCTGATTGTCTGCTAATCATACCGGTTTCATTAATCTGAGAGCTAAACCGTAGGTTTATCAAAGCAGTAAGCCACATGAGATGGGTGTTACAGTGATTATACCCATATGTAGGGGGTCTTGTTAGGTACATCTCACAAAATCATGTCCAGGTCACATTTCACACCATATATGAGATATGCTGCAGACATGTTTTTGTCAGGTTTCTTGAGATTGAACTTCTTTGCCACAATGCAAAACCAATAAGCAATAGTATGACAATATTAAACAAAACATTTGAAGAGTCCAAATTATCCATTTGATTATTTTTTTGTTGGTTTTGTTTTAGTTCAGTCTCTGCTAGTTAAACTGAACCACAGTGCTTGAACTTGATTCATGATGAATGGTAATGCAATCAATATTTCTGCTCGCCATTTTTTGTAATCACTTCCACGTTTAAAATGCAAACTACAACCAGTGCATAATTCAGTAATGAGATATACTCTGCTTCCAGGCTGGTGTTCAGCTAAAGTTGTATGCTTGTCTATAAAGAGTCCAGTTGAAAAATGTGCATCTGAAGTTGTAGGCTCGGTGCCCAGATGCAATAAATGTCCTGAGGGGATTGCACTGACATTTTTCAGTCCTATGTTTTTGCCAAAGTGTAGATTTTATGGCAAGAATGCAGCCTTGACATCAAATTAATAATGGATGTGTAAAATGGCAGACTTTAAATGTGCCTGTTTTCTCAATGAGACAAAGGGAGAAAATGAGGAAGAGAGACAGAGGTGGGTACAGAGACTCTTTGTCCGCGGTCGTCAGAGAACTGCAAAGTTCCACCATCTATGTGCTGGAAAACTTAATCACGCTTACTGGGCCTCTGAGTTAAAAGGGCAAATTAGTCAAAGCACTATCCTGTCTTTATTCCCTCTTTTTCTTCTTTAAATAAAATGAACATAAAATATTAAAAACTGGGGGGAAAATAGGGTGACTAAGGGTCCTTAGGGTGACTGTGCACCTTGTTCTCCATCGATCACTAAATGCATCATCTGAGGCATCAGTAGCATTGACCTGCGAATGAATGCTTGTGTTCCTCTGTTCCTCTTCCTCTTCAGCACTTTTGAACAGAACAAAAGAAAAACAGACCGGAGAGAGTTGAAAGGCACAGCTTGCAGGATCTGCGACAGCACTCTAGTGCCGCTGATGTATCTTAGTCATACCTTGAGGTGTTTGACATCTCTCAACAGCACACTGAAAATTGATTTCCAGTTTGCATCTTTTTAGAGTATCTTTAGTTGTCTTGAAACACTGCTGCAAACTTTTCGTTTGAGTTCAGACAAAGCCCCTCTTGTCATGGGAAGTGACTGCAGGAGACTTGCTCCTCCTTTTAAGTGCTGGAGCGTTTGATCAAATCCCCACTGCTCTGGTTCGTGTAGACAACTCCCTGTTATCATAGAAGGTTTGTTGTGACAGCGTTTTCAACATCTGACATATCCTCTGTCAGATGATTTAAACAATTCTCGCTTCCAAAAAAATCCTCCCAGAAGGATGCCCCAGTCCAGTTATCTGAGCAAGTTATCTTTGGCTGCATTCACACAACGGCAGAATGTGCTTATCAGTCTTTGTGTAGAATGCTTAACTGTTATTAATTTCACAGCAGGTCTGGGCAAAATCTATCTATCCATCCATCCATCTGTATATGTTCTTGATTTCTATCACCCATCCGCATATGTTCTGTCGTCCATTCATTCATCCATCCATCCATACAGTATATTGTTCTATCGTTCCATCCATCCATACAGTATATTGTTCTATCGTTCCATCCATCCATACAGTATATTGTTCTATCGTTCCATCCATCCATCCATACAGTATATTGTTCTATCGTTCCATCTATCCTTTCATCCGTATGTTGTTCTATCGTTCCATCTATCCATTCTTTTGTATTTTGTTCTATCATTGTTCTAACCAGTTCCTGCATGTTTTTGGCGTGAAATGTGACATGTATTTAGTGAATTAACCCCTGACTGTGTGAAAGTAGCCTTTGTGAGAACTCTAGATTATAGATGTTATCCAGGCACGTCTGTGGCAACAGTTCCTCCTCAGATCTCTTATCGGCAGTCAGATGCGATCAGCTGCTCTTGATGAATGTTGGGATTAATAAATGCTGCCCCTGTGGGCATGATTTATTGTGTCTCTCTGCAATACGTCCGGCATTCTCACTCTTGAAATCCTCCCAACTGCCGGAATGTCATGCTAAAATTGATGATGTCTTAAAGACTTCAAGTGTGATTTAAATCTCTGTACGGGCCCCCCGATCAACAATGAAACAAAGTGGATTGAGTTGGACACTCCTCTTTCTGGCTGTTTGACTGACAAGGCTCCATGGTCTGTCATGCTGATGGCAACATGCCTGACAAGTAGCCACCATCACTCAGTCCTTTTATGAATGGTCGGAATAGTGTCAGGGAACTTGTTCCATATCCATTTGCTATTGGAAAACATCCCAGCTTTCTTTTAGCTGAACCGATATCACCTACATTTTTTTTAAGAAAATATTCTGTAATGATTTACTCATCCTCATGGTGTTCCAAACCTACATGCTGTTGTGTTTTTCTGTGGAACACAAAAATTGAATTTTTAAATAATCTTCACATGCATTTTTCCATTCGGTGTCAATTATCAAGCATTGCGTTAGTTCTGGCAGATCACGTCAGTCAAGCTTGCATCAGCTGACTCTCAGCTGATTTATGTCTAGCTATAGGAATATGAACCTATCACTACTTCTTTATATAAGGTCCATTCAGTATTATTCAGCAGCTTATTGCTTTGCGCAGGAGCTAATTACCCTTCACCATCCCCAGCTCCTCATTTCATCCACAGTCAGGACTTGGCATTCGATATAACTCTTTTATCCTGAATTACGTTGTTACATTAAATTGTCATTAAGAACATATCTTCTACATTTAGATTAGTTTAATTGTCACTCATCTTTGACGCTAATGGTCCCGACAGAAATATAGTCATCACAGACTGTCAAGCTTCAAAATGGAGAAAAACACACCAGTCCAGTCAATATAAAATTATGGTTTTATTGAATTTGTTGTATTGTGGAATTGCTTGAGGATGAGTAAATAATGATAGATACAAAGGTTCTATTTTAATGGTATTATTTGTTTTTTTAAATGCAGTTTTATTTTATTTCTTTTATTTTACTTCTAGTGAACCCCTGATTGGGAAACAGAAACATTTAACGGAAATGAAAACAGACCAATAAAATAGCTTCCTTTTGTTCGTATCCGGAGATTTATGTGTGTTCAAAATAGCACATAACATTTTGTGTTAACATATATCTGGTATGGAATGATCTCATAGCTCTAGAGAGATTAAAATCATAAAACGCTTTGCCTACAGACATTAGCTAAGCTTGCAAAATTAACATACAATATATACTTTTGTCAGCTGTTACAAAAGTCACCTTATAGCAACTGCAGTCAATTACGGTCAGTGCAGATGAACTTCAGTTACACATTTTAGTGTGGCTTCAATGTGTGCCACTGATGCCAAGCTCTGAGATTCGGTGCCAGACTACTGAGACCACTGGCATTTTCTTATCTTTTCTTCCCCCTCCCATCCAGCATTCAGAATCACACCAGTGTAGCGTGTGGACCACTCAAACACACAATATATATTTTGTTATCTAGATTTCACAAATACTCTGGAACACCCCAGGACGCAGAACAAGACCCTGGTTTCATGGTACCCCGATACATTTACAACCTTGTGGAATGCGGCAAACTCTCAAGCTGCATTCTCCAGAGAAGCTTAAGGGCACAATTTTTATGACACAGAGCAGAAATGGACTTGTCTACTAATTAATTCATAGGAAAACCATCTTTGAATGAACACCCATTTTCTTCATGCCATTGTGTATATTATTGCTGTTTTATATTAATCTGTTGTATTATAGACTATGTTTATTTGTCTATTCCAGGCCTTACACGATAAAACACTCATTAATATAACCTTACATATAGCTTGTTTAGTTTCTATGAATTCGCCTTCTGATGATCTACACAAGAATGTATATTATTTGTTGGTACATAGGCAATATATTAGTGCCCTGAGAACCTTTAATATTTTCGATTCAAGTTCCAGATACTAAAGTACCATGTTTCCACACAAAGAGTCATAAACTCCACAGGATCTCAAAAACGCCCACTTGGGATTCAGGCCTTTCTCATTGGACAAGCCCATCCTGAAAGGCGGGGATCTTCTCCGACCTTAAAGCTGACACACCATGTGACCCGCCCAGTTGGTGGTTCGGTCAGAAGCAAAGATGAAGATGTGAGGAAAACGCTTCAGGATACCAAAGCATATGTGCCAGGCCTTTCTTCGGCCTAGTCCTTTCCATTCATCAAAAATTCTCTGACTCAAACTGGTTTTTTTCATCAACTAATTTCAGCAAGATCTTGGGCCTTAAGTTTGCATCAGGAATCTCTTTCAGACCGCGGAGACTCGCTAAGTATCAAACTTAGTATTATTAATTGATACATTAAGTATCATTTGCACCTTTTTTACAAAGGTGTGTTTGAACTGAGAATCTGACGTTTTCCCTCAGGCTTAGATCGTCTGAATATGCAAAATGGTTCCATAAAAGTCATTCCTTATGTCTCTTTCTTTAGGGCTAAACTTTAACCCTGCCTACCCAACTGTAATGTGTGTGTGGGTGTGGTGTGTATGTGTATGTTAGAACAGGTATGTCGTTTATGTAGTATGTTAGACTAGGTTTTAATGTGTTATGTAGTTAATAAAACCTTATTGTATCACCACTTGAGTGTCATTGTTTGCTCATAACCGGAGTCATTAATCATGCAGATTTATGCTACAGGCTTTGTGTAGAGTTGTATAGTAAGAAAGTTATTTCCCTTAACCGGGAATTTAACGTTCTTAGAATTGACAAGACGTTTGACCCTGAGTGGTCAGCTAAATATATACAGTGGATCTAAAATATGAATAGTTAATTATAACTAGTTATGGTTAATTATTCATATTTCCTGTCGTGAGCTGATTCGCTACACCAGTGAGTCGACTCTTCAGCCAGTTCAGAAAACAGATAAGATAAGGTGTAACTTACTGTGTTTCACTAAGTGCAATGGAGCCGTTATCTGACAGAGCCTTGCTTTCCATTTTCCATTTTTTCTTCGAACTCCTTAATTGGGTCAGTCGGATTCTGATCGGCAACCATGGCAACCTGTTCAAGGTGAGATTCGAGGTTTATCTTTTGACAGGATGAGAAAGTTGCTTTCTCTGACATTGAGAAACGACACATTGTCAGAGTATTGATGCTCAGCCAAGTGTTTTTCTCCAGGGACTCAAGCCACTGGCTTGAGGGTAAGGAGGCCTCCAGGGGCCACATGGGTCAGGGGTTTTGTAAAGCTTTGTGCTCAGTTGCCCCAGAGTGGACATCACTGTTGTCAATTAGTGTTAAATCACGACGGAGCAAAGAGGTGTGGGAAACTGTTTTCACTTATTGCTTCAGTAGATAGTGAATTGTGTAAATCCCTTCTAGCATTGAGGAAATTGGGCTTAAAAGATCTATATGGTCCACGGTGTGTGTGTGTGTGTGTGTGTGTGTGTGTGTGTGTGTGTGTGTGTGTGTTAATAGCTCTGTTTAGATTATTTAAGGATCTGCTTTTACTTTTTTCAGTTTTGTTGATGCGCGTTGAGTTTGACAGTGTCTTTGTTGGTTGTGCCTTCGGATGACATTGAATAGTTTGCCATCGATTTGAGAGGTTTACTTCTGATGTTCAGCTTTGGTGGTTGTTTGGGAAAAAGTGTAAGACTGCAGTGATTATGGAAAAGGAATCTAATAGGGTTGGATGGATGCAATTTTGCGGATTGGTGTCCACGCAAAGTGTGTAGGTTACCATAATACATAATACTAATATTATTATTATTATTATTATTGTTACATTTATTTTTTAAACTTATTTAAGCTTAAAATATTATGTCAAGCAATACATTGTAAGCATACATGGCTGTTATGTAAAATTGTGAATTATCACAGCACATAAAATATTAATTTACCTGGCTGGGAATAACATTCTTTCCTGGTGAATGCACATTAGTATAATGCCACAGTTGATATTCTGTTTAGAAACCCACCAGGTTGCATTTATCGACTGGTTCGATAATTATGTAGAAAGGTATTAATATTTCAATATCATGATTACCAATTAAGTAGTGTTTTGGTGGTCATGTGATCGCAACATTATGTATATTTTTAGGCAACTGATTTTCATTTCAGTAGTTGTAAAATTTTGTGAGTAGAAGTAGGCCTACAGCTTTAATGTATAATTTATTGATTTTTGCTGAAACACTTAAACAAGAGGCTTACATTGTATATGATATGAGTTCTATGACGGAAAAGTTCTGAACATTTACACTATCTTTTCTCTGTAGACATAGTCACATAGTCTTGTGTGAGCGCTTGAGATATGGAGAGATAGAAGGGAGACAGAAAGAGAGAGGGAGGGAGGGAGGGAGGATTGAAGTGTCCCGCTGGTGTGAGGAAAGTGATCCTGGTCTTAGAGCTCATACAGATAAGTGGATCATATTCCCTCTCAGCGTGTGGTTTAGCAGCATTTGAAGACTTCAACTTGTACAGTCAGTCTGAGCTGTGACGGTGCTCTCTAACCTTCCAGTTTCCCCCAAATCCTCTGTTCTTGTAATATGAGAAAAGCTGAATGAAACAATGGCACAGTTTTGTAAAATGTATACCTAGAATTCACCATAAATCACTTTGAATTAAAAAATGAAAATGTAGTAAGGATTTGACTGAAATGTGTCCAATTCACAGTTCAGCTGTAAAATGAATAATTTATTTAGTTTCAATGACTTTTAACATGACATTTTAAATGATATTAAAGACTAATTATCTTGTTGAAAAGTCAGAGGTACATTTCATCCTTGTGTGTCTTTGATTTGAATATCTTAAGAGCTTAATGTAGACACAGCCCGAGAGCTTTGTTTGAAGTAGACAAGTAATTCAGGTTCACCCCATCTCTTTAGATATAAAGGTCTCCACTATTTTCTCAAGCTGCCTCTAGTGTGTCTTTGTTGTGGCAAGCTTGTTTTTATTTCCCCCCTCTGTCAACCTTGAAAGCCACCTCTTCGGTTAATTAAGGCGAACCACAATAGTGCCATCATAATGACTGAATTGTGTACAACATTATCCTTCGCCCCAAAAGGGGCATTTGTTTCCACCGCAAGCATGCATTTTCTCACCGCAGAAGTGAAGGAGGAGAGAGAGAGTTAGATGCAGAGAAAACAAGCGAATCTCTACAATGCTAACTCAATAATGACCTCCCACGGGGAGAAAACGAATATGGCAAATGTTTGAAGCGCCGCCGCCACTGCTGCGGTACTTCCACCAATCACATTACTCCAGGAAGTGCCTAATAGTTTTATGGACCTTCTTTCTTCTTCGGAGACCACATGGTGGTTTTCAGAGAACTTTCTTTGGCCAGGGTCAGAAATTACCCCAGGGTTCAGGCCAGAATAACACTAAAAATGTGTGCCTTTTATTTGCTATCTGATATTTGATAAAATTATAGTTATGGACTTCTGGAGACACTATAGTGACCTGTAGCTGTCCGATATCTGTGTTTGCAGATGTTGTTGCATGTGTTGGTAATAAGAAGTAGTTTTTGTATTTTTATTTTATTTAATGTTTTTTTTTTTTGGTTCAACTGAACATGAATAAAACACACAAACTAAGTTATTTGAAATGTATTCTAACAGAGCATTGATTGTGTTTTGGTCTAGCCAATATATAAATACTTTAATATTAACTTAAAACAAGTCTTACTTCATCCACCGGAACGGCTTCCGTGTACGACAGTCAGCAGAAGTGAGAGAAGTGAGGGACAATTAAAAAAGTGTTTATTCATTTGAAATATGTCAACAACCCAAGCTACCCAATTGCAAGACTTGGAGGGCCCGGACAATTTTTTAGTCTTAACATCCGATTGGGATTCGTCTGAAAGAAAGAAGTCACATACACCTAGGCTCCTTTGAGGGGAGTAAAACACAGGTTCTAATTTCACTTTTTGGTGATTTACACCCCTTTAAGATACAGATATGTTGCCTCTATATCTCATGGTCATGACAATCTCGTTTCTTTGACGATGTATGGTGTTATCTGCAGGACTAGGGTGGGCCTGATGACGATGACCGACATCCCGATGTTAAGTGACATCGTGATTCCACCCCCACCAACCACCCCCTCTCCCGCAATCCGCCGCATCCCAATTCCATGTTCGGAAATAAAATTAAGTGTACTACAGAACCCCTAAAAGGAATAAATAGCCTACGAGATGGGAGAATAAAAAAAAATATTTCAATACTTTTTCTCGCAATTATATCGTTGGGTAAGTAAAGGTGACTGTATATAAATTGCGGGCATCAAGGAGCCGCTATTAAAACCGCTTTCGATTGCGCGCTCTCATTTCACTCTCACTTTTGAGATTCGCGATCACAAGGACTCTATACCATGGAGCGGCAGTGCTTACCACACATTTGACAAGATTAGATGTTTGTCATTGGTGCTCAGGATCTGCAAATCTTTTTCCATTATCATATCAGACATTTCTCCTTACTCTGTGTATGTGGTAAGTGAACTTTCATGTTTTGTAATGCAACAGGCTACCGCTAGCAAGCGGCAAACATTTTAGTGGCTCCATATAATGCGTTATTTGTTTCACGCTTCGGGCACAACCCGAAGCCATCCCCGATGTCATAGCAATCACAAGTTCAGTGAAGACATGATACGATGCCAATGGTAGACATAGCCCACACCCTATGAAGGACATTACTGGATCCTTGCTGGACCCCCTGTAGTTTGCTTACCGAGCAAACAGGTCCACGGATGATGCAGTCAACATGGGACTGCAATACATCCTGCAACATCTGGACAAATCAGGGACTTATGCAAGGATCCTGTTTGTGGACTTCAGTTCGGCTATCAATACAATCATCCCAGCACTCCTCCAGACCAAACTAACCCAGATCTCTGTTCCTAGCTCTATCTGTCAATGGATCACAAGTTTTCTGACAGATAGGCAACAGCTAGTGAGACTGAGGAAATTAATTTCGAACAGCCGCACCATCAGCACTGGTGCCCCCAGGGATGTGTTCTTTCCCCACTGCTCTTCTCCCTCTACACCTACGACTGCACGTCTAAAGACCCCTCTTTCAAGCTCCTGAATTTTGCAACAATTTAACAACAGTCATCGGTCCCCTATTTCCCACGAAGCCGAGGTCTAGAGCCAGCTGGCTCTTGGTGCAGATTAAACAAGGCCTGGAGCTGATTACCTCTACCATTTGTACTCCATATTGCTTAAAAAGGGCACACAGGAGATTGTACTCTATCACAGATGAGGAACGTTCATCCTGACCAGTCGAGCTGCTCACACAGTCTACTTCAGCCGTATACCGTGTTGTCCTCGTGCATCTTCCAAACAACTGTCTGGTTTGGCGCAGCTGCAAAACAGACATTAGAAGACTACAGAGCCGAATTCGGACTGCCTGAAACGGTTTTTTTTCTTCGGTGACTTTTCCACTCTGCCCACCCTCAAGAACTGTATATTATCCGGATTTGTGCGAAAAAGGGCTCAGAAAATCACTCTGAATCCCTCACATCAATCCTTTTTGAACTTTTTATGTCTGACCTGTGCTACCAGGCACTTCCGCCGAACAACCAGGACGCCAGGCACAAGAAACAGTTTATTCCACCAGCAAATCTACCTTTACTTTGAACATTAAATAGTTCTCCCCTACGTGCACTAAAAAGATGTGCACATCCACGTTATGTACTTAATACTACCCTATCTTATTCCAATTCTTTTGTAAATGTATTGTTATTCCAGCTTTTTAATGATGATTCAGTTTCTGAGTAGAATTTTGTTAATGTAGAGAAAATCAAGTCTTATATGAGTCTTTTCAGTGAGGACTCTGATCCAGACTATCCATTTAATATGCTGGTTTTTTTGTGTTAAGAAACATTTATATTAATCATATGTTGTGAAATCTCACAGTTGTGCTGCTAAATTTTTGTGGGAAAACCGTGACAAGGATTTGTTGGATTCTTTGCTGAATAACAAAGTTAAAAGAACAGCCGGTATTTGAAATAGAAAATGTCTTTACTGTCATTTGATCGTTTTATCCATTACTTGCTGAATAAAAGTATACATTATTTTCCAAAGAAAAAACTTTGAAAAAAAAACTTGTAAAACATAGTGTAGGTCTAGGATAGTGCAGGCCGCTCCCCTGTTTACAGAACTTATATTTTTCTGTTTACATTTCTCAAGACAACTTTATCAGTGACATCTATGGTATTGTATAGGGACTTTTCATGCCTGGTATTCTTAAAAAAATAAAAATAATTTATAGCGCCTTCAAGGCCTGTTTGTGTATTATATGAGTCATTTATCTTGTAAAGTCTCTGAAAAGTGTCCAACCGGTTTTGCATCTCCATTTAACCATGAATCAATTTTTCCTCGATATAGCACAGACTGCCTCTTTATCTCAGATAAGCACTTTCTGAAGGCGCCAAGCATACTTGTGACTAAAGCGTTGTGTACACAGTATCCTCCTGAGACAGTAGCGCTGCTCTCCTGCTAGGAATCCCTGTCCGCCGGCGGTCCAGGACATCATTAGGCCTGCACGGTGATAACGAGGCATCTTGGTTCTCAGCGGTGGGTTAATTGAAACAGAGAATACGGCGACGCACGTCAATAGAGATGGGGCGGCTCAGACTTGCATGCTTTATCCTTTTTGTGAATGACCACGACCTCGAAACCGTCAGGGAGCATGACCCCCCCCCCGTTCGCTCGCTAATCACCATGGTGATGAAGGATTTGAGCAGCAAGCAACTCTGAATAGTGGCCACTTGAGTTTTGGCAGCACCTGGTCGCATTTGCTACATGAATAATGTATGCCTCGAGGCCCCTTGTAGTACGGGAATCTTTGCATTGAGTGTATTGTTGCAATATTTTTTTTCCTGGTGAATGCTTTGTCTGGTTGCTTTGCATATTGCTTATCCCCAGGGGAACTATGTGGCGGCATGCAGTATTAGTGAAACTAAGATTGATGTATTTATTTTAGTGTTCAGACATAATATTGCATGCATTACATATTTTGTCCATGATTAGCACAAGATCAGTCCAACTTAGTAAAAAAAAAAGAAAAGAGGTTGTAGGCAGTAATCATAATAAAAAAATACTATATATAAGAAGCACACACACACACACCTATATATAGATAGATATATAATTATTTATGGTAAAAAAAAATGTTAACTATTTTCTGCAATGACTACTACTTTTCAGTTGATTTACTGGCTAAGTACATATGTGTTTAGTCTCTCTGGTTAATGTTTATATCACTCTAAATATGTGCTTGTAAAGTGTCTGTTGTAAACTGAGTTCTCCACCAGCCGATAAGCATGCGCTGAAGTCCTAGAATTCTTCCTACTGTAGCCATGGAGACAACTGTATTGTGAACTGAATACTAAAATATTTCACATTTCACTCAACTGCCAAACCTAATATTTTGGATCACAAAACAGTGCCTGTACATGAATACTTAAGGATTTGTTCAGCCAGATAATGAAGATTCTTGTCATAATTTACTCACCTTCAGGTCATTGTAAAATGTGAGGTTTCTTTCTTCAATAATATGCTAAGGTACACTACATTCAAAAGTGCCGGGTCAGTTTTTATTTATTTTTGGGAAAAAATATTATACTTTTATTCAGAAAGGATGAAATAACTTGACATTATCACAGTTTAAATGAAAATATTAATCCACCACAACTGTTTTGACATTGATTAATAATAATAATAATAATATGTACTTGTATTCTGAGCATCAAATCAGCCTATTAGTGAGAAGCCTGGAGTGGTGGCTCATGAACATTTTACCATAACGGAAAAATGACATTTAAAATTACTATATTTACATATGTACATTTCAAAATATTGCGTTTTACATAATTTTTATCAAATAAAGCAGCTTTTTGAGGCCATTAAGATACTTCTTTCAAAACATTTTTAAAAATCTTACTGACCCCAAACTTTTGAATGGTAATGTAGATCTTTAACAGAATGTTCATGCTGCTCCTTTAATATGCAAAGTAAGGAAAATGGTGAGCTATTGAGCTCTAAAAAACGCAAAAGCATCCTAAATGTGGCCTATATGCCAACTTTAAATTTCTAATTATTGAATATAATTAGGTAACAAATCAGTTTTAAGAATTAAGGGAGGGCAAATTTTCTGAGAAAAAGGACTTAAATTTCAGTCCACAAAATTTGGGTTACGAGTCCGAATCTCTTACCATTAGGCCACGACTTCCCCATATTAATATAAAAGTATTATGTTCCCTTAAGGTGCTACTATGAACCTTTTAGTGGTAAATAAGATACACAGTTGTCCCTTTAAGGGTACTGCCCCAGAGACAAACTGTTACCCTAAAGGTGCAATTTTTGCACATTGTTTTTTTTCTAATAATGTGGGATATTCTGCTAGTTATCTTGGTTTGTGAAAAAAGATTTTTAGTTGCAGAAGTCCAGTCACAAATATATTTTTATTTAATAAGCTAAATTGAATGTTTGTTTTTTTCTCTCCCCCCACCAGGTCCAAGCATGTGCTTGAGCTGGCTGAATCCTTACATAATGCCAAACTGCAGAAGAACCATCTAGACCTGGAGCTGGAGATACTCGAACAAGCTGCTGAACTTGCGGCGAAGGAGGAAGCAGATGAAGAAGTAGAGGAGGAGGATGACTCAAGCAGTGATAGTGACTCTGAGGATGAGGAAGAGAGTGAGGAAGAGCAGCCTGAAGAAAAGATGGAAAATAACCAGACGGTTGAAACCCTGGTCAGCTATGAGGTTCTGAAGGAAGATGCCATGACTGAATCTTCCCTCCAACGTTGTGGTGGAGAGCCGCGAGAGCCCAGGCAGTTGATTGAGGAGCTGGGAGAGAGGCTGGAGGCGGGGCTGACGATTCAGGAGGATGTGCCTCAGGAAAGACGCTCTATTAGCAGCAGTAACACGGAGGGAGAGGGAGAGAGAAAGAGCGAGGGAGACTATTACCATCAGTGTGCAGCTGAGACTGTAAGAGACGCCACGAAAGCAGCAGCCAGTAGAGAGCTACTTGATGCGTGCCTTCAGAGGAATCCACTGCGTATCATAAGCAATGATGAACTGGACAGTGATGAACTGGACAGTGACGATGATGGAAACTTACTTCTTACAGTGGGAAAAGAAGGGCTTTAGTGGGAACATTGTCGCTTGGACATTACGATTCCTTTGCAGTAAGACTAACGGATGTATCCTTAAATCTGTCAGAGAATTTGTGCTTTTTCATGGATTTATGTTGTGAAAAATTACAGTTTTATTTGTGCCATTGTCATATTTGCTTGTTTCACAGTGCCGCTGCTGTTGAAAAGAAATAAGACTTTTTTTCCTTTGTACATTTATGCCATTCTGGGTAGTTTCAACTTTTTTTTTTTGCATATCACATTTTTCGCAAACATTTTATTTGTGTTTAATGGAGTTGCAAATAATATCAATATATATTTTTTATTATATACAGAATAATTTTTAAAGTATATACTTAACCTTTTATCTATCTATAATCTATCTATCTCTAAAAAAAATAGTGCGTCCTCAGCAAAACAGCACATCAGCACGTTTTGTTTAGATATACAGTGTTGTCTTTAAAGAAATACCCATTCAAGTCAAATGTCTCCATTCCTGTGGCACTCAAGAGAGATTTTTGGGGTTCTTTATCTCTATGGACTGATCTTTTGCAATGAGTTTCTGCAGTGTGTGATGCTGCTGTTATTTACATGCATCCTGTTTGCAGTGAAGCACGATCCCTCGCGTGTCAGTCCTCTACTCTCATGAGTGTGAGATTAGCATGTTTGGGTTGCACATTGTCATTTCCTTGGAAGTCAAGGAGTAGGAGGTGGTCGTTTTGACGATAGCAGAAAAAAGTGGGGGTGGGGGTTTATCAACAGGAAATGTTAGTTACAGCCCTTTCTTCAGAAATTGTTTTTTCTGTTACCATTCTGCTAGCAAGATAACTAAAGACATGTATTGTTAGGCACCCGTTTAGTTTTTTTAGTTTTTTAATTTTTATTTTGTTAAATTGTTTTGTGCTTCTAAAAATTCATTTTTAGCCTTATTTGCAATATAAGGTTCTTAAAAGTAATTTTATAATGTTTAGAGGTTTTTTTTTTGCTTTAGATTATTATATGTTATCCCAGTCCAAATTTGCAGGGCAGAACAGCCTCACTTGTATCAGTTTTGAGTGCAATTGATTGATTTGATTGATCTGTGCTGAATAGAGGAGTCTGGTGAAAACAGTTCAATATTGCGGAGAGGCGAAATAACAAACCGGGAAGCACTTGTCAGGCAGATAGATGGTGAACTGTGTAATGTTGAAGTGGAAATTGAGGAGATAAGGTGGTAAGATTCCACCTCCAGACAGCGTTTAACTGACTGCAGTCAGCAAACACACCTCACTTTAACAGACGTTTTATATACTAAAGAGCTTTAAAATAAAGCAATAGCAGTTTTACAATTTGGCAAATTTACAATCTCAATTCTTGTTTTTGTACAATTTGCTTATTCCCCAATGACTGTTATGTTTAGGGGTAAAAAAAATTACTCAAATCGTAAGTATTTGTATGAAATTGTCAAATTGTAAAATAGCAAGATAGTTTGAGATTGGGTTGCAACCACTTTGAATGAGGTAACAATTTCACATTAATCATGCAAAGCCATTAAGAAAAGAGCCTTTCTAAAATAGCAGTTGTTAATTTCAAGCAGTGTCACGGCATTATTAGCAAATAATGCTAGATTTGACTGCTCTTAAGTTTGAAATTGACTTTCTTGACCTTTTTGTCCCACTCTTGTCAAAAGTGGGGCCGCTGGTGCTACAGGGAGGGTAATATCAGGCTCCATTCTGGTATGTATTTCTCACTTTTCACTATATAATTAATACAGCGAATAAACTTAAGCCCCGTTCTACATTTGTGTCCCTCTCTATGAATTTTCTGCTCAGAAATATGTCTAAGTACGGAAGCAGAATACACTGTGAATGCCATTTCATGTTAACTTGGTCATTGACAGTCTGGTAGCTGTTCAAGTGAGGAGCAGCTTGGACGAAATGCTGTTTTAGGCCATGTGTTCCTGTTGGCTGTCTACCCTGTTCACTCTCTGACTGAGTCTGTCTGATACCTTGGAGACAGACGCTGTCTCTGTCTGTAACTAGAGCTTTTTATTTCTGTCCGTCTCCCCATCGCTCGGTCTCTCTTGCTCTGCACAGTTCTCCTTTATGTATTTTCTCTTTTCCGGTTGCAGTGTGTTGAGGATGGATGATGTCGTTAATGTAGCTCCCTCCGAGTGGGGCCAACCGAGCTCTCCAGCAGCACCTTGGGAGCCTAAGCATTTGTCCGACCTCTATCAAACCCTCCTCCTTCATCCCTCCATCTTTTATTCTCACTTCATTGCTCAGTAGCTTGTGGGAGCCCACAGGCTGTAGCCACCTCTCCCCTGTGGGATCCACCATTGATTAAGTGACACTCTGTTGAATCGCAGTTTTTCATGGTAAAGAGGTGCCTATATTTCCCATTATGATGTCAGCCCCTGGGAACCAGACTGGTGCTTCACACCGTATGCTGTCTTGAGCGTTTTTAATAGGTTTCACCTGCAGCTAAGGGGACATTTGTGCCTTTTAAATGTATTCAGCTGACAAAACTGGATGAATGCGGTCGTGTTTCAGGAGGCTTTTTTTCCCTCTGCAGTGTGCAGTAATTACGTGCAGCTCTGACTCTCTGCTGTGAGCTGCTTATTGAAGTGCAGCTACATCTCATCTTTTAACTGTTGTTTGCGCATATTGTCAGTAGGAAGCGCGGAACAGTGCGTGACCAAATTAGCTTTGCTGGGATCTTGCTGCTCAAATCAAACTTTCACAGCTCGTAAATGTATGAACAAGGTACTAATATTTCCAGTTGTCACTTTCTTAAAGGTGTTATTTTGACACTAGTGACACCAAGTGCAACTGCAAAAATGATTAGCTCTGAAAATATGAGGCGTGATTTTCCATTCAGCCAATTCTTAAAGGGGACATAAGTAACACACAGTTTCTGCCAATCTCATGTTAATCTTGAATATTTATAGAGTAGTATTGCATCCTTCGTATCTCCGAAGAGTCTTTAGTTTTATCTGATTTATAAAAGACAGATACAGGTGTACCACTTCTTTCCGAAAACAGTCAAGCTCCTGGAGGTGTACTGTGGGCGGAGCTAAAGAGTCATGAGCATGCAAAGCTTTTGCGGTGAGATCATCTGCAAGCTTTGACATTGACATAAATAAAACGGGAACAAAAACTTAATTGACTTAAATTTTATTTAATTTGTTTATAAAACATTTGTCACGAAATGCCGGGAACAAACAAACACACTTGGACAACTCCATTGCTGCACCAGTGAAACAAACTGCATCCACTTTTCCCTTAACGCTGGGTTCTTTGAGAAGCTGAACAAGGTTATCTTTCCCATCACAACCAAAAACACACTTCTTTGGTGACACTGTTGATTTCGTGGTCTAAAAACAAAATGACAAATCCTCATGCAAGTCCTGTTCGGCTCTGTCGACGACTTCCGTAACCCGAATGAAGCACGTTGATGGGTGTGCTCTTTTGCGCCGCGTCTGGTTTGATGTGTGTGATATGCAGTGTTCCCGTGAGGGTTGCCTATACAAGTAATTCTGCTGCCCTTTGATGTCCATACGGGCCAGACTCAAAAAAAACTTTTCTGAACTTATCTAAACCCTGAAGGATTGTATTTGGTACAGAAATACTCCGTCATACGTCCAACTCACGTGGACCATTAACAGAACCCAATTCAACTCTGCAATTTTTAAATAAATAGAATTGATTGTAAATAAGAACCGGTTCTTGGGTCTCAACCCTAATTTTCGGTAACGTAGCTTACGCATAGTTATACATTAAACCTGGACAGGAGAACATATTGTAACCCTGTAAATAATTGCTACTTCGCCTGAAAGGGGTCATATGATGCGTTTTCAAGTTTTCCTTTTTCTTTGGAGTGTTACAAGCTTTTCGTGAATAGATCCGATCCCGTAAAGTTGCAAAGACTAAAAGTCTCAAACCCAAAGAGATAGTCTTTATAAAAGTTAAGACTCATCCACGCCCTCCTAAAACGCCTCATTTAAAGCACGCCGCCCATAATGTCTCGTTCTCACGATGTGGGAAGATTTGCATAACGCTGCCCAAATGCTCACGTAAAGAAAGAAGGCGTAACTTTATTGTTGCTGCCACCACCACCGCCGCCATGTCATGGAGACTCTGTGTTTCGTTGTGAAAGCGAAACTACTTTGTTTGGCATTCCAAAAGAGAAAACGACTAGAATCAGTGGTTAAGTTGTATTTACAACACTGTTTCCAGAACAGTTCAACACAAATATTCAATTGTGTGGGCATCACATTTTATGGAGGACTGTTTCCTGAATCTGGGAGATTAGACTACAATGGCGTTCTGACTCACAGACTGTAAGTAAGTTTTCAAATTTAAAGAATTTGCCACTGACGATTAAAAACGTGAGTTTTGAGCAGTGTAGAGTAGCGCTTGTCGTTTGTCATTTCTCCGATCACAAATGCAGATATGGTTTTATGTTTACGCGGCACGACGCAACACGTAAAAAGACAGTATAAATCATTATACTCCGTAATGCACAAATGCCCTCGTTTATTAATGGTTTTAAAGTTTTTTTTGTTCTGTTCTCCGGGATACGGCATCACAGTATGGTAAGGGGCGTAACATTTCCGTCACACGCTTGAGGAATCCGGCCAATCACAACGCACTGGATAGCTGGCCAATCAGTGCACATCTCGCTTTTCAGAATGATGAGCTTTGTAAAAATCGACGCGTTTCAGAAAGGCGGGGCATAGAGGAGAAACAATAATGTACAGTATGTGGAAAATAATGTGTTTTTTTATCTTAAAAACTGCATAAACACATTTCATTACACCAAATACACAAAATAATGTTATTTTTAGCAACATCATATGACCCCTTTAAAGGTGAGATTTGGTGCTGTCTGGTGAAATCTTTGTGACACATTGCCTCAAACGGTCCTGACCTGCACTAGGTTTACTACTGACAGAACAAGGACAATGTGTTCACCCCCACGCACAGGATCCCCCTGTGTGCCATACTATTGGAAAACTCAATCTCTTTTCCTTTTAAGTGGTGCGATTCCGGTACTTGAGCACATGAATAACCCTAAAGGAGAAATGAATCTCTTCCTCTCTAGAGCCTGGCTTCTCCAATGACCATGCAAATAAGGTTTCTTTTGTGCCATGTCTCCCTTTCTGTCTCTCTCTGATTGTCTGTTTAATCTTTGTCTCCTCATTTGTCAATCTTAGAGATGTAATACACCTTTGTTTGTTACTTCAGTAGAAAAAGAGCAAATCCTCTTGTCTTGACTTAGTTGCGAGTAAAAGTCCTTGTGATGTCTCATGTTATGGATGCTTTCGCTTCCATTCACATGACAACTAGAGCGAAAAGCGTAAAGCAACCAGGCTATAGAGAGCTACAAAGGCCCACAGAGAGTGCTTGCATCAACAGTTCCCACATGCCGAGCTTCCGGATGCATTCTAATTGGCGTAAGCAGCATCCGTTAAATCGCTCCCGTTAAACGGAGAAATTAAAGTAGTACGTGCCTAAGAGTGTGTGTTAAATCACTTCTTGCTTGCAGCAGACGTTTGCTATCAGCCTACCTAATGGAAACTATTACCCCTGCCTATCTAACAAGGTCGATGTTTGGTACACTAGTGCATATTAGAGAGAGAGTGAGTGTCTATAAGACATTATCCCATCATTAGCTCTCAGATTGCAAAGGCACTTTACGCTGCGCTGAATCTCACACTGCATAGCTTTTCTCCCCAGGCTACGGTAACAATTAGCCGAGGTGTCAAGTTCAAGTAGCTTGACTGTAATGTGAATATACTGCCTTTGTTTGCTCCATTGAAGGTATTTCCAGGCTAAAAGAAGATGGCTTTTATTTTGTCTTTTTGTGCCAGACGCTTCTTTCTTTGATTCATTCAACTTTTCAAGACCGCCATGTTTGTGTAAAAGCTTCATAAGTCAGCGTAGAAAAGTGTCGTTTTCTAAATTCAATCTGAAAGTTCTCACCACAGAGCTTTCTGAACCCCACCATAAATCTTGACTTTGAAGAACTGCTGCTTTGAGAGAAGCCGCAGTCCCTTATTTGTTTTCCATTTGAAACAAAAGTCCGAGAGTATTAATGTTTTAGCGCAAGTTGCTGTTGGAAGGGAGAAGCTCTGCTGGAAGAGACTGGGGGAATTGGAAGCCACAGAGGCAGCATGCCAACCTGTTGAAGTACTTATCTCCATTCCTCCTGCTCTCTTTCCTTAAGTTGAGGTAACTGGTGGAGTTGTGCACCCTTTCATTTAGTTTTATAGATGTTTACTTCTGAACCACATTTGTCTTTAGTCCAGGTGCATGAGGATACGTTTGTATGGCTGTGAATTATAAAAAAAAAAAAAATCCAATTTAATGTGTGTTTACACTGCCGTTCAAAAGTTTGGGGTCAGTAAGTTTTTTTATATATATATATACAGGTGCATCTCAATAAATTAGAATGTCGTGGAAAAGTTCATTTATTTCAGTAATTCAACTCAAATTGTGAAACTCATGTATTAAATAAATTCAATGCCACACAGATGAAGTAGTTTAAGTCTTTGGTTCTTTAATTGTGATGATTTTGGCTCACATTTAACAAAAACCCACCAAGTTCAACTAATTAGAATATGGTGACATGTCAATCATCTAATCAACTCAAAACACCTGCAAAGTTTCCTGAGCCTTCAAAATGGTCTCCTCAGTTTGGTTCACTAGGCTACACAATCATGGGGAAGACTGCTGATCTGACAGTTGTCCAGAAGACAACCATTGACACCCTTCACAAGGAGGGTAAGCCACAAACATTCATTGCCAAAGAAGCTGTCTGTTCACAGAGTGCTGTATCCAAGCTTGTTAACAGAAAGTTTAGTGGAAGGAAAAAGTGTGAAAGAAAAAGATTACTCAAATAACCGAGAGAACCGCAGCATTATGAGAATTGTCAAGCAAAATCCATTCAAGATTTTGAACTTCACAAGGAATGGACTGAGGATGGGGTCAAGGCATCAAGAGCCGTCACACACAGACGTGTCAAGGAATTTTGCTACATTTGTCGTATTCCTCTTGTTTAGCCACTCCTGAACTACAGACAACATCAGGGGGTCTTACCTGGGCTAAGGAGAAGAAGAACTGGACTGTTGCCCAGTGGTCCAAAGTCCTCTTTTCAGATGAGATCAAGTTTTGTATTTCATTTGGAAACCAAGGCCCAGAGTCTGGAGGAAGGGTGGAGACGCTCATAGCCCAAGTTGCTCGAAGTCCAGTGTTAAGTTTCCACAGTCCTGTGATGATTTGGGTGGCATGTCATTTGCTGGTGTTGGTCCATTGTGTTTTTTGAAAACTAATGTCACTGCACCCGTTTCCTAAGAAATTTTGGAGCACTTCATGCTTCCTCCTTCTGACCAGCTTTTAGAAGATGCTGATTTCATTTTCAGCAGGATTTGGCACCTGCCCACAATGCCAAAAGCACCAAAAGTTGTTTATGACAACATGGTGTTGTTGTGCTTGACTGGCCAGCAAACTCACCAGACCTGGTGATTGTCAATAGGAAAATGAGAAACAAAAGACCAAAAATGCAGATAAGCTGAATGCCCCTGTCAAAGAAACCTGGGCTTCCATACCACCTCAGCAGTGCCACTAACTGATCACCTCCATGCCATGCCGAGTTGAGGCAGTAAGTAAAGCAAAAGGAGCCCCTACCAAGTATTGATTACATGTACAGTAAATGAACATACTTTCCTGAAGGCCAACAATTCCCTAAAAATGTTTTTTTATTGGTCTTAAAGTATTCTAATTTGTTGAGATTTTGTTAAATGTGAGCCAAAATCCTCACATTTAAAAGAACAAAAGACTTAAACTACTTCAGTCTGTGTGCACCAAATTTATTTAATACACGAGTTTCACAAATTTGAGTTGAATTACTGAAATAAATGAACGACATTCTAATTTATTGAGATGCACCTGTGTATATATATATATTTTTTTTTAAGACTTTGGTAACACTTTATTTCGATAGTCCACTTTAGACTTTCTATTAACAGTAAATAACTTTGCAACTACATTTCAACTAGCAGTCTTTAGAGTATTAGTAGGCTGTCTGCTTAATATCTTCTAACAATTTCTCTGTCAACATTCTACTAACCCTAAACCTATCCTAAGTCTACTCTGAGAGTTAGTAGACGTGTAGTTGCAAATTAGTGAGAATTAGTTAACATGTAGTTACAAAGTTACTTATAGTTAATAGAATGTCTAAAATGGACTATCTAAATAAAGTGTTACCACTACTTTTCTTACTTAACCTAGCTGCATTGACTGGTCCAAAATCAGTAAACCCGTCAAATTGTGAAATTTTATTACAATTTAAAATAACTGTTTTTAAAAGATTAACTTTCACCAGTTATTACTATAATCTTCTTATTTTCAGGGAAACTTATAATAGCATTTTTATAACAATGTAGAACTGTCAGTTTTTGATCAATTGAATGCACCTTTGCTGTATAAAATAATTAATTTTTTTCTAAAAGAAAAAAAAACTTACTGACCCCAGTACATTGAATTGATCAATGTGACTATGTACACTGTATTTATTCTGTAGCTTAAAAGACTCAGATGCTAGGAAAATCACTTACGAAAATGTATATACGAGTCTGTTTGATCTTGATCATGTAATTTTTTTTATATAACTAATCACACTAAATTATCTTGTTAAACTGAACACTCTTCTTCAGTGTGATCTGCACATGAACTTTAGTCTGACCACTTCACAGTTTTAAACTTTTCCACACGGCAGAGGTTTGCACTAACAATGCCTTACGGTGAGACACGCTAACCTATCAGCTAAGCAAAAATGTTCATAAAAAAAAAAGTAAAAGCAACACTTTTGTCCTAAATAAAACCTACTGTGAAATTGCATTTGGACTGATTGGAAGAGAGCTGAACAGGATGATTACACTGAATCATCAATGAACTGACTTAAGCTGGAAAAATGACTCTTTGTTATTGTCTTCTTGCATTATTGACAAACTATTTTCCTGTTTGACACAATCGGTATTGAATAAAGCGCTAAACAAATAAAGGTGACTTGACTTGAGAAAAACAGCTAAAGGCCACCTCAGCTGCCTTCGCACTTCATTCTCTGAGCTCGTAGCTTTTCAGTGAATGTTGTTTGACTAGCTTTCCACCTCGTTTTGTTTGTTTGTACTCTAACTGTTCATTTTATAACCTCTTGTTACCTCGTATAGTGCTTAGCATTGATAGAGCCTGGCGTCCATTCACTCCATCCACTGCCTTGTTGTCCGTTCATAGTTTGCAAGGTTGTGGGCCTGTCACATGCTTGGCTTTGTGTCTTTTCTCTCATTCCACACACACACAGAGTGGCCCAGTGCCCCCAAGGAAATGGTGTAGAGAGACAGATCTCCTTACATGTGCTGAATGTGTTAGCTTGTCACCCCCTAGACTGCCCTCTGTGACTCCTGAAGCCCAGCTCCACTGCCTAGTTTTGTGCATTACATCTGCCACTGCGCAAGGCACACCCCACAACACACACCACACACACACAAGAATAATGGTGGTTGTGGTTGCCGGAATTTTACCGTAAAAAATACGGTAGCAACGTTTTAGGTTTTACGGTTTTAACTTAAATTTACAGTTAAATACTGTAATTTCATTAACTGATATAATGTTAATATACCAACCTATTGAAGTACTGAAATCTGTTTTGTACCTTTGTAATACACTGATAACCACCAAATGCAGGTGGTGATGAGAAAGTCACATGATGAACCAAAGCCCATCACAAGCAGCTTTTAAATAATAACATATATAGAAGGTGCACAGTGTCATTCACACAAACACTAAACACCATCATGGTAACACACATGAAACTGAAATAATGCAATAAACATTAATTTAACAATTTGGTGTAACACACAACCCTAATATACAAAACTGATAAGAAAAAACTAAGAAGAAACATAGTTATTTCAGCAAAAAAACATCAAATTTGAAATGTAACGCAGGGAATTCTGGGAATGTCAATTTACGGTTATTCACTGTAAATTATACGGTCTTTTTCACTTCCAAAAATGGTATACTACCGTAAAATTTATGTCCAATACATGTCATGTCCAATACAGTTTTTCACCATATATAGTAGGGGAATTTACCGTTAACCATTTAACAGGTTTTTACTGTAGCATTTTTACAGTATTTTACTGTTAAATTCACGGTAATTTTTTACAGTGTAGTAATATGCAGAAACAGGAAGTGATGGGCCAACCAACACAAAACATGGTAGCACTGTTACAAAACTTAGTGAGCTGCCTTGCTGTCTTTATAGCATCCTAACTTTAAATAACTAACTAATAAGTGCATTAATAATAACTCAACTAAAAAGTGACTAATTTGGTACACTCTAACTAACTAATAATAATAACACAACTAATAAGTGACTAATTTGTTACACTCTACTTTTGTTGTTTATTTATTTATATGGACAAGGTCCAGAGATGCAAATTAGCACTGTGCTATACTCTCAAAGTTTATTGAGCACCAAATCAGCATGTTATGAATGATCTCTGAAGGATCATGTGACACTGAAGACTGGAGTAATGCTGCTGAATATTCAGCTTTGCTAAAACAAATACATTTCTAAATGACATTTTAAAATATATAAAAATAGAAACCAGTCATTTTAAATTGTAATAACATTTCACAATATTACAATATTTTACTGTATTTTTGATCAAATAAATGCAGCCTTGATGAGCATAAGAGAGTTCTTACAAAAACATTTAAAATATTACTGATCCCAAACATTTGAATGGTAGTGTACTTTTAATGAGCATGATGGTTTTTCATTGACTGTTATCGGTATTCATAATCTAAACAATAATAGAGAAGCATTAAAAAAAACAATCCCCACTGAACGTGTTGCACTGCATTCTGGGATTGCCTTTTTAGTGAAGCATATATGCATTACTGCATGAGTTTGGCCAAATTTCTGCATCTTAGAAGGAAGCGAAATGTTGCTTTTGAGACAGACCTCACATTAGAAGCTTGCTTACTAGACCTTGAAATGCTACATTTTGAAAGTCAAATCCATCAATCATATCACACTTTCATGTGAAGCTAACGTGCTAACAAAGAGATTGTAAATTTCTAAGTTCAAACATATTCTGTCAATGTCACACTCTCTCACACACACAATGAGGGGGATGTGTGAAGGGCTGCTTCAGGAGGTCTCATCAACTCGGCACATCATTAGAATGTGTCACCCTGCTGCTGTCTGGGTCTCTCTCTCCCTCTCTCCTTCTCGCTCTCCTTCCTTGCTCTCTCTCAAGGATTCTTGGGATTGTCAAGGACTTCCCTCGCCTTGTCAGTGCCACCAGAATTGTGTTGTTGGAAATGAGACACTGCAACTCCAACCAGAACTAGCCCAAACCAGATTCCATAAAAACTGGACTGAGACTCCAATTGTATTTAGGTACACTACCGTTCAAACGTTTGGGGTCAGTAAGATTATTATTTTTTTTAAGAAATGAATACTTTTATTAAGCACAGGATGCATTAAACTGATCAAAAATGAAAGAAAAGACATTTGTAATGTTACAAAAGATTACGGTTTCAAATAAACACTGTTCTTTTGACATTTTTATTAATCGAAGAATCCTGATCAAATGGGGTTTCCACAAAAACATTAAGCAGCACAACAGTTTTCAACATTGATAATACGAATATAATAAGTAATGAGCATATTATTATGATCTCTGAAGGATCATGTGACACTGAAGACTGGAGTAATCCTGATGAATATTCAGCTTTGCCATAATAGGAATAAATAACTTTTGTAATAAAAATAATAATTTTTCATAACATTGCCATTTTTGCTGTATTTTAAACAAATAAATGCAGCCTTGGTCAGCACAAGAGACTTCTTGCATTTTGTCTTTCAAAAACATAAAAATTACCAACCCCAAACTTTTATATGGTAGTGTATATGAAGACTCCAACTCTGAAAATAAAGGCCGGTGTAAATGTGATTTAATTCATGTTATTAATGAATTAATTTGTATATTCTTGCTTACTCCATAGCAACACCGATGATTGTCAGCTCTTGAGGTGTAAAAAATGTTGGCTGTGCAACATTCTTGTGGAATGAGCAACTTAGTACTTAGAAGTCAAACCCTGGAAAGTGTGTCAAGTGAGATAAGATGCTAATATACTTCAGTGGAATTTGTTGGTATTGGCTGCCCTGCTCCTTCTTATGTAATCTCTGACTGGACTATTACAGAGTCCATTACACTCTCAAGGTGATTGCTGACTTTTGAACCTTTGGCGATTGCTTCACCCTGCTAACCGTCATATAGAGCTGGAACCCTGTTTGTTCATTATTCAGTGGTTGTTGTCTTTAGGACTGCACAGGATAAATGAAACTGTAATGTAAAATGAATGTAAAAATAAACCAGCTGCACCCTCCCATTCCCATAGTTAAGAAAAATATGCTAAAGAATTTGGAATTGTTTAACACTGAGGTTAAAGGGTATGCTTCATCTAAATATAAAGATTTAGTCATAATTTCCTCACCCTTGAGGTGTTCCAAACCTGTATGAGTTTATTTCTTATATTGAACACAAAAAAAGAAGATATTTTGAAGAATGTGGTTAACCAAACACCTGCTGGTCCCCATTGACTTTGATAATAGGAAAAAATATATACTATGGAAGTCAATGGCTATCATTAATTGTTTGGCTACCAACATTCTTCAAAATATCTTCTTTTATTTTTTTAACAGAAGAAAGAAAGCCATACAGCTTTGGAACAACATGATGGTGAGTAAATGATAACAGAATTATTTTTTTTATTTTTTTATTTTTTTGTTGTTGTTACCTGAATGTCTTTCATATATTGTTACTTGATATAAACAATGTTGTATGGCAACATTATGCTTTATTGTACTCTGACTTGACAGGACCTATGACTGAGGCGAAAGGCTGTCTATTTCTTTCTAATCTATCCCATCCATGAGTGTGTGCAACCTTAACCTAGTCTAATCTGCTTCTGACACCAGATCAATAAACCGCCCACCCAAGTGCAATTCATCTGCTGTGGTCGGCCATGGACTTGTTCTTAGCTTCAGCACAAACCTCACCCACCGCACATCTGTATGGCATTAGCAACACGGAGAGATTTACAAGCGCTTTGTGAATCCTGCAAATGCAAAGGAGTCCTCCACTTACCCCAGCTGGGCAAGAAATGCCGCAAAGCTGAGTATACACCTAAATATGAGAAACCACATTTGGGATTCTATCACACTGGATCAACAATTTAGTGTGGTTCACATGGCACTGATCAGATGGATTCTTCCTCAGCTAGTAAGTGTTTAAATCCATGAAACTGTAGAAATCTCTTTGACTAAAAGATAATCAAAAGCCTAATTTTTTTTTTTTTACCACATATTTTGCTTCGGTCTTCATCTATATTTAAATCAGATGTGAATTGCTGTTTCTGCAGACCAGATGCTGTTTTTTGTTTTTTTTTCAAGATGGTGCTGTTATATTGAATTCATGAGATGTCTACGTATTACTCATATACACCAGTCTGGTTTTCTGAACGTTTACTACTGGATTTTTAGCAGTGGTCATTCTCATTGTGAAGTTTTCTAAAAAAAAAAAAAACTGTTGAAAACGTCAGAGCTGTCCAAATTTACTTTGTATTCACTTTTCACTATTGCTGCCAGTCAATGCCTCTACGACGCGGCGATTGATGGCATTGGCATGAATGAATGATATTGGTGGGTAAAGATTGATTTACCACTCTGCTTAAGAAGTGTTGTCAGAGTACTTTCTAAAATTTTACCACCCTCAAAGAAAAAGCCAAATCAAAGATTAGAATGCGTTTTTGTTCTTCTATCTTCATCAACCAGATTTGATGATACACATTATCATTACATCCTTTCATCCCATGTATCCTCTGCAGTGAATGGGTGCCGTCAGAATGAGAGTCCAAACAGCTGATAAAAACATCACAATAATCCATAAGTCAGCCACACGGATCCAATCCATCAATTAAAATTCTGTGAAGTGAAAAGCGGCATGGTGTCCAGACATTAAACACAAATCCATGCATTCAAGCACTTATAAACTATCATGACTTCATTTCTGCTAAATACAATCACAATAATCCACCTAGATGCTATCCTCCAGTGAAAAAAGTTCAATTCCTGTTGTTTTCCCACATTAAGATCCATCTAACTACATTATTTTGTTTAAAACTGATTCCAACTTTTTGCTTGTAAATTATTCTTGATTTGTTCATTATTTGGTCTCTGATTTTCAGGTGTTGATGACTGCAGAAAACAAAAGTAAATGGAGAGAGGAAGCGACATGTTAAAGTTTTTCAAAACATTTACACGAAGCTTCTTGCTTCACAGACTTTAATTGATGTACTGGCGTCATGTGGTTATGTGATGTTTTTTATTTTCAGACTTTAATTCTGGTCGGCACCCATTCACTGTAGAGGAGCCATTGGTGAGCAAGTGCTTATAATGCTAAATTCGCCAAAGTCATGTGAAATATATCTTTCGTTCCTTGTACTGTGTAATTAGTATAGAGTCAGATGTCGATCCCGTGCTGTGCCCTGTATTTTTCCACTCTAAAAAAGAACCAATTTTGACCGTAGCCGCAGGAATTGTCCATGTGGTGATTTTTCCTGCACAGTTTATGGATCAATGCAGAACGCAGGACCTGCCCTAGCACATGTTTTCTAGTTGAATGACTTCGCGTCAGCGATCCGTTGCCACGATTCAAGCCCCTCTCAGCTCGACTCACTTTTCATCTCCATCTCCTAAGTTCAATCTCAACTGCAGGGGAAGCTGCAGGGCACTGTCAGTTTTTAACATTTGTCTCTAAAGGTCTATCACTGTTCATGCCCGCGCTGAATGGGGAGCCAAATGTTTTGCAGCAATAATCGTAGCAATATACTAGGTAAATAGTATAACTCGTTTAAAAGGTTTGGATAATAATATTTTGTGTGTTTTGAAAGAGGTCTTTATTCCTAGCCTAGGCGCAGATAGTAGAATACATTGAAAATAAAAGTGATATGTTATTATCTGCTTTTAACACCTGTTTTCTATTTCAATATACAGTGGGGAAAAAAGTATTTAGGCAGCCACCATGGTGCAAATTCTCCCACTTAAAAAGATGAGAGAGGCTGTCATTTCATCATAGGTAAATAAACCTCAACTAGAGCAGACATACTAGAACATAAAATCCAGAAAATCCCATTGTAGTTGATTTTTGAATAGAATTTATGTTGCAAATTATGGTGGAAATAAGTTCTTCTAGGGATCCATCACCAAATTTCATCTCAATACTTTGTTATACCCTTTGTTGGCAATGACAGAGGTTAAATGTTTTCTGTAAGTCTTCACAAGGTTTCACACACTGTTGCTGGTATTTTATCCCATTCCTCCATGCAGATCTCCTCAAAGCACATAATAATGTTTTTGGGGCTGTGCTGTGACGGCAACACGGATTTGTCAACTCCTCCAAAGAATTTCTGATGGGGTTAGATCAACAGGAGACTGGCTAGTGCCACTCCAGGACCTTGACATGCTTATGCTTACGAAGGCAGCAATCACAATTTTCGTTTGCACTTGGGCGGTGTGTTTGGGATCATTGTCAATGCTGAAAGACCCAGCCACGTTTCAACTTCAATGCCCTTGCTGATGGAAATGAGGTTTTCACACCTATCAAAATCTCACGAGTACTGGCCCCATTTCTTCTTGCTTCGTTTGACACAGATCAGTCGCCTGGTCCCTTGCAGAAAATACATGCACCCAAGCATGATGTTTCCACACCCTGCTTCGAAAGTAGATGGGGTTCTTTGTGATGCAACTCAGCTCTTTCTCCTCCAAACCGACAAGTTGAGTTCTTAAAACAAAAAGTTCTATTTGGTTCATTCTGACCATAATTACATTTTGGATCATCTTCAAATCTCTCTATCACAAACTTCAGAACTGGCCTGACATGTACTGGCTTAAGCGTGTACTACGTCTGTCACTGCAGGATTTGAGTACCTGGCGGCGCAGTGTTTTACTGATGGTAGCCTTTGTTATTTTGGTCCCAGGTCTCTGCAGGTCATTCACTAGTTTCCCCCCGTGTGGTTCTGGGATTTTTTTTGCTCACAGTTCTTGTGATCATTTTTGACCCCACGGGGTGAGATCTTGCGTTGGAGCCCCAGATCGAGGGAGATTATTAGTGGTTTTGTATGTCTTCCATTTTCTAATAATTGATCCCACAGTTGATTTCTTCACACTAAGCTGCTTACCTTTTGCAGATTCAGTCTTCCCAGCCTGGTGGTCTACAATTTTGTTTCTGGTGTCCTTTTGACAGCTCTTTGGTCTTGGCCATTGTGGAGTTTGGAGTGTGACTGTTTGAACAGGTTGTTGTGGACAGGTGTCTTTTATACTGTTAACGAGTTCAAACAGATGCCATTAATGCAGGTAATGAGTGGAGGACAGAGGAGTCTCTTAAAGAAGAAGTTGCAGGTCTGTGAGGGCCAGAAATCTTGATTGTTTGTAGGTGACCGAATACTTATTTTACTGAGGAATTTACGAATTAATTCTTTAAAAGTCCTACAATGTGATTTTCTGGATTTTTTTCTCATTTTTTCTCTCATAGTTGAGGTATACCTATGATGAAAATTACAGGCATCTCTCATCTTTTTAAGTGGGAGAACTTGCACAATTGGTGGCGGACTAAATACTTTTTGCCGAAACCACTGTTATTTTTAAAAAATTGCCATTTATTTTCGAGTGGCAACTATGAATTTTAATTTCTCCATTCTTGGTTATAAACAGTATTTTTTTGAAACAGAAACTTTATTACATTTTGTAACATTCTTTCCTGCGCCCTTTTAATAATAGTAAACATCCTAGCTATAATAAAAGTATTTCTTGTCCTTGAATGGTACTATCTCCAGTTTTCCACAACAATAGTTAATCACTCATATTCGAATGATTTCTTAGTAATATATAAACGAGCACTGGTAGTAATTGCTGACTGAAAACTCAGCTTGCCATCACAGGGATATCACATTACATTTTAAATGTATTAAAATAGAAAACAATATTTAAAATTGTAGTAATATTTCACAATATCACTGCTTTATCTACTTGGGTATCTCCTAAATTCACTTAAATCGCACAACCCTAACTGTTGCATTAACTTGCTATTTACCTATTTTTCCAATTTATTCTGATCTGATTTTTCTCATTGCATAATATCATGCAATAAATCAAAGCAGCCAAACATCAGTCTTAATTGACAGTGTTGGCTGTAATTCCAGAGGTGGATGTTTTTGTTGTTGTTGCACTCTCTAGCAAGCTGTTGCATTCCATTGCAGCATGAGTGAGCGCATCATTCATTTGATGGAAATGCTGAACAGCTATAGCAGGTTTAAAGCTGGAGTCCAATTGCAGACCCAGAGCAGAACTGTTTAATGCATGAAGCATGCACACACGCTGTGCCAAGAATCCCCTTATTGATGGGAAAGGGCAAACTCCAACCCCCGGCGAAGCTCGGCCAGGTGGATTAGCAAGTCAATGCTAACATCATGTGTGGGTAATCTTACTGCAGACACATGTGACCTTTGTTAATGATTTCACTCAAAGCTGCAGGTGGTGTTTCAATTACAGCCAAATGAACTCTCATGAGGGGTGAGTGCTTGGCAAAGTAGTCACTCGCAAATGTGTACTCTAATAGAAGTACTGCACTAATTTGCAATACAAATAATACCACCCTTCTCTGGGATCATGTACTGCTCTGGGCTGTGTAATTGAGCTCTGGTTCTTTTTGTCGATTTATATAGACAAATTGACCTCTTTCCTTCCTTAGTGGGAATAACTCTCGCATGTGTCTTATGGTGTTTGTTATGCAAGGAATTCATGTAATGCCCTTGTTCATGTAACACCACACCATGATGGATCCTAATTAGAGTGATAATAATCATTCATCACAGAATTTGGAAAGTATTACTATAGTGCAAAAGGGTTTGAAAGGTTCACACTATCATTCTCCGAATGCATTTCTAGTAGCAATTTCTATAAAAGTTACAGGGAAATCATATTTTCTTTAAAAAAAACCCTTTGATGCATATTTAAAGACTTTCTTAAAGCTATAAACTGATATACATGGAAGCTTGTTTCCACCTTACCTTTTTAATGTTTATTTTGTTCCAAAAAACAAAATTTCCAGATGTAAACTAAAAAATTCAGAGACAAAAGGTCAGAATTTTAAGGAAAAAAATAAAAGTTGCGAGAAAGTCAGAGTTTATATCTTTCAGTTCTGAGTTTCTATTTCACCTTTTTCCTAGAATTGCGAGGAAAAAAAGTGGCACACATAGCCAGAATCAAGCTGTCAAAGGTTTGACAACATTTCCTCATTGTGTTCTAGCAATGATATATTATTGCATAACTCTTATATTGTTCTTCTGGTGTTTAGATTGAGTTTCAGTAAACCCTTTTACTGGAAATGTCTAATTCTGAAAGTTGCAGTATGTTTTTATATTACCTCGAGTTCTTTCATCTCAAAAAGAAAGAACTTTTGATTCCTCATGATATGACTCCTTTAAGTTTTTCTTCTTTGAAGGACTCCTTTGATTGCATCACGATATTCTTCTTGACACTTAAGCAATGATTTTGTCATAAGAAGCAGAGAACTTGTTCTACTATAATCAGAAAACAGTAAAGATATATCTTCTGTGTACATTTTATATTTAGTTTGAATGTTCATTAAAGCAGGACCATTTCAGGTCATTGTGCTTTTCTCATCTGGACATTGAAAGGGCTTTTATTGGAAAGCCTATATGTTCCTTTTGACATTAGCTACTTGCCTGAGGTTGCCTGCTTGAGCAGGCTTTCAAACACAATAGCTTTAATACCATCATGAAAGGTTTCTGCTTGTGATAAAATGTCACCCAGCTTGTTATTGAAGCCAAAAAAAAAAGCCTTGGTCTTTTCTCACCAGCAACAACCACCCTGCCATCTTTCTTGATTCTGTCTCTCGCCTCATGTTCTGATGAAACACTCTCCGTTATCCAATCCCACTTATTGTCCCCCATTCTCTGCCTTTCTCAGTCTCTTTAATGCATTTTCCTACCCACACCTCTCTGCTCCCCTCTCTCTGTCTCCCTCCTCTGCTTTTCTGAGTCTCACACTTATCACACTTAATAATATGAGTCTAATGCGAAGGTTTCTTGCACTCTCAAACTGTTGCAGATACATCATAATGGAGCTTAGGGGTGTGGAGGAAAGTGATAAACACATAAAGCATCATGCTTCTCTATCCCATGAGTGCCAGATGGATATTTTCTGAGAACTTCATTCATCTGAGAAGAGAACAGGTAATAGTCATGTAGAAAAAAAATATTCAGAACTCCAGCATTGTCCATTTTTGTGCAGTTCACGTAGGGTTGTGTGCTTCGCAACCAGCTGAGTCACCAGAAAGAAAGAAGGAAAGAAAAGGGGAGCAAATAGAGAAAGAGTCCTCTAAAGGTCCTTGGGTTAAATGAATCAAGCACACGGGGGATTGATTGGCCAGCTGATTGCATTGCGCTCGTCAATGCATTAATCAGTCAAATTGAACTGGAACCCACTGTTACCTGGTGAGATTCTACAGCTTGATTCAGTCTAAACATCATCCATACTAAGTTGAAGCCTTCTTAGCCTTAGACAGCAAGCAAACGGACCACCTACAGTCCTTTCACTGACCATCTATTGCAAACTGCACACAAAACATGGTTTTGTGAACCATTTAGAATTGAAATGAGAATATCTTTTAAATAGAGTGCTGCAGCTGTGATGTCAAAACCCTGAAGACTAATTCTGAATGGGTTCCCTTGAGATTTTCATATAGGTTTTTACAATGGTGGTTTCAGTTCATGAGTAATATAAGGTCTGTGGTAAACACTTGACAATATTTTGACATTTTGTTGTTGTTCTGCATAAACTGTACACCATAATCATTTGATGTGGTTACTTATTACATAATTTTTTTTTTAAATAAACATAATTGCTTCAGAATTTGTGTTTTCAGAATGAGTGTGTGTATTTACGCTGTAGAGTACAACATCCAACCACAGACCTTGTTTTACTCATAAATTGAAAAACCCATTATAAAACCTCTTAGGAAAATCTTGAAGGAACCCGCGGCGAATTACTCTTCCAGGTTCTGACGTCATGGCTGCAGGGACACATACTTTATTCCAGTACAGTTTCTGAATCTAAACTGAGACAGCAAATTTGAATTTGAATGAAAGGATACAGAATTAAAACTGAGTTCATAAAACTGACCATTTTGAATGGAAAATCAAAGTTTGTCATGGCTAACTTTGAATTTTGGCTCATTTGAAAGTTTTGAAAGAAAAAAAAGAGCCTTCAAGATACATACAGTATGAATATTTAAAACCCAATTTCCCAGAATTTAATAAGTGTTTTGAATTTCTTTGAATTGCAATTCCTTTTCCTGTCATTCCAAATTAAATTTCATTAATGGCTAATTCAATTCAAATTCCACATCATGAAATGAAAGGGAGCAAATTCTAATTTTTTTTTTTCCAGTTTGATGGCTTTTACACAACTTCCGAGAGTTGGGGTGCACCGATTTTTATCAGTATAATAATCAAAAATATTTAATTTAAGGCACTTTATGAGGTAAACTGCTTATTTACATAACTTTATATTTCATGCTGTTTTCTGAGTTTAGCTGTGAAATAAAATTCTCTTATTACTTGTGTATGGACTGAAATTCTTTGCACAGTAGTATGTTATTGTGGTATCATCAATTTCAAATGTACCCACCCTTAAATGGTATGTAAAACAAACTGCGGTTGGCCCAAATGTCATTCAGACAGTTTAATGTCTAGTTCTGCGAGACTTGGGTCTCCTTGACCACACCGGGTGATTTATAGTCCTCTGGATAAACTGCTCTTGTTAGAAGTACCACATAAAAGCATTACAAAGTCCCTCAACCTCTCATTCCTTCATCTAAAGGTGGCCTATTCTCAAAGAGCTTGATTTGAGTTTTTTTCTGAGAGAAAATGTGCCACAATTCTTGGTCTGTCATGCTTGATTGTTTTCAAGTGACTTTGATTTTGATAAACGTTTTAGGAAGGCCTTTAACTGTGAAGAGGGACCATTTGAAAGATAAGCAAATGCTCTCCTTTTCAAAGAGAGAAACAACATCTGAAAGTGAGAGCTGGAAGCTGACGCAAAACATCTCGTTTTCTTGTTTAAAGTTACAGTGCGCCTCCGAGTTAACAAACCATGGGATTGAGCCTCCCCACCATGCTGCCTGTGTGCATATGCATACTCCCCTGCACACACACTTAGCTTGCAGGCCTTTGTTCTGCAACCTTTTGTGAAGCTTGCCCTGGATTCAGCAGAGCTCTACGCTGTAGAATGAGACTAAAGGAGTATGTCTCTCGCATTCTCTCCCCCTTCGCCCCCCAATCTTCAGTCTGGCTCTCTTTGTCGTCATTTTTTCAGTCTCTTCACCTGACTTTAGCAGTCTGCCTCTTTCTTTCTTTCTCTACCAAATAAAACACTCACGCTCTGAGCGTTTGCCAGCATTTGGTGGGATAATCTACCTTCCTGAAGATTTGGCTGCGCTTCTCCTTATCACTGTGGGCTCATCAGAGCATAAGCAGCTCTTGGCTCTGTACCAGAGTGAGAGAACCACTTTCTAAACAGGAACTATTATGGAGACATTCCTTGTGTGGAAAAGAAAATCATGTCCTCCATTTCCCCCTCATTCTCCCAGAGCACACACACACCAAAAAAATGCCTCGCTCTTTGAGTTGACATCACTGAGAATCTGACCGCCAGTGGTTATTTCATATTCAAAAGCACTTGTTTTATCAACTTTGAGTGTGTATACTGAAACATATGTGCACTGTAAGAACAGTCCATAAAAATGTTTTATCTGCATTTTGACTTATGCATTGCATTGTGTTGTGTTTTATGGTTAAAGAAAATGTCTGTTAACTATCCATTTTTCTGTTCCGTTTTTCTTTTCTATATTACTATATATACAGTATCTCACAGAAGTGAGTACACCCCTCACATTTTTGTAAATATTTTTTTTATATCTTTTCATGTGACAACACCGAAGAAATGACACTTTGCTACAATGTAAAACAGTGAGTGTACAGCTTGTATAACAGTAAATTAGCTGTCCCCTCAAAATAACTAAACACACAGCCATTAATGTCTAAACCTGCTGGCCACAAAAGTGAGTACACCCCTAAGTGAAATGTCCAAATTGGGCCCAATTAGCCATTTTCTCTCCTTGGTGTCATGTGACTCATTAGTGTTACTAGGTCTCGTGTGTGAATGGGGAGCAGGTGTGTTAAATTTGGTGTTATCGCTCTCACTCTCTCGTACTGGTCACTGGAAGTTCAACATGGCACCTCATGGCAAAGAACTCTCTGAGGATCTGAAAAAAAGACTTGTTGCTCTACATAAAGATGGCGTAGGCTATAAGAAGATTGCCAAAACCCTGAAACTGAGCTGCAGCACGGTAGACAAGACCATACAGCGGTTTAACAGGAAAGGTTCCACTCAGAACAGGCCTCTCCATGGTCGACCAAAGAAGTTGAGTGCACATGCTCGGCGCCATATCCAGAGGTTGTGTTTGGGAAAAAAAAAAAAGATAGACGGATGAGTGCTGCCAGCATTGCTGCAGAGGTTGAGGGGTGGGGGGTCAGCCTGTCAGTGATCAGACCATACGCCGTACACTGCATCAAATTGGTCAGCATGGCTGTTGTCCCAGAAGGAATCCTCTTCTAAAGATGATGCACAAGAAAGCCCGCAAACAGACAAGTGTGTTTTGCCTACAGTCAAGCATGGTGGTGGAAGTGTCATGGTCTGGGGATGCATGAGTGCTGCCAGCACTGGGGAACTACAGTTCATTGAGGGAACCATGAAATGCCAACATGTACTGTGACATACTAAAGCAGATCATGATCCCCTCCCTTCGGAAACTGGGCCGCAGGGCAGTATTCCAACAAGATAACGACCCCAAACACACCTCCAATACGACCACTGCCTTGCTAAAGAAGCTAAAGGTAAAGGTGATGGATTGGCCAAGCAAGGGCATCCTCAAACGGAAGGAGGAGGAGCACAAGGTCTCTAACATCCACCAGCTCAGTGATGTTGTCATGGAGGATGGAAGAGGACTCCAGTGGCACCTGTGAAGCTCTGGTGACTCCATGCCCAAGAGGGTTAAGAGTGCTTCTGTAAAATTAATGGTGGGCGACAATTGACACTTTGGGCCCAATTAGGACATTTTCACTTAGGGGTGCACTCACTCTTGTGGCCAGCGGTTTAGACATTAATAGCTGTGTGTTTAGTTATTTTGAGGGGACAACAAATTTACACTGTTACACAAGCTGTACACACACTACTTTACATTGTAGCAAAGTCTAATTTCTTCAGTGTTGACACATGAAAAGATATAATAAAATATTTACAAATTGAGGGGTGTACTCACTTCTGTGGATACGATATTCTCATATATATTATATACATATATATATGATAAACAAATTAGGTAATCAAAAAGTCTGATTATAATATTTTAGGTAGTTATAATGGATTACGTTACTATAATTTTTGTCACATAATTGGGAACCAGAAATGGACTACAATTTTTAAGTAATCTACGCAGCACTGTTTGCTGTAAAAATATTTTTGGGTAAATAACAAAATTATTATGTTTTACAAGAAAATATTATTTCATGTTTAAAAATTTTCATGTTTAGAAATGTAAAAGCTAGCAATTTCTGAGTGAAAATCCCTACAACATAAAAACTGAAGAAGAAAAAGGAACAGTTTGCTTCTCTAATCTCTTGCCACTAATCTAAGTAATGGGTGATAGTGTGGGATCCTAAAAGAATGTGCATTTCAAGTATGCCTTTCGATGGAGCCCTTCATTTGGTAGCGTGCCAGCTGAGAGCTCAAGCCAGATTTTGTGTCAGTGCCAGATATGCATAAATGGTCAACCACATCTGTCTCAAGAGAGAACACGAATTGTAAGTAGCTCAAATCTGTCACCAAACACTGTGTTTACTGATCAGTGAAAACTTGTTTGAAGTCCAACACAAGCACATGCATACAAAGTGTTTAGCCAACAAAAAGCACCCCTAGGGTGGAATCCAGATGTGTTTTATCTTTAAGGTTAAAGGTCAAGTAGAACGAATTGCATAAACTCATTGCCAGTAGCATGAAAACTATCCACAGGGCTGCAGATATGCATCTGATTCTTTCTTCTGGCTTCAACAACATTAAAAACTGAATTAAAAGGCCTCACTTTGCTTCTTTATCACGTCTCCTTATAGTTTATACCAATAGAAAGGAAAAGTGCTGCAGAGTGTTAAGTGAGACGGGTATGAAATTGGCACCAAAGGTCAGAGTTGTACAACGAGGTAATTGTCAAATTACTGTTTCGAAACTAATCGGGAACCATGAACCAAACACAAACAAAATGATAGAAATCTAGAGGTCACCCTGATTTTGTCCTTGAGCAAGGCATATAATGCTCTTTTATTTTTAGGATACATTGGCCCCCTCTGATTAAATTGATTCATAATGTGTTTTATGTACCCTGGAAACACGTGAGACACCATGAAAGATCATGAAAGAAACCCTGTTCTCAGTTTCTATTTAATCTGTTTGCTAGAATCTCAGTTCTGATCACTGCGTTCATCTGAGTCATCTAATTCACCTACTCCCACATCACATCTCGTCATTCTTGAGATAGCATGTCAGAGCTAAAAATCTGTGACTTCAATCTGGTACCACAAAGGTGACAGTCAAATGTACTGTTCTAATTTTAAGACATCACAGGCATGCTCATCTAAATTAAGGATCTGACAGTTCCTTACAACTTTTCTCCAAATTCTTTGCATTCAATCATAAATCAGTGTTCACAATCAGGCAGAGTGTGAACTTGGCTTGTAAGCTCAGGTAATCAGTGCTGTGTAATATTTCATATTTTTCGTCTGATGTGACTAAAAACACGTTGACAGCATCTGTGTTGTATTTTGTATTTACAATTGTGTGATTCTTGTATCATTTTCATGTTCATACTACATTGGCCTTTGAAGTTCTTGGCTTTTCCGAACCTTAGATGTTTGTATTCTTAGCTGTCCTGGACTTTGTAAGGAACCATCTGCAAAGAGTTCCAGATCAAACCTCCAGTCAACATCAGCCGGTAATAAACTTACGAGTCTGTCAAGAAGTTGCAACAGAGACCCAGCAGCACATGGAGAGAAAAGGGGGCACAGAGGGGCTGGAACCCCGGAGAGCAGCTAATAATTCACATTTCATATCCCCCCACACAGGGGCCCTTGTGTCTGCCATGAGGGGCCTCTTCGAGGGTTTGTTTTCACTGTGCAATCCAAAATAAATGGAACCCGCGGATGAGGACTGGACACACTTGGGAAATTGAAATCATGAAGTCCGTAAGACAAACAATAAAAACACTCATATCATCGTCTGTTGCTCATTATGTGTGTGTTCCTTTCATGATCTCTTTGGCTGTGTGATGATGATGGTGTGTGTTTCACACCAAGAGAAACAGGTGAAGTAAATTGTGTTTATACTCAGAACTTCTTGTATCTTCCATAAGACCACAGTTTATTTTGGCACAATTTAGCCTCTGGTCATGCTTGTTAAAGCAGATAAAAAAAAGCCATGACTTACAAAATGTCAATATGTCAGTGATAACAGAATACCATTGCTCTCATTCATTCACAAGTGCAGCAATTTAAGGTCAATGTTGCATTACATGAAAATTCACCCTATTGCTTTTCTAAATCACTCTTATTGTGAACAACTGATCCATGGATGTGTTTAATTTTTACTTCAGTGTATGTCATGGTTACAGAAGAAAAAATATGGAGTTACTTACTCTACATCGTGACATAAATAATGAGCCAAAGATGAAAATAAATTTGTGTTAATTTAGATAGCCAAAACAACTTTTCATAATAATGTTCATTTAATTCTTATGGTCTAATGATAATTTTGTTATTTTATCAAAAATCTGACATAAAATAATTATAACTGGTACTTCATAGGCTACCAGTTAACACTCAAAAATGTAAAAAAAAAAAAATATGGTATTGGAATGAGTAATAAAATAACTGCTGGTAAACTTGTTGCACACTGAGATCAGACAGATCTTAAACTGTGGTTATGTGATCATTCAATCCCTGCATTTACATTTTTGGCTTACTTTAATATGGCCAAATGATAACATGGTTTGAGATGGTGAGGCATAAGACAAACGCTTATATTTCAGTGCTGGGATGTCCCAAGTTGAACTTGACTTCCCCAGTGCTGCTGTTGATATAGAGTCATCCAGTCATCGAGTCAGTCTTTCACTGTTGCTTTCTCTCACCTCGACAGGCACGCAGTCTAATTACGCTTGGCAATCGGAGAGTAGTGTAGTGCTATTACTCTGTCCGTGCCGATTATTTCTGGCGAGACTTTTAAACCGACGACAGCGGTGATTGGGCGGCGCAGTCACGGGGTTCGCAGTCTTTTCGCCCTGCCTAGAGTCAGTCAGTCAGTCGGGGGAAGGCGAGTCTGCCTGCAAGCGCGTCTCTCTGTGTGGATCCACCACCATACACACACGTACACGCTCACACGGACCTTCACACACAATTATTGTTAATTACTGAACCCTTTTCGGTCTTTTGAGAATCTCTTTTTCCACCATGGGCGACAAAAAGAGCCCAACCAGGTAAGAAAGCGTCCACAGTCGGTAGTTTCCGAGGCGGATTTGGTGTCCGCGCGGCTGATTTAATTTTCTTTCGCTCGGTGGATATTCGGATGCTTTTCTCGAGGAGTGTTTCTCCTTTCTCTCAGAATCAAGCGCAGCTATGGCGGCTTTCTCTTCTTCACAGAGGACTCTAAACACGACTCGGTGCCTCTCAGACAAAGAGATTTTCTTCCTACGGGATACGCCTGGCCTCTTCGGACGGGGTTTTTAATCGAAGTTCGCCGTTAAATGGACGGTTTTTGACATTCAATTTCACGCCGTTCACCGACGCGATATCTTTAGCTCGCTGGCTAACGCTAACTGCCGTGTCAGCGGACACCAATCTAGACCCTTTAAGGGTATTATATCTTTGTTAAGCCCGGTGACTAGGAGCAGTGGAGAATAACCGTGGCTAGTTAGCTGGTTAGCGTGAATTTCCAGTATTTTCCGGTTCTAATAAACCGTCCTCGCACGTCATGGCTCGGATTTTCTGTCACTTTTCTGTGCCACTTCGGTTATGTTAAACGCATTCAAGTCAATGTGTAGGATGTTCGGGGGACAACATGGAAGTTGACCTTAATAATTTGGGCTTCTTTTTGTTATTTAAGGCTGAAAAGACAAGCCAAACCTACAGCGGACGACGGATTTTGGGACTGTAGCGTGTGCACTTTCAGAAACAGTGCCGAAGCCTTCAAATGCAGCATCTGTGATGTACGGAAGGGCACGTCTACCAGGTATGGGCATTTACACTGGACTTCTGCAGTATTGCAATTCTGATCTCATCATTAATGCAGCTGATTTCAATGCTTTACTTGTTGATATGCTCTTTAAGATTCATAGAAACACCAGTCCTATCGTGCAAGTTAAGTGTCATTTATTCAGTCTGATGACTGGTACTAGATTGAGTGTGGCAGCCAGCCTGTGCAGCCATTGCAGTGTCAGGCAAACTTTCTTTGTCCTGCATTAGCTTGAACACAATTTATTGCATTGGATTTGCCTGCAAATGCTTTGACTGCAGCTCCATGATCATGCGTGCGTGCAGATGCACGTTTGCTATTGCAGTGCTGCAGTGTTTGGCTCCAGTCAGATTTCCCATTGAACGCTATGGCTGGCATTTGTTGGGTTTGATCAAAGGCATTTAATGTCTGGGTGTGTTTATATGCTGTCAAGCTATTATAGAGACGTTTGCTGTTCAGATTCATTTCTTGGGGTTTCCTGGTATTATAAAGCGGTTAAAACGGTTTAAAGGTCAATCAGGTGTCAGAAATTCTTCAGGATGTGACGCTTATGTTGCAACAGGTCTGTAAGTGAAACATTTTCTGCTTGATTTAAGAATTGGAGTAACATGCTGCCCATTTGTAATATCAGTTTAGCTAAGAGTAATGAATCAGACGTTAATGTTGTCTTTCTGGTTTGTCTAATTGGATGATTGCATTGCTCTCATGTCTGTGCTGTTCGTTTGGAAGCTGTCACTAACAGGTCTAGGTGTGCTCACGAAGGTCATTTAATCAAGTGTTTCTCATTCTTTTTTCTGGAAGACTGTACGTTTTGGAGATCATCCTTATTTGACCCCTCGTTCAGGATGTCTGGTTGGTTTTTGAAAGCAGCATAGATGCATCCTTCGCTCCCTATGATATCTCACAAAAAATGTCTGTTGTTAAACGATGTAACCATGAGGAACAACTTTAATGATACCTACAGCGCTTTAACACTTCCTGGCTTACAGTTCTTTGCCATTTTTTCCCCCAAATTGAATAGGTTTTGAGCTGTTCATGAGATATTCATGTGCCTACTGGCTGGACACTTCAGTATTTGTGTAGTAGGCCTATATTTCAGTATCTGTTGTACATTCGTAAAAATAAGGTTCTTCATTGGGAACTATGGTTCCATGGAAAAGCTTTAACATACATGGAAGGCTTCCATTGCAAGAGTCTTTAGAATTTTAAAATATTCTTTACATTCGTCACATCTGTTCACGGAAAGCTTTTTGGGGAACCAAAATTGATTCTTAAATGGCATTGGTGTGAAAATCCAATTTTTTTTAATGCGTGTATAGTGCTGGGCGGTATGACCAAAAATTTATATCATGGTATTTTTCAAAATTATACCCGTTTCACGGTACATGACGGTTTTTTTTTTTCATGTATGACCGGGTGTTAACCATATTTTCTACTGATTGAGGAAATACTGCAGTATATTGACTTCGAATGCCCTATTTTACTGTCATGATGAGTGATGAGTGAATATTGTCAAAAAATAACACACTATATAGTGACTAAACACGATCCCTTTTAATGTTAACTAGGAGTCACTCTCATTTATAATCGCGGCATTGTCTGATAAAATCAACATGCATCTACACTAAAGAGCGGCTATGCGGTTGTTTTGGCTATATTACTTTTTTGTCTCATGCAGTGCACTGCCTGCGTCTGAGTAACTAAAAATACAACAAACAAAAAAGTGCATGTGATATTAACAGACGAACTACGCTCATATTTATAATTCCAAACAATCAGTAAGCGACAGGTGCTGCGGTGCGGCCAACTGAATTCGCTGCTTCTCTGCCACTCACTGCACAGAACAGACGCCAAGAGAGGTGACACTTCTCCGGGAAAGTCAGACCTCGCGTTCGCGGGACAGCTCTGGTGAAATCTTCCAACTGAACCATAGCTATGGTTTATCCAAAAAAGTCCGCTAGGTTTGTCAGTATGAATATTCTATGGAAAAAGCTGCTAAAAGGGTCTGAAAGTTGCTAAATCTAGTGCTAAAGTCGCGTTCGTGAGTGTGTGAGATGCGGGAGTTGATGGCAGGGCGGTGGATATGTGTGGCGGTCAATGTGGATATTGTGGATGAGTTCTTCTGCATCATCACGTTCTGTTACTTCTACAGCTTCAGTTTCAGAACTTTCATGCTTCGTAACACATATAGCTGTTCCCTCACCACAGTGCAACAGTGAAAAGGGACCCCTTACAAACAGTGTCACGTTCCGAACGTTGTTTAAGCGACATGTTTATTCTGGTATTTAAAAAATTCATATCATAACAAAAATAAACACCGATATACCGCCCAGCACTGCGTGTACTGTGTTTTTCATAATATATTGCATGGGGAAATATGTTGATAGTATTTTAAAAATGTTAAATAAGTGCACATGTGCAGTGCTGGGGTATTCCTGTAAGCGAGTGTAGCTGCGTATCCTCAGTTACGTATGTTCTATGTCTGTCTGGGCTGCACTGTGTTTTTTATGTGTGAACCCGCCAACACTTCTCATTAGCTGACTGATGTGGTGTGGACTGATGAGTAATATGTGGCTGCACACAGTAATTCATCTGCTCTTTTACATCCAGTACTTTTCTTACATTTGGGGGAAAGACGAGGTGTTGGGAGAATTCAGACACTCCAAAACGGCATATTTGTCAATAACGATTAGTGTGTTTATTCCCTTCGAAACAGAGCACCGCTCATGGATCTGTTTGCAGAAAGCAGACGCGTTACATTTGTGGTAATGGCAAGAAATGATACCATGCATGTCGAAAACCCCTTCATCTCACTCTCGCTGGCAGCAGTCCAGCTCCTATCAGTCAACTAAATAGAAATCACACGATATTGCTGATGAGAGCCGCTCTGTCTCCGTTTGATTTGCGCTGTCAAGCTCTGATGGATGCGATTGTTTGCTGATGTAAGAAGCCTGGCTCCCTTTGTAATGAGGACTAATTAGCCATCTTGTCCACATTTGATGTATTCCAGTGGTGCACGGGAGGGAGCGTAGGGCGCTCGCAGAGAAACGATGCGCTCTTACAAGTGTGCAGCAGTTTATGCTCCCATCTCAGCACCTTTTATCTCTGTTTCCCCTCAATGAATGGGTCTTTGTGGTGTGATAACGCATTCCACTCACCAATTATTTTATCTTTGTTGGTCTTTGGATTTCAAAGAATGCAGCAACCCCCTGTGCAAGGATGCTTGTAGATTAGCAGTGCATGTTTTTTGTCATGTAAAAGAAGGTCTGTTTAAAGCACCAGGATGGTTGTGGAGCTTAATGTGATTCCTGAGCACATTGAATTCGGGCTGATCGATTATTTCCATGCAGCGTGAACTTGGCTGCCGTAGACTTTTGAAATTATAATTAAAGGCAACTTTTAGGGAAAAATGTTAATTAAGCACAAGTCTCTTTTGCCCAATTGACTCACTAACAGACCTCTTGAAGGTTTGGATGTTCACTTTGAGTGGGCAATTTGACGCTCGACAGTGTGCTAATTAAGTGTTGAATGAGTTATATGTGTGGCTTTCATGCTTGTGTATCTGCAACTTACAGGATTGTATGAGTTGGATGACATGTTTGCCGGAGGGCATGTCTCTCACTGTTTTTTTTATACACAGCAGCTGCACACTTCATAGACTCATTCACTTTTTGTTTCTATGGCAGTAGAGGTTATCTAGGGTCATGCTACTGTCAACCCGGCAGATATTTGTACTGCATCACTGTGGGCTTGTTGCATGATATGTAAGAAGAAATGCGGTCTGTATATTGTGAGGTAGCACTTTTTGAATTCGAGTTGCCTTTTGAGGTGGTTTTAATGTTAATTTTTGACTAATCTGAACCAAAAAACACTCTCAAGGCTAAAGGAAAGCTTAAAACGATCTCCTTTCCTCTGAGCCCATCAAAATCAAATTTCCTCACGCAGCAGATCTTAAAGCATTGTGTTTTAGTATTACATTGGAATCCTGAGAACAGGAGTGAAGAATGGGACACCTTGTTTCAGTATCAGATTCCGTGGTTTCTGTGTTCCAAGATGCATATCAGTCACCCACAGGTTAGAGGGAAGAATCCATTAGGGGATTCTTAAGTTGATTGATGTGCCGGATCAAGGGGAAGTGCCATTTGGCCTTTGTGTTACCTTGATCTTCAGCGTGAGTGTACTTTTACTTCCCCTGAAGCTCCCTGCCAGGTCCCAGCCAAAGTTTTTCCCCTCTTTTAAAGGGTTAGTTCACCCAAAAATGAAAATTCTGTCATTAATTACTTACCCTCATGTCGTTTCAAACCCGTAAGACCTTTGTTCATCTTCGGAACACAAACTAAGATATTTCTGATGGAATATGAGAGCTGTCTGACCCTGCATAGACAGCAACGCAACTGAAATGTTCCCAAGTCCAGAAACATAGCAAGGAGATCTGTAAAATAATCCATGTGACATAAGTGGTTCATCCGCAATTATACGAAGCTACGAGAATACTTTTTGTGTGCAAAAGAAAAAAAAAAGACTTTATTCAACACATTAACAGTAACACATTAATGTTACTTTATACAACTTGAAATGTTAATGTGTTAGCATATGTATAAATTCATATTAACCAAGATTAATAAATGCTGTAAAAGTTTTGTTCATTATTAGTTCATGATACCTAATGCATTAACTTAATGTGGGGAAAATCAATTCGCAGATGCATTGCAATTCCTTTGCGGTTCTGAACTGGTCCGCATTAGATTATTAAATTATAAAAAAAATCTGTTTATTGATAAAGCAAACACAGGACAAAATGTTACAGATATAGATTGTATGCGGTGTGCAACCTGAAGAAATGGCTCTCCCAGTGCTTCTGCAGCAGCCTATGTACTTTTATTTTTAAAGGGCATATGTGTTTACTTAGTGCATCACGTGCTCAGTAGTTGATCAGTCTCGTGCAGATCTACAGAAAACAAGATGTACTGATTGGCATAGTTTAAAGTCATTCTGATGTGTTATTTAATTTACACTGAATGAATTGTTACAGAGCTGCCTCTTATTGTATTTCTATTGATTGGTCTGACAAAAAAATATTTTACTATAGGGCTGCATGACAAATCATATGCAATATTTAATGCGCATCTTGTCAGAAAAGCCAGTTCCGTAATCAGCGGTAAATCTCCATCACGCTTTCACATGAAGCATATATTAATGTGGTTTTGCGCAGCTTGTCAGTGAACAACGGGTCTGTGTAGTAAATGCTGCTCCATGTGAAAGCACGCACGTGATGGAGATTTATCGTGCTGCCCTATCTTACTATGGCTTTTTTACAGAAGCTTTTCATTGAATTTGGCATCTAGTCTCTTTAACTCACCAAAGATTTGCAGAGGGATACCTTGTTGAATTGTTTTCTGAATGGTCACTGAATCAAAATCGAATCAAAATTGTGAGATGTTTTTAACATTGCGTGTTCAATGAGTTTCAGTTGTTGACAGTCTCTCTCGTGTGTCATGTAAAGGTAGGCACATCGAGCAAGCAGATTGAATATTAAGTATGTCACAGCGCAAAAAGTCATATCTGTTCAGCTGAACTGGTTCTTTCCTGATTCGATGGGAAATTGAGGGTTTAAGTGCCTTGTTGCGCTAGGAAAAACATCATATTGTCTTGACTCTATTGATTTGTGAAATCAACAAGGATGGCTTTGATTCGGTGTGAGTAATTTGATGAAGCAGAGATGTATAATCCAGTAATTTTCTTTGCCATTGCTTGAGTGCAGATTGTTGAGGATAATGAAATTACATAATCAGGCTCTGCTAACACGGTGTCAAATTCTTTCATGCCTCTACAAATGCACTTAGACACACTTTTCTTATCCACAGTTATCAGCATTTAGACCTGCTTTAAACCACAGGCATAAGCTTTTAATCTATACCAGTGTGTTAACTGAGGGTTTTAAACTTCATAATGAGATTGTAGACATTTAAGTGAATGAGCACAATAGTTGTCTTTCACTGAAAATGAGAACGAGTGAAAATGAGAGATCGGAATACACAGATAAAATTTTGTCTATTTTAGAGTTTAATAAGAGGTACTGAGTAGTGATTAGGGGTGTGCGATATATATCGTCTGCGATAATATCGTAATTGTTGTTTTAACGAGGTGCGATTTGACATTATCGAGTATTTTGCAAAAACCATTCAAAACATCTCTACAGAGTGCACGCATACATTACGTGAAGTCTAGAGTAGTGCGTGTGCGCATTTAGTGTTTTTTCACTGCATGATTCAGTCTATTAAAATGCATTTAGAATGATCACAAATTCAAGACATGGCAGAAAATGTATATATTTATACCACTTCATATAGTTATTCAATTTCACACGAATTTTCAAGTGCCGTTTTTCTCCAAAAATTACCATGATTACAAATGTGACATTGAATTCAATAAACAATAAGTTATTTAGAGACTTACATTTTAGACACCATATTGCTTGTTTTTGCTCTATTTCGCCAACAAAAACCATCCAGAATACAGCAACAGCGCTGTTTTGTGTCTCTGAGCAACATTACGGTGTTTCGTTTTTGAATGAATCAACCATTTAAATGATAATGGTTCAAATTGCATTGACTCGCTTATTACCAGTGATTTGCTCCCACTGCTGCGTTTTCCATTTCAAATTTTCACTTTCGTTTTTTTTTATAAGCTTTTTTTTTCATGTTTTAAATCTTTCAAATATTCAGTATCAACGTTTTATGTTTTTAATATTTCAAAACATTTTCTGCATTTGTAATTGCAGGTTATGCATTCATGTCTTGCAGAAACAAATACTGTGGTGTAAATACATCTAATGCCACTTCAAATGCAGATTCTGTGTTGATTTCATTTGCTTGGTAACAGCCCAAATGTCATATTATTCTAATTCCCTGATTAAATGTAAGAATTTGACTCAAAAGATAATGGACACTTTTAGAAAAAATGCTTTATAAAGGTAAAAATGCCCATAAAATGAAAAATCAGTCTAAACTTTCTTGCAACTTACTTTTTATCAGTAGGAACTGACCACCACACAGAATATTAATAACATTATGAGTCCGCTGTCTTCGGCAGTCCTTAAGGTACCAGCACAATAACACACTCAGCAAAATATCGTCTAATCATCGTCATCGATAAAATCCCAAAAAATATAGAGAGATTATTTTTTGTCAATATCGCACACCCCTAGTACTGATGGGATTAATTATCACCCAGGCTGATTTGTCAAACCATATTTGGCCATTTTGTTATTTGTGATTGGCAGTTTTATCAGTTGTATGAATTGGGGCCAAAAGTCTGAGACCACCCATTTAAATTGCTTCTATTTAAACAAATTTTTTTATTTTAAAAAATTTTATTTTTAGCTTTTTAATTTCCTGTCATCAGCAAATATTCTTGTTCTGGAAATCTACTAAGAATATGTAGAAAAGTAAATTTTAAATGTCTCTTTTAAAATCCATCGTCAACTTAGGACCCAATCAGGGCTCAACGCTAAGTATTTTTTTCTAAATTCAATCAATTGGTTTGGCCCTGCCACAAAAAATAAAATTGTTGCTCTTATAATTGTTTTATACCCATGTTATCTTTTATTTTAATAAATAAGCTTATATGGCACCAACATTTTAGATACCAATTAAATTTTACAATTCTCGATTCTAATTTCGATACCACAGCAAAAATCACTAGCCCCCCGGTTTCTCAGACAGTCTTAGCCTAGTCCCAGCTAAATGCCTGTCTGCTATTTTAACTGAAATAAACTTGTACTGATTGAGTTTAAAATATGTCAGTGTCCTTGTTTTGTCTCAAGATGCACACCAGTCATGTTTTTTTTTCTAAGGCACGTTTATATATGCTATATATTTATACATTTATAATAGATACTTAAATGTCCTAGTTGAACTATGGCCTAATCCTGGTTTAAGCCCTGTCGGTGAAACCAGGCCCTAGCCTAACAAAGGTTCAAACATTATTAAAGACAAGTGCAAAGTCAGTAAATAAGAACAAATGAACAAATTACAAGCAATAGCACAATTTGATGTATAGAACAAAGAGACAAATTAAATTATGCTTTAGGAAAAACAGCAGATGGCCTCAATGAGAACGCAAATTCACTCTCTGACAGCAGGTGGCGCTTATGGAACAACAGCGATACAGTGTTTCCTTGTGTTACCGCTGTAACAAGCGAGCTGTGCTTATTAACACGACGTTAAATTCATATACAAAGCCCAGATTAAAAGACCGGGCCATGTAAACTTTTCTGAAGACAGTCAGTTCCCCTCAGAGATACATTCATATAAACCCTACCCCCAATTCAATATTTAGGATTTTATTCCAATATTTTGCACATTGTGAACAGCAATCTTGCTCTGCCTTTTACAGTATTTTCTCTTTACACCCGTCTTCAGCATCTCTGGCCTCTGTTAAAGGCCATTTACAGACCTTGTAATATTTCCACACAAATCACATCTTGATAAATGATTGCATGCTTGTGTGCAAACCCGGAACAGAGATCGGTTGAAATAAAACAAAAAATGGCCAGTCTTCCGGTGCGTCTGTATTCCCCTGTATAAATTAAATAATAGATTAATCATTGTTAAAGTTACGAAGTTAGTCGCAAAGAAGGGTATTTTGACGTACTTTTGTATGTATTTGTCCGTTCAAGCTCTGTTTGTTTGCTGTATACACAGAACACAGCATGTGAGTACTGAATGGAGTTGTATTTCGCGTCTTGCTTGAATGTTGTAATATCGCTAGAATTTTTAAATTAGGAAGGCCTAAAAACACAAATTTGTCAACTGTCCCGAGCATCTTTCACGCTGGCCCCGGGCCATTGGGCAGTCCTTATTGTCGAGCCCTGCCACTGAACACCATCCTCCCTGCCCTGGTTGATGCTTCGTATTGAGTTTGAACCAAGTGTGTGTGTGTGTTTGAGTGGGCTGAAATTGGCCTGAAAGTGATTTAGCAACAGAGAAATTGCTTGCCATGTGATTCTGAAGGGAGGCAGATGACAAGGCACCAGGGAGGAGATAAAAAAGGGACCAAAAGAATAGAGAGAGTGAATGAATGCGAGTGTGCGTGTTGTACGTGTGTGCGCTGTGAGGAGGGGGTTGTGGGCCACTGCATGCTGAGTTTGATGGACGGCTCTGTTGGGATGTGCTCACTCAGCCAAGAGCCTCTCAGAGGGGAGGCAGAATGGAGCACATCATTATCCAGCGCAGGGAAGCACTGGGCTCACCCTCCTTCAACTCTCGCTGTCCTCCTCCTCCTCATCCGCCGCATGTCATTCAGTCAGTGGAGCAGAGGAGGCTTCCGTTCGCCTGACTCGTGCATATATCACGTAACCATAGTCAGTGACGTTTGGTGACCACAATTAATCAGCTAACTGAGTAGGAACTGAAACTGTTTCGATTGAAGGACGCTGCCTCACGGTAGTCTGCGGAGCCGAGCGCTGATGAAGATGGTACGGCAGACAATGGAAGCCGACGTGACTGACAGCTCGTCTTGATATGAGCTGGAATCTGTTTTTGCCGGAGGAAATATACGGCCATTCCAATCTGCAGCTGTGGTAGTAAATAGTTGTTAGAGCTAAGAGGCTTAGTCAGCTTACTTTATTGCTTGCTGATGTGTTTTTCTATGACATATTGAAATTCTTCAGAGCAGTAAGGGCACGGATTCACAGATAACGTATGAAGGTGATGGCAAGGGAAACATCTTTTATGTGAACTCTTCATGTGAAGGTTTTATTTTACAACAGCATTGTCTTTTGGAAAACATGGTCGCTTAAAAATCACATGCAAAATATCAAATCAAGCAACATCTGCAAACAAATGCTACTAGAACCATTTTTTTGACAACCAGCCTCCGTATATGGTTTGTCTATTGTTTTAATTCTTTAATAAAATTCTTTCAAAAATGTCTATAATTTATAATATAATATATTCTCTTTAATGCAGTTTTTTGTTTTTCTCTCAGTGCAAAAGTCAATCACAATGGAGTAGTTCAGCGACACAGCATGGTTTTCTATTTGAGCTCTTAACAAAAAGTGCTTCATTGTTGCATTTCCCCTTATTAGTTTAGCAGAGCAGGCTAGTCAAGACATAAATATTCAATAAATTGTTGTTGAATAGGGTGCATATTGCACAGCCTTTAGCTCGTTCATACTGTTTCGAAAAGTGACCTGTAATTATACAGGTCAGAGGCAAAAGCGGCACTCAAGGGTGAGTGAATTGGATAGAAAAGGGATCGCTCTTTCAGGCCGTCATGTGAAAAGAAACATGACAAGCATGTGCTGATAGATGGATCCTTATGTGTGCTAAACACAAACATTACACCTGGTTTGCAGTCTGAGTGATGAGGGGAATAGTTCGGTTTCCTTTGGTGAAATGTCAGACAACGCAGGAAGCCTCTTGGATGGATCAAAAAGAGAAAGAGATGTTTAGACAAAAAGAAACTTCTTTTTATCGCTTGCTTTTTTTGCTACTTATAGACAGGCCCGCACAGCAGCTGTGCCCGATTTCCAAATCCAAAATGCCAGTCACATTTTTTTAAATGACACTCGAGGAACAAATCCCTTGTTTGTGTTGAGGAAAAAGTCTTGTTACTTTTAAAATCGTTCTTTTTTCATTTTTTTTTTTTAAATTTTAATTAGGGCTGTGCGAATTAATCGAAATCGCGATTTGAGCGTGCGCGATTTCTAAATTGCTTTACAGCACGATTTTCCGCGCCCCGACTGCCCCGCAGTATGCTATCCGAACCAATCAGAATGCAGCGCGCCAAATGGAGCACGAGAACAGAACAGACCAGGCGGGCATACAAACGTAACGCCAGGTTCACACACTCCACCTGTGGTGCGTATTTTTTCGGCGCCCATGTTAACGGATCAGAGCGTTCACACCTTGCAACCAAGTGTCCCCGGATTGCACTCCAGGAGAGGTGCGTCTGCAGCAGTCATGCTGCGATCGTTTCCGCACAGAATCTATTTCTGCTGTGCTGCGCGCTCTGAACGCTCTCAGGCTGAAAGTGGCAGCGCATTATTCGCAGTAAAAAAATAACATGGATTGGCACGGAAATTTCTGCTTCTGCACCGCATACACATACTGTATACATACTGCAGACGGAGTACGTGTGAACTTGGCGCAACAAATCTAGTTCAACAATTGAGGCAACGCCACAAAGAGCTCTATGACCAATTCATGGCAAAAAAAATCCCTGGACACGGGATTTTAATTTTATTTTTTTCTGCCATATGTCTATTCTAGAGACATTTTGTTACACCTTTACTTAGTGATTATTTTGCCTTATGTCTGTTCTAGAGACATGTTACAGCTTTTTGATAAAGCTCTAATTGGTTTTCTTTTGGAAATGTTTCAAATTCACACTGAATGCATTTATGACTGTAAAGCATGTCTGTGTGTCAAAATCGTGATTAAAATTGAAATCGCAAAATTGATCGAAGAAATTGCTATGTTTTTTTTTTTTGTCCATATCGCACAGCCCTAATTTTAATTTTGATGTTCATTTCGATGTCTATGAAGCAGTTTGTGACTTTGTGTTTTTAAACATTGCTTAGAGGTTTTATTAATGTATAAAATTAATAGAAAATTAAATTCACATACTATTTATTTTGACCTCCTGAGGGTGATGATCAATAATTTTGTGCATTCTGCTAAAACAATATCCAGCAGATTGCATTTGGGCCACTATTTGGTGTTTTTATTTTATTTATTTTATACACTATACACTCCACTAAATGCTGCGTTTTCATATTGCGTTTCGCATCCATGTCTAGGGAGAGCAGTTAGATATCATGGTTAGATTTTTCACCACAGCTGAAATCTTCTCCCCAGAGAGCAATTTCCTCAGGGAAGAGAGAGGGCAGAATCCCTCCAGAAGGTGGAGATGAATGTTTAATGTCCTCCACCCAGTCGAGAGCGACAGCACAAGAACCCAGGGCCTGTTCTCTAGGGCTGCGTTTACACTGCAAGTCTTAATGCACAGAGATTATCTTTTGACCATATCCAATTTTTTGGCACGTCTGTTTACATTCACTTTAGACACTACTGGTATCCGATATCTGTGTTTACATTAATTCCCGCCCAAAAGCATTGTCTGCAGTGATCGCTTTACTATGCACATGGTAGACCCTCGGGTTTTAAATGGCTGTGCTATTAAAATTATTTATATAATTCACGTTGAATGGCCATTATTATTTGCCAGCATGAACAATGGCTGTCATGGATGTTTTGCAGCACAAAATCTGACTGAACGGATAAAGACCGGAAAATAACGCTAATTTTAATTTGTTAGACTATTTTATCTACAGCTCGTTAGAGGTAGAATTCTTTAGTGAAATATGTGTGTTTAGACATAGGTCGGATGTCCAGATATCAGATGTGTATCCACACAAAATCCACATTTGGAATCGAATGCAAGCAAATTGGATCTCGTGCGGGTTTTTGTGTTTACATGTGTGCAACAAATTCCGATCTGTGTCAGATGTGAGCGAAAGATCAGATTTTTTTTGTGCCAGTGTAAACGCGGCCTAGGTGCTCTCTTCACTATCTGTAATACAGAACGTACAACAGGCACAAAGCCACTAATCGCTTAGTAGAATGGCTTATGGGAGCCCGGTCCCAGAGCTTGTTCAACACACGCACACATGGCAGCTTCATCATCCCCCACCAGCAAGACGCATAATGCTGCTACGCCAGAGGATCAAGGCACTCCGCTCCGCGAACTGTCACTGCACATAACTGTCGCATTTGCCATGATGTAAGAGGCGAATGATGTTAAATCTAGTGGAGAATCTCACGAATGCTGTCAGGAAATGTCTAAAAAATGTAGCGTATTTTTAGGACAAATATGAGTGCTTTGCATTGCTTTTTTTACATTCAGAGTCTTCCATCTGAGATTAATTAAATCCATAGGCTCAGTAGAGAGTCTGGGTTCAGTTTAACTAGCCTTGCCCTTTAAATGACAACAGATTGCTTTTTAGATTGCAGTCTGCCTATAAAGTAGGGCTGCACGATTATTACAAAAATCATAATTGTTGATTATTCCCTTGAAATTGTAATTGCAAATTATCAATTACGATTATCACACTTTACATTGAAGGATGTTTATATAATTGTTTGATGCAGCTGCATGCCGTATTTTTATATGAAAATAAACAAGCTGAAAACACTTTAACTGAAAAACGTTGAGTGCTTTTCTATAGTATTAATCAAATTTCAACTATACATCGGATTGGCGGCAGCTTTAAATGATAAAAAAAAGTAAAAATATGTATGGTATTGAAATGTTATACTAAAACTATAATTTAAATAATGGGAAAAACCCTTAAGATAACATTAAATAACAAAAACGCATCTTAAGCACGCAGAATAACATAAGTGGACTTTGAACGATTAATTGCCACTTTGAACGATTACGTAATTGGCATCCATAATTGTAATCGCGATTAATTCGATTAATTGTGCAGCCCTACTATAAAGGTACAGCCTTGTAGTCCAATACCATGCATAAGTAGCAGATATGTGTCCCATTGACCTGATTGTCCTCTCTCTAGGCCACTTTGTGCCCCTATAGCTTGCAAGAGTCAGTGACAGTGATTGCCTGGTTAGGCTGCACTTGAAATGGAGAGCTGTTAATTGAGCACTTTTTTGTAGCCTCTCTTCACTGAAGCGTTCTCTCATTCTGTCTTGCTTCTACAAGCAATCTGTTTCATTTAATGCAGCCGTAATTTACTGCACCGCTAACATTTGTGTAACTGATGCCTAGACCGGAGTCTCGCGGAAATGCCAACCGCTCCAGGAATCAAAGAGCCTCCATGTGCGGTGTTATTAATTACAGAGCATCAATTTAAGGTGACACATGCCACCTTGGGGGTCTTTTCAGACCAAGGCTTGTTTTCACACATTCCTACATAGGGATGTAACGATTAACCGCGAGCCAGTTGAAAATCGATTAAAATATATGACTATTCAAATCTGTTGAGATCCTAAACAAATCGCGATTCATTTAGGTATAGGAGTTTATATGAATGCATGTCTGAGGGGAACTTACTGTCTTTAGAAAAGTTTAGATTAGGGATGCTCCGATCCGCCTTTTTCGCCTCCGATACCGATTCCGATTCCGATACCTAGGGTTTGGTATTAGCCGATACAGATACTGATCCGATACCAGTGAAGTTTTTTTTAGCTCATTTAAATAAATGTAGAATTTATTTATCTCTGTGTGTGTGGAACTGATAATCTTTCTTTCACAATCTACTAGATACAGATTACTTCATTATAAAGAAAAATAAAATTTGAAAAAATATAGGCCTATGTATATTAATAATCTATGAGAAATTTATCATAAACTAGGTTAGTGGGTAATTTGGCAGCAAAATTATTCTAGAAAAATCAGTGCACAATCATTTTAGAAATCCAAATATTTAGTGAAAAACAATATTTTGTGGGGAACAAATAAGTGTTGCACTAAATATGGTAAAAATGTTACACATTGCTATTTGTATCATTATAAAATCCATTCATTAAAAACATATGTTTAAGTATATACTATAAAATTAAAATAAATTTCTTTTGAATGTATAGCATATTTTTAATAAGGCAACAACATATGATACATACGATAGGACAAAAAAATACAGTGGCAGCACAAACATTTTTTATACAGTCCTATTCGCACGAATGCATCATTCTGCACGCAAGGCACCGGATGCGCACATTGTAAGCGCTTCGCGTTAAAAACTGCAAAGCACAAAGGGAAGGGAAATTGATGCGTAGTGTATTATATCTGTGCAACAGTTATTGAGCCTTTTTTTTTACGGTTTTAAATTTCAGTTACTGTGCACATTAAAACAATTTATAGTCTTTTCTACGCCCGTGTTTTGTTTTCACAGACACCCGGTAGCAAGTAACAAAACAACATTAAACTCCGGCAAGAAGATAAAAGTCCTTTTTGCAAAATCATAGACATGTATTTACTAATCAAGTATAATGGGAACACAGAATGGTCTTGGAGAGAGCTTTACTGAGCTGACTGCTGTAACCGAACGTGACCATGGTTTAAAGGCTGAACGAATGACTGATAGCCACAGCGGAGAAAAGAGTTTGTGAACTTTTTAATGTAAGGACTTAAATATTCATATGGAGCTCACATTAAGCTATCGTATGGCTTCAGAAGTAACACAGAATAATTTGCACAATCGGGGGATAAAAAAAAAAATCTCGGATTTGGATCGGCTCTCTCGGACCTATACCTGATCCGAGATAAATGGCAGTATCGGAGCCGATACCCGTTATGAATATCGGATCGGCGCATCCCTAGTTTAGATGGTATTTCTTCTTTTCATCTTACCTCTGTATAATGCATATTAAAGTTCATAAGTGCAGGGCTGCTTTGTTTACAGCGGAAACCAAGGAAACACTTTAAGCGCCACCTGCAGGCAGAGAGTGATCTGCATCTCGTTCCGCTCGTCTGCTGTTTCATGCAGATATTTTTATGTAGTTTCACAAAACTGAAGTCAAACCATTCTGTCTTTGCTTCAAATTTCTAAATTATACAATCTAATTTGGATTAAAAACTGCTCATGTTGCATCTTTGTTTGGATCATGATTAAAATGCTGTGGTTGCCTCTAATTTTAAATGGAATGAGCACAGACAAAGACTTATTTTGTTTTTTATGAAGATATTTATTTTGTTACTTATTTGATTTGGTGCTTGTTTTAAAATTTCAATTTAGTTTTGTTATTTACATTTACATTATATTTAAATTTGTTACACATTTGAACTTTTGAAAGTATGGTAAAAACTGGTAAACTGTACCAACAATCACATTCAAAAAATATATACCTTTTTGATATACCATTAAAAAAAAAAAAAACAGGTAGCCCAGCTGAATTAGGACATTTAGGCTATCCATCAAATAGTAGCCTACCAACATCTCATTAACAGTAGAAGTTAACTCTTACTGTAGTCTTCAAATCTGGGTACTGTCTTACGTTTTAAAATCACACAGGGAGTTTGGTCCCATCAGGCTAATGTGACAGTCACGACTCATGCAGCTGTAAGGTTTTCTTTTTCCTTTGTTTTTACTCGCGATCTTTACAACACGCATTAAATTACAAATTTCATGGCACACTCGTTTTATGCATATTTGGTGCCACCTATTGTTGTGGGTGTATATTGACATGTCATGTCTAGACCCTGAATATAAGACGACCGCAATTTTTTTCCAAGAAAAAAACATTGTCTTATGTTCGGGTCAATACGGTATATTATTATAGTGTTATATTTCAATTTCACAAAGAAACATGCACCATTTTGTCCAAGCAATAATAAAAGAACACATTTAATTTATAAATTGCCTTAAATCTCATTTTGTAAACAACCATAAAAAAAAAATAAAATAATTGAATCGTGAGTTTGAAGTGAATCCGTTACATCCCTATTCTTACATTTAGAAAATGACCAGTTGTATGTTTTAAAAAACTGTAAAAGTTGTATAATGTAATCACGGTTTTAGTTTGAACATGATTACATACGAGTAATTTTTCTTGAATATTCAGCAGAAAAGGGCAATAGCGGGTTGCAACAAGCCCTTTAAGCTAAGAAAACCCTTCGTGATAACCTTTAGTTTTAAATAAAATAAATTATCTTAGCTTAATGGGCTGGTTGCAGCTGGGCCCGGGTTTTTGCAGTTGAGACTGTTGGATCTTGAAAGTTGTGAAGGGTTTCTGACTTTTAATAACCCATGCATTTTCACTTGGTTTAACCCTTTAGGCGCCAGGGTTTATTGGAAAAAATGCTGGATTTTGACATCAAGATTTCAAAAGCTTGTGGCTTGAAAGGGCTTATAGATAGAGATCTACTGTAAATTTGAAAAATGTTGGGCATGACCGAAAGTTTGTGAAGTGTAAACATACTCATCTAATTTGCATATTATGACGTCATCAGGGGCGGCCATCTTGAATTTCATAATATTCAGGAAATGGTAGATATTGAATTGATGTTTGAACTTATTTGCATGTTTTGTTTTGTTTTTGGTCTTTTTATCCTCATTCCAAATGATCAGAAAAGAGGAAACCAACAATAAAATAGGAGAAAGTACTAAATTTATTACTATAGTAATTACTATATAGTAGTAAAACACATGGAACAGTAGCCTACTTTTGATCAGTTCATCAGTATTTCAGAAAAACTACCTAATGGATTGGTGTCTTGACTTATCTTATTTGCATGTTTTTTTTTGTCTAATCAACAGTCAAACTATTAGTAACTATAGTAAATTATTACTATATTACTGTGCCATAGTAAAATGCATGTGCCATTTTTTTGATTCAGTTGCCTCTATCTGCCCAATCGTCTCTAGGTGACAAAGTTTGTAGTTCTTGAGAGTATGGTATCTCTCATTGCATGGCACAGCGCACATACCTACCCCACACTGACTGCACCTGTACTTTGTAAGGGTGCAGCACTGGTCAAATCTTTCTCTCCTAGATAACCAGCAGGCTCATCAAAGCGTTTGATCCATTCCTGATACATTTCTTCATTTCTCAAAAAAACACAGCCACCATTGTCATCGCTATTTCCAGTCCTATTTAGAGCCAGATCACCCCTGCTGCCTCTACCACGTCTCCCGGCTCTCCCATGAACAGCACGGCCACATCTACCACGGCCACTCCCACCTCTTTGGGGCGCTGGATCCAAGGAGCTAGTGCTACTTCCAGCCCTATTTCCTCCTACCCCTGCTGCCTCTACCTGTAGCAACAGCTCTCCTATGGACACTACGACCACGTCCACCCCTGCCACCCCCATGCCCGTTGGGCAAAGGGTCGAAATGATCACTTGTTTGTGCTTCGTGAACACTCGCGTCTTGCACGGTGGCACCATTGCGCTGCAAAAATGTACCGGGAGAAGTGCGATCGGCGAATAACATTTGCAACACATCCTCATGGTACAACTTTTTATTAGCCATTTGGCGATTTTCTCTCACAATTTACTCAGACGCTCTGAACTGAACTGCTTCTGCATCAATGACACTAGGCCTGTCACGATAACAACTTTTTGTTGTGCGATATATTGCCCAAGAAATAATTGCGGTAAGTGATATAATTGTAATTTTAAAGACCATTTTATGCCACTGAATATATAATCGTAATGTAACAGCATAATAATGCAAGGTGGCCTACACACTTCCAATTGACAACAAACTTTTAATTTTTAAGATTATTTAGATCATGGAAATTAAGTATCTAAATATTAGATACCTTAAAAAACCTGGATAAATAGTTAATAAACATTTTCTAACAAAAAAGTGCAAAGTAGAAAAAAAGAAAACTGCACAAAGAACTTTTATGGAGATTTTTCCATCTACAGATTTTTCCTGACCTTTTTTTTCTCTGTAAATTAAGGGTGCACTTTATTGCTGAAAAACACAATCACTACTTTGCAGTCAGATGTCCGTATGCACAAAGTCACAGATCCCTAAACAAGACCATATCGGCAGATTGAACTTTGTAGAAGCTCTTTCTTTATTTGAGCTAGGACCTCATGACTACACACGTTATGTACGAGAAGCTGCAAAAGATACAGGCGCAAGTGGAATGTACAAAACATGGTGACATTAATTTTTTATGTAAATATAATGGGCGATATATTGCTTCACCAAAAATGATTGAGGTCATGCACACATATTGCACGATAAGTCTATATATTGATTATTGCGACAAGCCTAAATGACACGATCGCTCACATTATTATTTCTCTGCTCTTTGTTCAACATTGAATAGGAACCTGACTCATTTGGACTAGAATCGAGGTACTACATTTCCTGCATCTATGGTAGGGAATACAAATGAGATTTTACCCATATTAGGTAGGGGGTCGACCGTATGTGGTTTTTCAAAGGCCGATACGATTATTACAGATAGTAAACCCGTAACTGATTTTGTGACCCCGCTATATATGTCTTGTGTAAAAATTTAAATTAATGTCAAAATTAAGAATAATAAGGGCTCTGACAAAAACTGCCTTCCCTTGTGTTGGTTGAGTGTAGTACTCCCACGGTAAACTCTTTATTTTAAAGAGTTAAAATCTTTTTTTTTTGGCAAACAAAGGGTTTACCATTTAAAATTAAAACATGGATGAAATAGCGTATTGTGTGATTATTCTCTTTTAAACAAAATTTGTAATAATTGTTGTAGTAGTCAGGGGTTAAAGCAAAAAAAAAAATATATATATTTTGACTGAATTTTTCCTCTGCCAAACCCCATTCCACAGCCATACCAGTCATACACCCAGTTTAAGAGCAGTGTTTTTCTTCTTGTAATCAAGAGCGCTTGTACTTCTAATAAAAAAAAATTAAGGAGCACCTTCTGGTCAATAATCAAAAATTAGCCTTCCTAATATGAGGTGAAGTGATTTACAGGGGCATTTTCTTTTTGCAATGGCATCATTTTCATCTGTAAAATTAAAAGATTTATGTTTATAAGCTTTTTAAAATTTATTTTTAAAACAATATAATAAGAAGTAGATTAAGACAAATAAGTTACCAATCATGATATTAGTATTAATGAAAAATTAATTTGTACTACAGAGGTGGCACAGAAGAACACAAAGTGGCTTGTAGGTACATTTTCAGACATTCAATGAGGCTCAGAGGTGGCATGAGTGCAATTAAATTCATAAATTAATGTTGAGATTAATGTTTTAAATATAACATTTTGAATACAGAAATATTAAATGATTTAAATAACTGCAATTATACCTAAAAATGAAACTAAAACCGCCAGCAGGTGGCGGCAAGTCACTGATTTAAATCACTGAATCATTCATTCAATTGATTCGTTCAAATGGCTGATTCATTCAGAATGAAGCAAGTGACTGTCTTTATGAATGGTCATCACTGAATCACTTGCTTTTAGAGATGTGAAGCGGCTGAGCTGTTACTTTATTTGGAACTATTTTTGTTGATGAAATAGAGCAAAATCAGGCAGTATGTGTTTATTGAACTGTTGTATTAAATCAATATCACATTTGCAAACTCCTTGAATAATTATTAAAATCTGTCACTCTCCTTATCGCGATCTGTGGGCGCACAGAAAATGAGAGTTCTCAAGACTCAAAAGCACGTGCAAATGATAAGTTCCGTCATCTGTCATCGCGTTATAAACGATGAACCTGCGGGAATGAGTAGAATTATTATTAATAGCCGCAATCTTGCGCCTGAAATTCAAGACCTGCTCTGTGTTCTCTGCTAATAACCCGACTGTGAATGATGCGAGCGGCGTTATGTTGTCAGTGAGAAGCTGCAGCCGTGGCGGGGATTATTTTTGGTGTGCTGGTGATCTGACAAATAATGCTACCTTTCAGATTATGCTACCAATAAATCGTCAGAACACCGGCAGAACAACAACAATGTGCTACATGTTTCTTTTCCCCTCATTTTTTCCAATTGATGGAAATCCATCGTAGCGACGGAAAACTTTCATCCCTGAGTAGTATTTACATCATACTGCACCACAGTAATATATTTCTGATAATTTCATTAAGCTAACCCGAATTTATATTTTGACGGGTTGCCATGAGGAACTTGTTTCTGTAGGTCTGTGTAAATGATATGAAGATAGTTTTACTCCAATGAAACTGTCAAATGCTCATGAAGTGAGGAGTCAGAGCAGTTCCGGAGATGTTCATGTATTTATGTCCCCATGTAGTGAGATGACAGAAGCTGAAATCACCGCGAGCGTCGCACACTTTGTATGTGTAGTAGGGATGGAACGATTACCGATTTCACGATAATCACGGATAAGCACTGAACATTTAGTATTACCGTTTAAAATGTAATTATCATCAAAACCGTGTTTTGATTATTGCCTTTTGAAAACGCACGTTAACTCCTTCCAGCCCAGCATCAGTCTGACGCAGAAGCAAATGCAGTGTGTTGTGTTTAGTTTTTTTTTTTTTTGACAGAACGAATGGCGGAAGGCAGTTGACAGCTCTCGGGAGATTTTTCAGCCATCTAAGAGGACCAAATCGGTGGTGTGATTGTATTTTGGCTTTTACAAGAGTCCTGAAGGCAATTTAATCGAGGACGGTCACCCTGTCTGCCGATCTTGCAAGAAGAAAGTAGCTGCAAAAGGGGGAAACACATCAAATTTGCTCCGTCATCTTCGTGACCACCACCCAGTTATATAGCGAATGCAAGGTAACTTTTACCTCAATACCAAAACTAACTGGGCAAATAATTGGACAAAAAATATTGATTAGAGATGAAATATTTCGTTCTGGCTTGTTTAATGCAAAGCTTCCGCGAAGAAAAGTTCTCAGCAAGTGGCTTTGAGCCAAGACGAACAGACGTTCAAACTATAAGGTTGACATTTAAGGGATAATGTATTGTATATTCATAGTTAACTTATTACGTGGATTTTTTTTGTTTGTTTACCTAAAATAATATATAAATACGGGGATATGAAATATTGAATTGAGATTAATGTTTTGAAATCTTACCTGTTTATAAATCCATTATGAACAGTGTACAAAACAATCATCAGGACAATATGATCACTACAGCAAAATTATAGTAGTATTAATACTAAATTCCTCTGATTTCATTTTCAATACAATCAAAAAATGAGACGCAAGCTGCATTTGAATGAAACGAGAGAGCGCGTCTGCGCCTCTGCGGTGATACAAGAGACATGCGGCGAATTCCAAACAGAAGTGAGCATCCCTATGCCCTGCTCCCTTCGAAGGGCAGAGCCCTTGAAGTGTGTTCTTTGAAGGGTTCAGGGCATTACTGTCTTGTGTAAGCATTTGGAACTCCCTTGGCGAAGGGAATGACTGACCAAATGTTACCTTGACAACGCTGCACGTGCGTGCAGCATTCAGTACTCCATCAGTTGTTGCAAATAAATATTTATTATTATTTTATTCAAATATTGTCTTATTTACTATTAAACTTTTTCAAACTAAATTTGCTTACACTAATGTCTTAAATCATATTTCTATCACTGATGAAAAATATTTTGAATTACATTAAAATAGACAAATTTAATTCGCCTGTTCTATTTATGTTTGTATGTGAACTCGAAATCAACCCCAACTTTGCTTTAAAAAGCATCACAAGATCTCCTAAACGAAGATCACGTGATCTTCAAGATTTATTATTATTATTATTCTTATATTATAGGCTGTCATGTTAATGTTCATTTAATGTTTATGCTAAATAAAGTGCATATAGCTGCTAATTGTATTTGTTGATTTTCAAATATAAAACTTTATTGAAATGTTTTCAGTGTGTGTATAGGTTCTTTTTGAACATTTTTATCTAATTTTAACAAAACCGTGATAATTTTGATAACCGTGATAACTTTGGTCACTATAATCGTGATATGAAATTTTCATACCGTTACATCCCTACTGTGTTGAAAACAAAACTGCGCGTCTGTGCCATTAATTTCCACAGAGAACATGCTGGATTCATATTTAAATAGTATTTTTGCGGCTTAATATTTACATATACTAGTCCATATTGCGACTCCATTTAAGTGTACTGACCTACTTTTGATTAATTCATCCAAACTTTGACAAATTCCGTGACATTCCGCATCATACAGTAAATTCCATTTATATGACTGGTTTCCACGATTCCCCCCCGGTTTTTTTCCGCGGTTTTCCACATCGCGGAATTCATAGATAATATTGAGGTGTTTTGCAACTTCAGTGCAACGTTAGTGGATTGAGATCTATTGCAACTTAAGCAGCGTCTGCTGCTGCCTTACCTTTGAGAGACAACTGATGCGTGATCACTGAAGCAGCTCCAGTTAGCAAGCGCTTTTGGGATGAGAGTGAATTCCGCATTGATTGGTCGAACTCATGACTCCCAAGAAATCAGATGAGCGGTGGGAGGAGACTGCTTTAGGCCACAGAGTGGTGAGTTCTGACAGACTGCATCAGAGCCAAATTTGAAAATGACCGATACCGATAATAATAATCGGCCAGGCCGATAATCGGTCGACCCCTAATATTAGGATCTACAGCCTATTTTATTAAGTATGACGTCTTGTCGCAATTTTGAGACTTTGACGCTTAGAGGGTTAATCTTGAAGTTGAAGTTTCCCTTTTACTCATGTTGGTTTCTGTCGAGGGCTTGTTGTGCACTAGGACTATGTTGGAATGGAATACTAGTGTCATACTAGCGGTTTACTGCTGGAATGGAATACTAGCGGTTTACTGCATAATTAATTCATCAAGTGGCATTCATTTATCTACTGGAAGTAAATATGAGTATTTCACATTTTAAATCCATTTTTGCATACATTCTTAGGTTTAGAGCCAGATTAAATGAATCAAGGAGATGTTGTTGGCTAAATCATGATTGACGTTTCTTCCAGTTCATTGGTCAAACTGTAAATGGCAGGACAAGGCAAGTCAAGTGCATTGCACTGCATTGTGGGATGCAGTATTGTACTATGTGTGTTGTATATTGTATACATTGTCAAATGTAGGCCATCTGGGTGTTCTATGCATAAAGGAAATGCACCATGTACAGTATACATACTATAGTGCAGAAGTATGCATCATTTAATTTTAAAAGCCTCATACGGTGGCCGAGAGAGCTCAACGCGCTGCAACTTAAGAAAACACATGCAAATTGAAAAAACACCAGCAAATTAAGAAAACATCTTCATCAGTTTGACAACACATGCTGCAAATCCTCACAACACATGCAAATGAAGAAACGCGCTGCCAATAGCAGGGACCACAACGGAAATGTTTCATGGGGACCCAAAAAAGTGACGGACCCGGGTGGGATTTGTTTTGTGCAGTGGCTTTTTTTTTGAGTTTCTGCTAGTGATTCCTTTTTTTTTAAAAATTTTTATTATTGAAGATATAACATTCACAGGGGATACAGTCATAGCAATAAATTACATACACAACCAGAATACAAAACAATAAATATAAAGAATAATAAAAATGAAATATAAAAAGAACAAAAACAAATAAATAAAAAGTGAAACATCTTTTCTTTTTTCCCCTAATAAATAAATCATAAATAAATTAAAAAAAAAAATAACTTAAATGGAAAATTACACAAAATGTCAACTTCAAAGAATACACAGGAGGTAACCCTTACATCAAAGTCAATATTTTTCCATCAACACAGTAGTTTTAACAGCTTTCTTATTAAATGATGAGCAGAGAGATTCATAAAATAATTTCAAATCAATACAAAAAATCCTAAAATTGGGCATAAGATTTAATGAAAGAAAGGACAATGGAATACAAATACAATGTGCAAACTTCAGTCAACTTGTTTTTGTTTTTCAAAATGTATTGCCCTTTCTGTGGCATCCAATGGCCAACTTTGCCAAGATTTTGCAGTTCATGTGAGCGAGATGTAAGCTTTGTCGTAGAGAATGCCCCTAGAACGGAGGGTGATGACCAGGTGTCATCAAACAAAACAAAAAACAAGTTGACTGAAGTTTGCACGTTGTATTTGTATTCCATTGTCTTTTCTTTCATTAGCCTACTAAAAGGCCCTGATTAAATAATAATTTTAATATTATTCTTACTGTCAATCTGCAATTCATTTTGACCTGGTTTTAACAATTAATGAAGAATTGCGGATTTCATTAACCTTGAAATTATATTTAGTTGAGAATATTTAATTAAGTTAGCCATCTTATATAACGTTTCACAGTTACTCGTGTAATTCTTATTGTTTTTTGTTTTTGTCGATTATTTAGGCTAATAATATCTAAAAGACAAATGAATCATGCAATCAGGGTGTTAAAATAAACAAAAAACACTCACCTTTCAGTTTACCGACAACTCCACTGACCAATAGCCACTGCACAAATCGTATGCCCAATTTTAGGAATTTTTATATTGATTTGAAATGATTTTATAAATCTCTCTGCTCATCACTTAATAAGAAACTGTTAAAAATACTGTATTGATGGAAAAAATATGCACTTTGATGTAGGGGTTACCCCTCCTGTTATCTTTGAAGGTTGACCATTTTATGTGTAATTTACCATTAGAAGTATTTTATTTTATTATTGATTTATTTATTTAAAAAAAGAAAGATGTTAACTTTTATTATTTGTTGGTTCTGTTTATCTTTCATTTTATTATTCTTTATATTTATTGTTTTGTATTCTGGTTGGGTATGTAATTTATTGCTATGACTGTATTCCCTGTGAATGTTATATCTTCAATAATAAAAAAAAAAAAAAAAAAGGAATCACTAGCAGAAACTCAAAAAAAGCACTGCACAAAACAAATCCAGACGGGTCGTCACTTTTTGGGCACCATGAAACATTTACGTTGTGGTCCGTGCTTTTGCAGCGCGTTTATCATTGCATGTGTTGTGAGGATTGCAGCTGTTCTTTCATTTGCATGTGTGGAGGATTTGCAGAGATTGCGCATTTGCGGTGTTGGAGGATTTGCAGCGCGTTTCTCATGGCATGTGTTGTGAGGATTGCAGCGGGTAGTGTTGCAACTGCTGAAGGGTTTTCTTAATTTGCTGGTGTTTTTTCAATTTCCATGTGTTTTCTTAAGTTGCAGCGCGTTGAGCTCTCTCGGCCACCGTAAGTTTGCAATATTTGTCTTATGTAATTTTCACAGCACATGTTCTCTGTGTTCACTGCATACAACAGTGCATTGTCCCTCACAGTCTCATTTTCATTCAAGCCAAATTAAATGTGGCATGTGCCCTGATTAATCCATAGTAAGAGTAATACAGTTTTACAAAACAACCACAATGACCTCTCTCATCCAGCTTCAATTAGGTTTCCCTCAACTTGGCAACGTCTGTTCGCTAATGTGAGTTTGGTCAGTGTCCATCTCAAACTGTATGCTGTTCCACTGGAGAGATGCCACCTGTGTTCATACACGAGTCCCAGTCAACAGGGCGAGGTTGTGATGAGGCGGTCATGTGTTGATCAGTAAATAATGTGTTGTGTGGTTTTTGTCGTGCTCAGGGAGTGTTGACAGCAGTCCTGACATGCCAGTGAGCTCTCGTGGCTGAGTTACAGCTGGCACTGATTCATAGCTCAAATGCTCGGCCTGTTTCTGTCTTGCTGAACTGCCCTTGATACAAATCTCCCCGCATGGCAGGACATCCACTGAGGGGAGATTAATCAAATCAATCACGGGCCTGTCCGGTGCTAGACTCCTGGGCTAAGCTCAAGTTGGAAGGGATTTTTGGATCCCCCTCAGGAGGTAAACTAAGCCAAGTCCCTGTTAAGTGGAGGATTGTGCACTTTTGACAAATCCCTGGTCTGGGTTAGAGCGAATTCCCCAGTGCTCAAGGTACTACAGGTGATGGACGGAGCGATGCAACTGTCTGTGGCTTTCAGCACTGGTGTATGATGAACTGATTGTTTTTGTAGACCTTAGTCAGGGTAGCACCATGTTTATTTATGACAGGAATGAAAATGAGACAGTGAAGGATTAAAGTACAGTGCGTTCAATGGATTTGTACTGTTGGTGAACAACATACCGAAAGTTCTGCTGACGAAATGTCTTTCAGTAGACAAAAACTCCATAAAACAGTTTAAAAGTTGGGAGTTGTGAAAATTCCATGATTTAGGACCTTTGTACAGTGCATGTCATTGTAAAGACTGTAGGTCTATCTCTAACAAACTCCTTTTTAGTGGTCGACCGATATATCGCCAAGGCCGATATATCGGACGATATTTGGCGTTTTTCAAATATCGGCATAAGTTTTTCTGTTTGGCCGATGTGTTCAAGGCGGAACTTATTTTGACGGCGCTGAGAACGGCAGCGCCTGAGGTGCACACAGTGCTCACATTCTCCCTCTTGTTCGCTGTTGTCGTTGACAGTTCTGTCTAAATACGGATAGAAGTTTGTCTAATAATCGGATAGAACGGTTAAACAAAGGAATTAAAATGTATACAAAAAGTCTTATAACGATTGCTTTTATATTATTAGTAATAGAAAGGCAAACATTATAATACTTTCTTGTTTGCCGTCAGCATTTATACATTTAAAAAAATCTTGCATGTCTATAAACATCTAATTTCAAAAACCTTGAAAACGTAGTCGGATCCAGCTGTGAGATCTTATGAAGTGTACATGTGTATCCTGCACGATTGCGTGTACTCTGCATGACAGTCGATCCGTGTGAATTGAATGCTGATAGGAGGAGAGTTCAGCTTCACTGGAGACGCGCGATCGACAACTTTTTTAAAAACTTCGTTTTTGGCTTTTAAATTATGCTGCGCTTTATGCATTTGCCCAATGTCATATTCATGTCATTTTCACTGTGTGCTGTATGTAAAATGAGTGTTACCTTGGCTTTATTTGAAAAAATGTGATTAATGCACACTAGGGCTGTCAGAATGGCTGAAAAACTAAAATTCGAATTTTGTACTTAAATATTATAAAAATTCGAATTATATTCTAATTTAAAATGCATAATTTCATTTAGGGTGAAGAAAAGCTTTTGGCTTTTCTCCTGAGGCCACAAGAGGGTGCATAAGATAACATGACTATCCGTGAAAAAAAAAAAGTGCATAATGTTTATAAACCAATTATAATTCATTAAGTTGCTTAAACAACTATAAACAAAACAGCATCATGTATGTATGCATAGATTAATACAAAGGGCCGAAAACCAACCACACAGAGTACATTTTTCGTTTAAAAACACATCGTCATCGTATCTTATGCGTCACTGATAAGGCTGCCTCCTTAACGCATGCCTAAAATTTGAATGCAATGTTTTTGCATTCGAATGTGGATTTTTATTTAAATTCGACGAATATTTGAAATTCTAATTTTTTTTGACAGCCCTAGTGCACCCAAATTCCCAGAATACTAAGTGGCATGTTGGTTACAGGGTTTTTAATTACTTTGAAGATATTTTTATTAAATATTTATTTATTTGTGGAAACTACTTTGTCATCTAAAGTATAAGTATTTTTATTTAGCACATTTATTTTTAATCAATTTTCAAATTAATTTAAAATAAATTATGTAGAAGTATTTTAAGACTAGAAGATTACTTTGAAAGTTGTGTGAAAAATAACAACAACAATTATTAATATAATACAATTTCAATAATTACTTTATATTAATATAATATCGCTCTTTTTACCATTAATGAAGCCAATAAGCCATGATAAGCTATGCATTACAGTAATTTTTATCATGGTATTTCAGACTAACCATGGGGGTTAATGCATGATCTCTCGTGGCTTAATCCTCTATTACCTCTCATGGCATGATGTTTTTTCATGTTCTGGACTGGAAATGTTGCCTGAATAAAGTAAATTTAACTTTGTATATTTCCACTTGTTAAATTGTTTACTTTTCCTCTGTTATTCTGCAGTGTGTTAGTTCCTGATCTTTGTTTTTCTTGCCTTGACCAGCTCAGACCCAACACATACTATTCCCACATGCTCTAAAAGATGCTCTCCAGTATCTTTTGCCAGCGGGCCCTGAAGCTCATCTAGATTCCTCGCAGAGGTTGTATTGATTGTAGTTGTGCTGGCCTCTTGAACATGATTCCCCATTATGAGGGATTGATTGGCTTCTCGTTGGCCGGTCTCCGCGAGAAAGGCGGCTGTATCCCATCAGTCATAGGGAGTGAAAGAACCATCACTATCTAAGGGCCACAGGTTTTCTTAAAACCTCCAGTAGACAGCTGGGTTATCTATTGGTTTTGAGTAGAAGGGCATCAACAGGACCAATGTGTCTTGAGATCACTAGAGCTGCTTCTATCAGTACTTCAACTGTATTCTGACTTATTTTTTATTCTGTGACCACTTATACTCCTAACCAGGCACAACATGACATGATTCTAGTGGCAACTTGTTGCGACAGGCTGTGCAGACTCATTTTCCTTTGCCATTGCTTTCCAAAACACAATTGTTGCGTTCTCAGACTTATTTTTAGTGGTTAAGTCCATACAACGACACGGCATGTTTGTGCGCTTACATAGAGCATGTGTCTGGCCTTAATCTTTCATTCATGAGTTTTGGAAATCTAACCACAATCTAAACAGCTAAACATTCACAACTGCGATTGATCTGAAATATTGAGTTGAAGAGGACTCCCAAGTCTAAATGTTTAGACAAAGCAAAACACTTGTGGGCTTTGGCTCTTCCCCCATGATCAGTCGAAATCCTCTGTTACCCCCAGCTGCTGCCAGATGTTGGCCATTATGCTTGAGGAACGTGAGCTGGCTCGGGCTGTGTGGTGCTCTGCCTCAGATCTCAGACACAGCCCCTCGGCTTTTAATTAACTCAACACCGCACTGAGGAGAGAGACTCCAGCGCACAACCGCTGCCTGTCTTTCCACCATTACAGAATGTGTGCGTGAGCACAGAAGCGCAAGAAAGGTTTCCTCAACTACATGGATACTATGCATTTTTTTGGGGAAGTCGTGGCCTAATGGTTAGAGAGTCGGACTCATAACCCAAAGGTTGTGGGTTCGAGTCTCGTACTGGCAGGGATTGTAGGTGGGGGATGGGAATTACAGCGCTCTCTCCCACCTGCAATACCACGACTGAGGTGCCCTTGAGCAAGGCACCGAACCCCAACTGCTCCCCGGGCGCCGCAGCATAAATGGCTGCCCACTGCTCCGGGTGTGTGCTCACGGTTTGTGTGTGTTCACTGCTGTGTGTGTGCACTTTGGATGGGTAAATGCAGAGCACTAATTCCGAGTATGGGTCACCATACTTGGCCACACGTCACTTCACATTAGTAAAGAAATTAATTTTCATTTTTATAAATCACTTTGTACATGGTAATGTTTAATCCTGGTTTATTTATGGTGCATATGAGAATAGATGAATATTGTGCGGTTTCTTCTCACCTTTTGTTTCAGGTTTGTGCTTTTTATAAATAAAGTTCTCACACTGAAAAAAACAAACTTGGTGAAACGGTTGACCCTTCACAAAGACCCGCCCCCTTAGTTACTGTTGCTCCGTCCGACAAGCCATGGCGCTCTCACGCCATACATCATGTTCTGACGCAGTGAAAAATACATTGCGGAGCAAAGAGGAAACTGACAACACGCCGACTGACAAGACAGAGCAGGTTACTTTTGGTATGAAACAAAGTGTCCGCTTTCAAGTTTTGTATTTTTTTTTTTTTAAGTAATTCAAACAATAAATACCATTTTGTGCCTCTTTAATGTGCTGTGACAGATCGCTGTAGCGCCTCCATTCAAGCAGCACGTGAACCGATCTGATCGCCTGTCAATCAAGCTCATGCATGGCAAAGGGTCAATTTGCACTCAGAATTTCATTGAAAAGCACTGCTCTAAACAATGTTTTATTAAAAAATATTTCATGAAATCGACAAGTTTGAACTTTCAAATGCATAAAGGAAATCTGAGGGGAAGTAAATACCTGATATAAATATGATTTCAGTAAATAGCTTATAGTTGGGTCTTTTCCTCACACAAAGCTATCATATTGCTTTCATAATACTTGAGATCAAGTCGTATTGACTTTTTATGGCTTTTTTTGGACAGCCCGTGAGTGTAAAAAGATAATAATAATAACGTTTTTGACCATTTGAGTAAACTTTTCCCACTCTGAAACAAACAAGCCCCATCAAAACTCGCACAGAGGACTGTTGGATTGAAAACCGCTTTCTATCTGGTTTGTGGCAAATGAGGCCAAACCTTCTAGCTAATCTGATTAGTCACTGTGACAGTGACATGCTGCAAATGTCCCACCCTATGATCCTCACAGTCATTTATTAAAGGAGTAGAGTAATGAGATTACACATTCAGCAGACCCACACAGCTGGCGAGGGGCCGTCTTCACATTCGGGAGACCAGTGAAAGGGTTTTAGTCACTGAAATGCCTGCGGAGGGCTTTATCTGGCTAGGTATTTCTTAATGTCTTCACAACAATCCACAGAATCTGTGCTTTAAATGGTTTTGTGTAAACACTGGCTGAGGTGGATTACGTGCAGATATGCGATGAAGAGCAGACGTGTTTTAGTACTGTACATTATTCCAGTGAGAGGTGCTTGATATAACAATTCCTCATACTAGAAATTAGAGTTCATTTGAATGAAGCCTTAACCACTAGTAGCAAACTTTGCTGTGAAACTGACAGATTTTGCTACATGAGTAGTATGTCAAGTCATCTGGTATTTTTTCAAAAACAAAAATGTGTGGTGTTTGAGCTGTAGTTGTCTAACCTTTTCCAGTTTTTTAGTGATTATTCATCTGTTGTAGATGAATGAACTTCTGGTTAAACGTAAAATAATTCTGTAAGTTTGGTGGTTTATTAAATAAATAAATAAATATTTTGATCACACTAGTCTTCTGTTGACATGCATAATTTGAAGTGACAGTTATCCTTTCAGAAAATTATGTATTTTAACATATATATCCTGGTTGAGTTCATTTCACCATAGATTTCTGCAGTACTGTAAATGCAGTGTTTTGCTGAACCCAGAACATTCATTTGAAAAGGATACATTACATTACGTCAGGCTTAAGATATTGAACTTGTACTTGTACTTTGCAACCTCCAGGCTCAGCAGTTAAGTGAAGAGTTTTCTTTACTGGTTTCAGCGGAGTTAGTGCTGCTCTGGTACTGACTATCAACTCTGTTCGGCCCCGCAGGAAACCCCGGATAAACTCCCAGCTGGTGGCACAGCAGGTGGCACAGCAGTATGCCATTCCTCCTCCCCCAAAGAAAGAGAAGAAGGAAAAGCCTGAGAGGCCTGAGAAAGATCGAGCCGAGGGGGAGCGTCCTGATGGAAATCCACATGACAGCGAACACACGGACAAGGACAAGAGTGAGAAAGAGCAGCCTGACAAAGAGAAGAAGGACCGAGAGAAAGAAATCACCCCAGCCATCACCAAGAAACCCAACAGCAAAAAGAACAAGTACGTTAGTCACCAATAAGAATGTGAGAAACTTCTGAGTTTCTGCTTTATGGCATGTGTAACCAAAAAAGTTTCTCTTTACAGACCCAAGTCAGACAGCCATCAAAGCCCACCCAGTGAACGAAACAGCATTCAGTCCGGCAAATCCACAACCAAGACCAAGAACTCCCATATCTCCAGGTATCTCACCTTATCTTTGTATGCAACTAAGCTCACAGCATTCTGTAATGACAAATCCAAGTTTCCTTCTCACGTTTGAGAAAAATCCTGATCCAAGTTCGCTCCATAGCAAAGTTTGTGGTCAGTTACCTCTCTACTGTAAAGTTCTTTTAATGTGTGTTGCTGGACACAAGATGTATAAAATGAAATCATGTTTGTGAAATTCCCATAAAGTTGAGGGAATTTGAGGCTGTTCTTGTCTAATGCTTTAAAAAGGCTGCTATTGTAAATTAATAGGGGTCAATTTTTTGAAATTGAGATTTTATAACTCACCTGAGCTGACTAAATCAAGTTCCATGATGTATGGTTTGTTAGGATAGAACACTATTGGACCGAGATCGACTATTTGAAAATCTGGAATCTGAGGGTGCAAAAAAATCAAAATACTGGGAAAATTGCCTTTAAAGTTGTCCAAATGAAGTTCTTAGCAATGCATATTATTAATCAAAAATTAAGTTTTGATATATTTACGGTAGGAACGTGTTGTGTTGTTCTTCATGGAGCATGATCTTTACTTAAAATCCTAATGATATTTGGCATAAAAGAAAAATCGATAATTTTGACCCATATGTTTTTTTTGGCTATTGCTAAAAATATATCGCTAGCGACTAAGACTTGTTCTGTCACTCTCCATCCTCTCCTTCCTACTATACCTAATACCGACTGCCACCAGGCACCCCAAAAAAATATATAGATATGTTTTTTTACACATTCACTGCGGTCTACTACGTAATCATTTAGTTAACATGTACACTACAGTTCAAGGTTGTCTTCAGTATATAATATAATTATTTCTTAAATACTTATTCAACAATTAACACTTTATTTGATCAAAACTTACACAAAGACATTTATAATTTTCCAAATATTTATTTTTCAAATCCATGCTGCTCTTTTGAATTTCTATTTTATCAAAAGAATCTGAAAACTAATGGAGCATAATAAATGTTTTTTGAGCACCAAATCAGCATATTAGAATGGTTTCTGAAGGATCATAGGACACTGAAGACTGAAGTATTTGCTGCTGAAAATTCAGCTTTACCACCACAGAAATAATAATGGTTCAATACATTAAAATAGATAAGTGTCATATATTTCCAATAGAACTGTTTAGTCCTCATTTTTGATTAATACTTCAGCATTGGAGAACTAATATATTTTCAAAACCATCACACAAAAAACTTTCCAACCCCAAACGTTTGAATGGTGGTATATTGACCTGTTAACATGTAAAGGCCCGTTCACACCAAGAACGTTAACTATAAAGATAACTAGTGTCCACACCAGCTGACGATATCGTCTATTCTAAGCGCATGCTCATCTGCTGCTTTAAATTATCAAGCTCATTATAGCAGGATTGATTCTGATTAGGTGTCAATGTTTTTATCGTTCATCAGCTGGAAGAAAATTGTTCTGAAAGTGATTCCAACGATATCGTTTCTCTGTGCCTTTATCGTTATAGCTGTGATGTGGACTCTGCTTGCTTTATATTGAGACATTTTTATGAACTGGGTATCTTTATCTTTATCCATATCTTTATAGTTATCATCCTTGGTGTGAACAGGGCTTAATCCTTGTAGCGTTTTGGACTTTTGGATCATTCATGTCAGCTCCCTACTCCACAGGGCTCCAGACTACAACTGAATGATCACAGTTTGCACAAATTTGCCAGCATGAATGTAGTTAGAGAAAATCACTAAGAGTATTGGTTTCTGTGGTTTAATTTGTCATTTTGAGGGTGCTGGTACCCAAAGTGCTGCCCCTCAGGACTGCTCGCGTGCTCTGGAAAGGTGAAGACACTTCTATTAGCACTAGTCACTTTCATACAGTCTCATAATGCTGCTTGATGCTGTCATTTAAAAGCCAAAATAATGGTAGTGTAATAATAATAACTGCAGTTGAAGGTCTGGCTTGAGAATGTGTTGTAAGTCACTCTGACTGAACAAAGCTGGCTGTAACGAAAGTGCACTGATTTCACAAATTTGTCTGTCTGTCTGTCTGTCTGTCTGTCTGTCTGTCTGTCTGTCTGTCTGTCTGTCTGTCTGTCTGTCCTGTCCTGTCCTGTCCTGTCCTGTCCTGTCCTGTCCTGTCCTGTCCTGTCCTGTCCTGTGTCTATCTCTCTCTGTTCTCAAATGAGCAGCACAGTTTTACTCCCACACACGCCCTGTTGGCTGCCGTCCCACCATTCTGTTTCTGTCTGCTTCTGCCAGCAGAGCTCATTGTGTCACATTGTCTTGGAGGCATACTAGCATCTGAGGCTAATGCCAATCAATGAGATTTAGCTTTGTGGTTTTGCCATGCACACAACCCTGGAAATATGTCCGTTTTTTGAAAGCTTTTGAGGTGGGCTTTTTGTGTATCAGTTTTGGTGATGTTTTATGCTGTTCAGTGTTAATCTTGCTGATCACTGTTAATCTTTGCCTGCGTTCTTAGTTTCTGATGTTTAATAAATGTGAGTCTGGCCTTATTTTCTCTCAAAACCATATTTTCATCTCAAATTTCTGAATACTAAACAGTGTTTAGGGAATGTTACTCCTAAATGTTAGCACTAATAAAGTGACTTGATTCATGTTGTTACTTATGTTAGTTACTTTTGTCTTTTGTATTCGTGTGGGTGGACTGTTTTTACTGTGGACAGGTGTTTGTCCACTCAGCGTGGTTTGCATGCAATGACCATACCCCTGTCCTTTTCTGCATTTAAATCAAAATCATGCAAATACTGTGAAAGGTGAAATGCAGGACTTGCCCCCCATTGTCCAACCATAGAATTGTTTTTTGGAGAGTGACCAGAGAGAATCTGTAATGTGTTTTTTTTTTTTTTTACCATTTTCTTCATTGGTTTATTTGACATTAATTTAATTAATTTATTTAAAATGTATAGTACCATTCAAAAGAAGTCTATAATGCTCACAAAGGCTGCATTTATTATATACAAAAATACAGTAAAATATTTTTACTATTTAAAAATGGAAAGGTACTATTTGAATAAAAGTAATAATTTTCTTTAAAAAAAATTTAGATGTTGTAAACCGTAAAAAAAAAAAGTACAATATAATAATTTTTCATTATTCACCTTTCATCCGCTTTTAATATATATTCTATTTTTATTTTATAAATTTGTAAATAATAGACATGAAACATGAATTGTATATTAATTTGAAAAATTGAAGCCACGAATATACAGCCATGTTATGTCACTATCTTTTATCTTTTTTTTCTCAAAAAGTGATCAAAATTCTAAGTTGCGTTCTTTGTCGCGTTAGCCTCCTGAATATCTCTCTCACTCTCTCCCTATCTCCAAATCTGCAGACCCAAGCTGAAGAACATTGACAGGAGCACAGCCCAGCAGCTGGCCATCACAGTGGGGAACGTCACAGTGATCATAACAGACTTTAAGGAGAAGACTCGCACCTCCTCCACCTCGTCCTCCACAGTGACCTCCAGCGTCGGCTCTGAACAGCAGCACCAGAGCTCCGGCTCCGAGAGCATGGACAAGGGCTCATCCCGTGCGTCGACACCAAAGGGAGACCTCTCGGTCGGGCACGATGAGTCATTCTGAGACAGCGGGGGATGTACTTTGCCTCCACTTTCCCCTCTCCTTGCCCTGAGTCAACTCATATTAATTTCTATCACTGAAAGAGGGACGTATGGTCGTCTTACCCACACACACTCAACATACCTACACATACATTTGTGTGAATGGTGCAACCATGGTGGACCATGGATTTTCCCTTCCTGGAGACATCCCACTCTTGTATGTATTGTTTTATATTTGTACGTGGATGGTGCAGCTGAATCAACGTTTTTGTTTTGTTTAAAAAAAAAAAAATTCTATATCTAAATGTCCGCTGTGCACAATAACCACCGACATTTGAACTATTTCGTTCCATTATTGCTCTTATTTATTGTTGCATCTTTGTACTTTTAGAGATTGTTTTGTTTTTGTTTTTTGGTGAAGGTTTTTTCAGCTAAAGTAGCTCAAGCCGACAGCTCCCCTTTAGTGTTGAAACAATTATCCTGAGAAACTTCTCACAATGGTGCTAGATACACTGTGAAATGATTTCAGTCCTCAGACTGACGTTCACACCATAGAAACAGATCCCTCTGCTCCTGAAAACAATGGAAATATTTGTGTCCTGGTGTCAGGCTGCATTCTTCTGTTGCTTTGTTTTGGGATTTTTTTTTCTTTTTGCGAGACTGATCTGGACATTTGTGCACTGACGGTCCTGAGATCTGGTTTGGTCAACATACTGAACGGATGGTGTTTTGCATCCGTTGTGTTATGGAGAAGACCGCTGCAATTCACAAACTGCAAGGAGACATTGCAAGCATGATGTGAGCTATGGATTTGATCGTTCGGAGATGAATTGAGCTTTCTCAATGCTCACTTGGCTTAACATCCAGTTTTGCAATTGTATTGAGAAACATTTTATTTGACGGCTTTTGTTGTCCTTCATGGTCTACATATGATGTATTGTAAAAACACTAAAAGGGTTTGACTTCTCAAAGGCCTTTAATTTTGAAGAACTGCTTTTTGCGTTTTATAGTTATTTTTGATCGAAAGATACAGATTTTAATCTTAGGGCTTTACTCAGCCTTGTTTTAATCTGAAGACAAACTTGTGTGTTTTTTCCCATAATCTCCAGAAACTTAGATGATGGTAAGCAGTGCAGTATTTACTAAAACAGTCCCAACTCTAGAAATAAGAGATATTGTGCTGAACGTGAACTGTCACTGAATGCATGGGAACTCTTGCAAGCATTCAGTACTTTTGATTTGTGTCACAAAAAAATTGATGCAAGCATGATTTCGCACAATATTCCCGCTCCCCATTAACTCAAGATGTCTAGCTGGCAGTCCCACAAATCTCAAGGTCAGCATATCTTCCCTTTGAACTGTAATAAACGTGTACAAAGTATGTGTATATGATATGAGTTTTATTTATTGAAGGACCAAAGGAATTTGATATTGCTGACATGCTAGGCAAATGAATAATTCAAAATGTAATTACCATATGTGTGATATAACATTTTAATAAAGTCTAATATAATCCATTTCAAATGTGTAATTCTTGTCCTCATGATATATGCAGAATATTTGTATACTTGTAAATTCATAGACATTCATGTCAAGTCTGTAAAGCCAAAACTGACTTTTGTCACTGTACTGCGTGTTAATTCTGGAACGGCATAGAAGTATTACAGTGAACTCACATCAAGCTGTTTTTTCCCTTCCACAAATTATTCTTTTAATCCTTTGTATGTTTTGAAATGAAGAGATAAATGGACATTTTGATCCACTGGCAACTTTGATGCTTTGAATAGGTTACTGCTTTTGTTAACCTCTGAATTTCACCTCATTAGCAGGAGTAGACAGACTAAAGCATCATGTATAAATGAAGACTTCACTGGGTTGTTTTGCGAGGGTAACCATGTGTCTTGTTTATATATCTGTGATGTTAACCAACCAAACCGGTATTGATTGTTGGATACAAAGCATTTAATTTGTATTGATTTTGTTTTCTGACCCAATTAGATCAGTGCAATTCAAGATGGACACTATTGGTAAAATCTTCTTTTTCTCACAAGTATGCAAAGTAATAACCGGAATGGGAGCTGTTTGACACATCACAAATCAGTGGGGTGTTAATTATTCTGCATTATTCAGATTACTGAGATTTTACTACATTTTAACCCCGAACGTCATTTAATGTGCAATGTATATATAACACAACGTTTCGTAAAATGTATGAATATAGCCATGTTTTTCACTTGCCTTATCCGCTGTCAGAAACGTTTACCTGCATTTTGTAAAACTGTAAAGAAAAGAACAATTAATTGTATCTTAATTTATTTAGATTTGAGGAGAAAAAACAATTGCTGCATTTAAACTGTGCTTCTGTATAACTCGAAATGGTGCAAAAGCCAACGTAATAGGCTATGAATGGCAATGGAGTTTTTATGCGCAAGCAGCTCTGTTCTTGTGTACGACCAGTAACCTTAATTTACTGTGTAAAGATGGTTACTTTTTTGTTTTTTTTTAGCTTTGTTTGTCAGAAACCCAAATATAGAATGCTTGTTTACATATGCTATAGCGTTAACCTTGTGAAATTACAGCGTACCTGTATAATCCTGGCTCCTTAAGATTTGTCAGTGTCTTGTTAAAAAAAAAAAGCCTTTACAATTTCCTTTTGCATAATAAGTTTTAATTTTGTTAGTAAGAATCTTTTTTTTTGTACACACATACCCACAAATACGTTCTATGTTTTCTTGCTCATGCGTTTATTGAAATGTGGTGGGAGCACATAACAAAATTAAATTTCACTTGTAAATATAAAACATTTTTAAAGTCACACTTTTTTTTTTTTTTATTGTCACTGCTCCTTCAAATAACTATCATGCTAACATTATACACCGACTTCTGGCCTGTCACGACTTGCTTTTAGACGCATTTTTCAAACATTTCCCTTGGCTTCCAGTAGAAATGTCTATTGATGCATTTTGCTTGTTTTTTTCCACAAATAAAATGTTCAATTTATCAACGTGCCTATTTTGGTATTTTTCATACAATTCAGCTTCAGCACACACCCAGAGCTAAAATTACTGATGAATACAGTGCCCACCAACAAAGGCATTAAGACACTTACATGACTTTTTAGCCCGATCGCAAGTCTTTAGTCCAGAAACTGTCCATTCTCTTTATCTTGAACAGTATACCTACCAATCTGACAATGCCAGTCATTATTGACAAACTGAAATTCTGTGATATTACTCTTTGACTCCTTCGAAAGTGTAACTTATCTTAAAATAAATGACATTTGGTTTGATATTTTATCTAATGCAATGACATTTATACATGTTAAGTGCAGCTTAAGTGTGTGGATACTTTTGGAACCGCTGTAGATCTCCATACTACTGTTCTGTCCTCTTATGACATATTGAAGGAAATAATTTGGCATGCAGAATAAAAAAAGCTTCTTCCTCAGCATGTTGAGTGATGTGTGCTGCTCTGATAGTGATTCCTGGTGCATTGAGGCCTGCTGGGAGCTGTCTCATTTGGGATGGAGATGTCAGAGTACAGCTCTCACCCCTCATGTAAAGCACTGACACTAGACCCAGAGGAGACCAAGTGCTACAGCCCAGCTGAAATAATCAACTCCCTTTCTCTTCCTCTAGCTAAATGACTCATGTCAGTGTTCCCAAATGCACTGAACTATATGGAGGCTTCACAAAGCTACCATCTGAATTGCATTGAGTGCTGGTCGACACTTCAGTCGTTTCAACTATGGCCCTTTTTGCTGCTGACTTGTGAAACAGGCAGTGATTACCAGACCATTTGTATGACTTTTTTCACAAATAATATGAAACAAGATGGAAGACACAGGCCCGTAACCAGCTATGAGGCCACTGAGGTTCGGACCTCGGTAAATTTTTCATGTTCAAAAATAAAATTTGTTCTCTGAATTACTAATTTGCTGTTAAACTCCTCATATGAATGTCTGCATGATATGTATAATTCAGTTCGGACAGTTTGCAAGAATGTTTAGCGTCCCTTGTATGAAAATGATAGCTGCGAGATGCTGGCGGAGTGAACGAGGCTTGAGAGAGTTGTGAGTGAAGGCGCGGGCGCAGCCTCCAGCTATTATAAACGCTTTTGGACTTGTCTTTTCCAATTAATTTAACACTTTAGAAAGTTAATAAAGTAGGAAGTTGCAGTTTAGAGTCAGCGATATCTTTATCTTATTTGCAAAATATTTGGAAATAATTTCGATTTATTTTTATGTTTGTTTTAGTATCAATATCTGGCAACGCTGTACACCGGCACTTCCACCGGAAACATCACAAAGACCCATTTTACAGTTTTTTTGTGACCGATAACTACGTGCGTTAGGAAACCAAAATTATCATGAGATGTTATCTGTCAGAAACGTTATCAACGCTTTCAAAAACAGTAGCATTTAACACTAGTACACACAGATCTGTAGAACAAGTAGGTTACAGCATGAAATGAAATACGCAAATGAAGAAGTCTATGCCGTGTCATTCAGTATAGTTACATTTTCACAAATCATGCTATAAACTTTCCTAAGAGCACTAGACAAAGTTATGTAGTTTATGGGTATGGTTGCAATAACAACTGATAAAATTATCCACCCTTAAATATAGTAAAGTAGTAACAAATTTTGATGCAATAAATAGGGTGATTTAAAAATTATCATCTACATGTCTGTCTTCTTTAAAGAAGACCCCCATCAGCCATTGATCGATACGAAAGTGCGCTTGCGACTGAATCAAAATGTGCTTAAGTCACAAATTAATGTTACGATTATGAACATGTATTATCCATTTATGTACAGCAAAAAGCAACAGGAGTTTGATCTTCCTTTTTCATCATCATCGTCGTCATCCTGCGCAGCGCATGACTCCTGTCACGTGTGACCCATTACATACAGTAGACTAAAATATCTTACACCTTTTGTTTGTTTTCATGTTTTACTTTGTAAAAACACCTTTGGTAAACCTAGCAATCTCATAGCATCGTCTTATTAATATATGTCAAAATAGCACATGGCACTTGTGTTGAGTGCTGCGTTGAGGCCCTGACAGGTGAAAGGGGTTTAATGCTGCTCTTTGGCTCTTCTTCACATGTGATAATAAGCCTGAATAAGCATGTAAAAGTGGTCAAGTTTGACTTTGCGTGTGATTATTCATGGCCTCAAAACCACTTGTCTCCATCATCACCCAAAATCTGCCATAATCCTTCAGGTGCATTCACTAAGCCTGTCTGTTTCAGCACTCGTGCGGTCTCCAGTGTCCTGAAGCTTCTTTCATTAAACGGCAGAACCGATTGTAGTTTTAACTCCTCTCCCTGGGCTATCCGGTGACAGGCTCTGGATCGGCCCGCTGTGTCTGTCCCGATTGATGCCTTTCCAGACAAGCCCATGGCTTCTCCAGAGACTCAGGCAGAGAGGGGGGCACTTATCTCTACCATTACCCTCCTTGTTCCCACTCCAGATGGGTCTCTTCCATAACATTCCCTCCCTCCAGACCATAGGGTGAGGAATTCCATATGTTTGGGAAGTGGAGAAAATCCGAACACCTGCAGATAAGGGAAGAGCTTTTCATACGAAGAAAAACCTGTGGAGGGGTAAAAGATACTGAGTTGATAAAAAAAAAAGATACTGTGATACTGATAAAGATAAAAGATATTGTGCATGTGTGAATGAAATTGGCACCAACTGTGCAAGGTGGTCTAAAGATGAGCAATATTGTATTAACAACACAACAATATTGTATATCGACATTTTCTTAATTAATTAAAATACTGTTCATTATTTGTATTTAAATTATTTTTTATTATTTTAAATTAACTATTTAAATTAATATAAATGGTGAATTGAATATATAAATATAAATTGAATGATGAATATTTATGCCCATTTATCGATATTGTTTTATTTTGTAAAACAAATTATGTTATTTTTGTATAATTTTTGTTTAAAAGTGCTGTGGCGAAATTGATATATTGTTTGTACAGTTTGTATATTGTATGCATGCTATTTGATTTCTAAGGGGGAAAAAACTGAAAAAGTAAAAAAAATACAATTTAAAAAAATCCTAAAAATGCTAAAAGAATATCAAAATTCTGTCTCATGTCAGTTTAAATGTCCTTCCTAATAATCTGGGTAATCTGGGACATTGATTTGCAGTCATTTCAACAAGTGAGATTTGTTGTTGAATATGGTAATATTTACCTAAAATTGCTAATGATGGAGCAAGAAATCAGAACGCATGCATCTCACATTACTCAATGTTTCTTAGATTGCTCTAACTGACTCTTATTACAAAAGTCACCATAGAAGTTGATTCATGGTGTCACAGAGCTTGGTTGTTGCGTATTTCTGTAACCCGTGACATCTGTTATACTGTATGTATTTGGATAGGTAACCTATGACCAAACATTCGATTGTTTACATGCACAGAAATGCACTCACGGTTCTTACTATAAAACAGCACAATTCCTCTGCCTTCCACATGTCAGTCTTCCAGCAGAATCAATTAAAAAAATCATTTGCTCTGATGAGTGCGAGTCAATATAGCATTGATCTCCATTTTGCTGGAAGGAATTGTCGCCTGCTTTGAATTTGAGCCTCTCTTTGTTCAGTCCGCCGTGACTTCCATGGATTGATGAATGTAAGACAGTAATGTTTCAGAAGGTTTGAAAGGATAGAGGAGCAGGGGAGATTTAGACAGCTGCAGTGGTTTGTTTGGTTAAGTGTTTACATCAGTTTTTGTCGCTGAGAAGCCTTTTCTCTATCTCTCGTCCTATCCATACCCCATTCTTTACTAACTTTTTTTTTATCAATCTGGCACAGATATTACAGTATGCCTGGGTGTTTACATTTTGAAGTAACCAGGATTTACATTTACATTTAGTAATTTAACAGACGCTTTTATTCAAAGCGACTTACAAATGAGGACAATGGAAGCAATCAAACTCAACAAAAGAGCAATGATATGCACGTGCTATAACAAGTCTCAGTTAGCTTAACGCATTACAGTACTTGTGATGCCTAGTTAGGAATGAATGTGCCTATGATGTGTACAGATGATATAGATAGGTAGCTCACTGAGTTTTGACTGGTACATGCCTATGATGCCCAAAATGCTGTCTAGATAGGAGTGTCTCTGGGTTTTAACTGTTTGAATGCCTTTGAATGAATGAGTTGATGACCAAAAATGCTGCCTATAGTTAGGTGGTCAATAATTCTGTCTAGATAGGTACCCACTAGTTTCGATCGTACTTATTATAGCCAAAAATACTGTCTAGATAGGTATATCACTATGTTTTCATTGGGTTTACATACCTGTGCTGCCCAGTGGTCTCCAACCCTGTTCCTGGAGAGCTACTGTCCCTGCAGATTTCAGCTCCAACCCCAATCAAACATACCCAGCTAACCAAGATGTTCAGGGTTAATTGATATTTACAGGCAGGTGTGGTGGAGCAGGTTTGAAACTGAAGTCTGCAGGATGGTATCTTCAGGAGCAGGGTTGGCGATCCCTGGTCTAGATCTACCTACACTTCAAAAAGTGAAGGTCCTTTTTGTTATCGATGGTTCCATGAAGAAACTTTAACATCCATGGAACCTTTCCATTGCACAAAAGTTTCCTCATATTGGTAATAATGTTCTCTAGATTATTCAAATGTTATTCACACTAAGGAAAACAGCTCTTTGGGGAACCCAAAAAATATTTATTTATGGGATTACTTTGAAAACCCCTTTTTGGAACCTTTATTTTTAAGAGTGTACTAGGTTTAGACTAGTTTGAACATGCCTAGGTTGCTCAAAATGCAGGGTAGGTAGGTGACTCACTAGTATTGACTAGGTTTGAATGTGCCTCTCAAAATGATGCATTGGGCAGGCATCTCACTAGAATTCACTAGGTTGAATGTGTCTGATGCCAGTGTCTAGAAGATAGACCGCTCATTATTATTCTTTTTTTTTTGCTACAGTAGGTTCAAAGGTGCCTATGATGACCCAAAATGCTGGATCTAAATTTCAAATGTGTCAATACAGTAGGTAGCAGACTAGATTTTGACTAGTTTTGATTGTGCCAAAAATGCTGACTTGGTAGGCGGCTCAATAGGTTCACAAACCTATTGTGCTCAAGAATGATATCTAGGTCTACCTACTAGGTTTCGACTTGGATTGAACATGCATATGATGCCGCAAAATGCTCTCTGGGCCTTTGAGACGCTGCAACAGATAATACCAGGCCATAATCAAAAACAATGAATTGAACAAAAAAATCTTCTTCCCCTGCGACATGGGATGCGTTTACTTTACAAGTACAGCAGTGAAGTCAACACTGTGTGCTTAGATAATCCGAGCCACTGTTATCATGCTGAGCAGTCAAGTGTGCTCTCTATAAACTTCATTGCTCAATCTTTGTTTGCCTCTAACTGGGTGCTTCAATGAGCTGTGCTGGAAAATGATGACTAGAAAATGTGTGCGAGTGAAAAAAGGGCCCGTGGAGAGACAAAATTTGCATGACCAAAGTCATTATGTTTGAACAAGATAGTGACAAACAAGGGAATTGTCTGACAGAAAGAGGAAACATAGCATGAATTAAAACGCATATAGTTAGGAGTTGTTCAAGAACCAGCCTGAATACTGAACTAAAACCCCATTATGAATAATTGATAACCCGGGTGCCTTTGTGTCGTGTGAGACAGGCATCTCTGCCGGTCTGGCGTAATAACTCGACTGCTGGTCATATCTTCATTTGTCTCACTTTGCTACAGCTCCTGTGGGCTTGCCTTTGTATCTGCTTCAAAAGAAGACGTTCTGCGTGGCTATTTCAATTCTAGAGAAGAACCTCTGGAGGCTTGCAAATTGAACAGCTATTTTTAAAGCATTTCGATTGACATCATCTACATAGGAAGTGCTGCGGCTGTGCATATTAAAGGATTCCTGCCTGTCACGAGATGTGAAAATTAAGATTTAGAGATTTGTCCTGTGCATTTTTACCTCGGTTTCTTTCATTACACCACTATTTTAATATGCATGTACCTAATTTGCCAGTGTATGCAGAATTTGAAAGATTAATAATTGGTTTATATCAGTAAGGCAAGGCAAGGCAAGGCAAGTTTATTTGTATAGCACATTTCATACACAATGGTAATTCAAAGTGCTTTACTTAAAATAAAATAAAAACAATAATCACACAATAAAACAAGGAATTTAAAAACTTTGAAAAAAAAAAAAAATTTGATTTAAGAGGTTTAAAATGAATTTAAGAAGACGATTATACATATAATATAGTGCAATCAGTTCGGACATCGCACAGTGCTCATTCAATAAATGCACAGCTAAACAGATGAGTTTTGAGTCTGCATTTAAATGTGACTAATGTTTTAGCACATCTGATCTCTTCTGGAAGCTGATTCCAACTGCGGGTGGCATAATAACTAAAAGCACATTCCCCTTGTTTTGTGTGAACCCTCGGTATTTCTAACTGACTCGATCCTAATGATCTGAGTGGTCTGTTAGGTTTATATTCAGTGAGCATATCTGCTATATATTTAGGTCCTAGGCCATTGAGTGATTTATAAACGAGTAAAAGTACTTTAAAATCAATCCTAAATATAACTGGAAGCCAGTGTAAGGACCTGAGGACTGGTGTAATATGCTCAGATTTTCTGGTTCTTGTCAGAATTCTGGCAGCAGCGTTCTGGATGAGCTGCAGCTGTCTAATGGTCTTCTTGGGAAGGCCGGTGAGGAGACCATTACAATAGTCCACCCTGCTGGTGATAAAGGCATGAACAAGTTTCTCCAAGTCTTGACTGGAAACAAAACTTCTAATTCTTGCAATGTTTTTGAGATGGTAGTATGTTGATTTAGTTACTGCTTTGACATGACCACTGAAATTAAGGTCTGTCTCCAGAATCACACCAAGATTCCTGACTTGATTTTTAGTTGTTAGACCCCTAGAGTCAAGGTATGCATTCACCTTGAGATCTTCATCTTTGTTTCCAAATGCAATGTCTTCATTTTTCTCCTTGTTTAACTGAAGAAAATTTGGGCACATCCAACTGTTAATTTGCATTGGCAGAGGGAGTCAATGGGGTTGTAGTCATTTGGAGATAAGGCTAGGTAAATCTGGGTATCATCTGCATAGCTGTGATAGGCAATTTGTTTCTTTCTCATTATTTGACTTAGTAGAAGATTTAAAAAAAAAAGACAAATCAAAGGGAAAAAATTTTGTTCTAAAACAACCCCAGAAACATCCACTCCGGTCAATTAGTGTATGAATATGTTCGTAGTGTATTGTGGTCTGATTTGACCTCAGCAATCTGAACTCCTTGCATGACTGGCAGGCAGAATTGTTGCTAATTCTCTTAATGTTGCATTGAGTGACTTTGCATTGGAACCCTCTCTTTATCATGTTTAATGCAAGCGCTTTATCATTTCAAGTAATTACCACTCAGCAAATGCTCGTTGCCAGCCAGTGCAATGTGTAATCATTCCTGACCCACTCGGTGATCTGCTCCTATTAAGTATCTGAACTGCATAATGTGAGGCCCTGGCCGCTAAATAATTAATGAGAATAAATTGCACCAAATGCAACCTCCATTTGTCTGAACGCTAATAACTTAGATTTTAACTGCCTGGCTCTAATGTCATGGCTGGGCAGTGTGTGTGTGTGTGTATAAGTCAAGGCAACACACACACACACACACATATAACATATTACAGTTTCTCTCCATTAATTGTGCAAATATGAATTCAACAGTCAGAGAATACAGAGCCAATGAAAGTATAGTAATTGTATCAGTGGATGTAGCTGAATTAGACCATTTTAAATGTGCATTTCATGTCAGTATTGTCATATCAATAAATGACCTGAGTATTTATGCAGTTTTCATTTTTGTTACTGTAACCATGTTTTTTCCTTTCTAAAACCCATTACGAATGTGAAACTTGCATTAATCATCAATATAGCCAGTGCATTATATTATGTATTATGCAATGTGATATTTAAAAGAAATCTTTTGCATTGCATATTACATATTTAAATCTTTCAAATCATGCCACTAAGTTCAGTCTCTGTGTTTATTCATTTATTGTTAATTTTACTTAAGTCACAGGGACACGAATAGCACCATTCCCTAGAATGAGCCAAAAACCTTTTTATTCTTGTGAAGCGGGAGTTGCTCTTCATTCATGTACGGTTTCTCTCTGCGTCATTTACAGTGGCTGAATCAGGGCTGCACTGGCATTAAATGACCATTATTCTCACTACATCACAGGCTATAGGAACAGGCACAGCAGCCTGGCAGCCCACACTATATGAGTTTCCATGTGAGTCAAATCCAAACTAAACTTCTCCGAACCTCAGCCAAAAAGGTCTCATGAGTTAGGAAAGGAGGTGGAGACAAAGAGAGAAAGGATGAGGTACGGCAACATAAACTCATTCACTCCTTCCTCAGGGAGATGGGGGTTGTTTGTGCAGCGGTTTGCTCCTGTGAGGGTGGCCTGGGCTTTGAGGACTGACTCTGTCATTTTCAAACATGTTCAACAAGCCAAGAAGAAAGTGTTATCTTTTTTAAGCCTTGTTATGTGATGAAGAAAAAGATAAGAAAAGCTGATTCATAATACAGGTTTTCACAGATATTACATGCAGCATTAATGAAGACTATCAGCTACTCAGCTATGCTTGTACTAATTGCAAAGTTTAAATGTTTAAAAATCTGGGAAAATGTGTCTGAATCCGACAGTAACGTTGTCATGCTAGGAGGTTCTTTATTGGCTTTGATATTTCCATGAAGAAGCTTTAACATTCATGAAAAATGTCCTTTGTAGTGGAAAAAAAGGTTCTTTAGATTATTAAAATGTTCTTCAGGCTAAGAAAAAAAAACGGTTCTTTGCTGAAAAGTTCTTTGGGGAACCTAAAATGGTTCTTCTATCGCATCACTCGGAAGAGAGGTCTAATTCATCTCAAGACCCACCTTAAAAACATTTACATGTTGAGAATATAAAAAAGAGGATTAAGCTTAGTACTCTAGCATACTGATGGCATTAGAGCTAACTGACACAAAATCTGCCTAAAATCCACAAAACTACGGTTGCAATCTTAAGCACCCGCTGCAAATTTTCCGGTGGCCTTGTCTCTTTTGTAATTTTTTATCAGTTTTCTTTGACAGTACCATCTAACTTTTTCTCAATGACAATATCTGCAAGCTCTCAGGAATATGCTAATAAGGAATGTGATGTGATTTCGACTTGTGCTGAACGTATTATTCTTTGACCAGCTCTGACCTTTGATGGGAATGGATCTTATCATCTCCAGGCGCCACCTCTCTTGGGACCCTTTAGGATTCACCAATCATCTGCTGTCCAAGGCAGGGAAGATTTAGGAGACAGTTATGCTTACAATATTGGTGGAGAGTTATAGCTGTACTTTGTATTTCGGTTCTCTTAGTCACATATCTTTTATATCACAGTTTTATATTTGGTCTTTTATTCTCACCGGGTTGGAGAGTCACTGTTTATAGTTTGGAACTCACTTTTATACTTTTATCCTCTTCAAATGACAAATTAATCACGTATTTGAAGATGATGGCAAAATTTGTCTTGCACTTGACTGAATATTGATGACCACAGATGATAATTTCAGCTTGTACCTCAGACTATTTAACAATTGAAGTCTTTGCATTGCAACGCTCATGCAAATCACGTGACAGTAAATTAATATTAGATGTTGCGTTCTTGCATTCTCTGAAATGATATCTGCTCCTAAGCAGTTTTGAGCCACAGTGCTATTGATCTTTACAGGGTCGGTTAGAAATGGCATGCAGAATGGCATGCTCATTTCTAGCTCTGTTGAGGTCCGCGGGGCCCCTCAATAGTTTGCATGAGGATTTGCAGGAACTGTTGGCATGGAAGATGGCTGTCTGAAATATCAGTACCTATATGAGAGCAATGTGTTATGCCAAGCTGCCAGCTGGCATGCCTACTGTAGTAGTAACTCTACAGAGTAAAAGGTTCACTACCATTACGCCTAGATGGTTGAAAAAGGATCAAATATGAATACTAACATGTTGGAACAACATTTCATTTCATTTGATGTCAGAGTGAGCTCAGATTTTCATTTACAGGCCTACGCAGTTGCTGATCACAGTTGTACAATTCAGTACAACATTGCTCTTCTTTAATTAATACCAGGCGTACAAAAAAAGAAAAGAAAAAGAAAATAGTAATTTTAAGAAAAAAATGCCTGGATTGGATGGTGAAAGTCAATTAGTGTTACGTTGACTGATACTTTGGGTTAGAATTGTGTTTGCACTCTGGAGTTGCTTGAATTTTTTCAATTTTTCACTTCACTTATTGTTTTTTTCTCTCACCATCTATTTCAATATCCAGGTGAATGCCATTATTCCATAAAAGAGCTGATGGAAGGCAGACAGAGAAATGACCCACCTCAGGCAGAGTCTTTTCTTTCTCACTCTCTCTCCCTCTGCTGATCATGATGCATAAGTCCATGGTGTGGAAAAAAATCATCCCCATTCCCCTCCCCAAAACAGCATTAAGTGAATGAGATGTCTGTTGGCTTTCAGATAGAAATTGGCAGGGCTTCTGGCATTTATTTCATCAGTGGTCCAGCCTCGCCTCCATCCCAGGGAATTAATGGCTGGGATTTTCATAAATGTGAAATCAGCACAGCTTGGTAACCACGCACAATAACCGAAGATGCGTGAGCACACTTTGTGAGTATGATGCTACTGCTGAGCAGGGTGGTGTAATGTTCTGGCAATGTGTGTGTGTGTGTGTGTGGTCCTGGTATTCCCTATGTTATGGGGACCAAATGTTCCCATAAGTATAGTAATACCAGTAAATTTCATTGCCCCCATGAGGAAAACAGCTTATGAATCATACAGAATGATCTTTTTTGAAAATTAAAAAATTCTGAACATTTTGTGTGAGAGGTATAACCTAGGTTTAGGGGTAGTGTAAGGGGATAGAAAATATAGATTGTACAGTATAAAAATCATTACGTCTATGGAATGTCCCCATAAAACATGGAAACCCAACATGTGTACGTATGTGTGTCCATACAGGTGAGATAGAAAGGGCAATGGTGTGAGATATTCCCAACAAAATTTAGTATTATTTCAAATGCTAACTAGATTTCCATAACCTGATTAAGACAATGTTATCTTTTAGAAATCCAGTAAGACAGCTGGCACGTGGCATATTAATCAGAATGTTTGTCATGTTTGTAAACATCTTACAATATTAATTACTTATTTATACCTGCACATTTTTAAATGTAAGTATGAGACTCAAGAAAAGACAAGCCATTAAACACATTTTCACAGATTCTTTTTAATTAACATTAAAATGAACATACATCAGTGTACAAATTGGTGAAAATCCTGACCTACATTGTGCACTTTGCTACACTCTTCTGTGCCGTTGTCAAGGAGAATGAGTGAATTGATTAAATTATTACAAATAAATAAAAAATCTCCAGTATTTCCACCAGAGAATAGCACATGCAAAATGCTGGTTTACAGGGATACAGGAAATTTCCAAAAGCTGTGAAGCATTTTATTTATTCATGGTTTTCATTGAAAAATGTTATGCGTGTAAATGTGGTCCAATCCCAAAACACGAAAGCGATTAAGCCAATGGCGTGAGTTTTGGGAAGATGCGGTCATGGTAGATGGGAGGAGTGTGTGGGAAACCCGTTTGGAAACAATTTAGTGGCACAGAAATCGTGTAGGCCTAGGTTCAGACCAACAAGTCTTGATGGCAAGCTCGCGACTGACAAAAGCATGTAGGCCTATATTAACCGTGTTTATTAATGAATAACCAAAAGTCAGTCACCTCATCTCACGCATAATGCTTAACCGAAGTAACATATAACTATATAAAATGTAAATATTTTATTGTACCTTTAAAGGACTGATAATGATTTTAAATCGTTTAGGACGCTAGATGACATTCAATTTTATCGTCTGCAACGTAGCACAAACAAGGTAAAACTCGTTATTGCAATTTGTGGATAAAACTGCTTTTATTTTTTATCAGTACTCGTTTTAACTGTATTTTAGGCTGTATTTGGATATGCATTTTATAGTTATTGTAAATGTTTGGGAATCTAGAGAAAGCTAAATGTCTGTCAGTGTTAGTTCTCGTGTTTCAATACTGTTGTTTGATATTTCATTTCAAAATAATCAGTTTTTTTTGTATTATTCTTTTAACTTTCATCTCAGTGAAAGGGCTGAGGGAAAACAATATTTCAAAGGACCTTTACAGACGATGTGGCTGTTTTTTCAATGGTATTGTTCTGCCATCTAGTGGTCACAATGCGCAAGTCTGTTTTTGTCTTATTCTTCTCTGTGGTTTTGGGGTCAGGTTTTGCCTACATTGTAGTACTAAATATCCTTACAAAAATATTAAGACCTGAATTCACCTTTTGTGGCTAACGGCTAATCAGCTTAATATGAAGATATGTATCTCAGTCTCAGTCTCAGCTTATTTATAAGCACATGTATTAAAGAAAATGTAGAAATGCAAAAAGGTTTGCATGAGGGTTAGTAGAGGTCAGGTTAGTATGGAGGACGAAACCTGCAAAAACAATAAATAAATAAATGCACAAATAAATATGCAAATAAATAAATAAATGTGTGTATAAATACACAAATTCTTGTTTAAATGCATATAGAAATAATTAAACGTGTGATTAAAGTAGGCAAATAAATAAAATAAATTGGTGGGCAAATGGAAAATGTTTCAGGAAATGCTAAACTATTTTCCTTTGATCACTCATTTATTTCTGAGTGTAGTTCCACATTTATTTTTCCTCTGCACAACATGCTAATGAGAGGGTGCCAACCATGGACTTGGTCGGGTCTTGTGATAGCTGGGGGCGTGGCTTTCCCTCTGACCGGAAATGCATGGTGTAAATCCAGTATAGCCTAGTAAAGTCACTTTTGCCGTTCAACAGAGCAAGATACATAAACTGAGCTGTCCGTACAGTATCTGTGACTTTACAAACGACCCAACGGAATGGCCAGATGTGTTTCTGAACGTCATTTTTTGTAATCCGATGATCGCCACAGAGACAACTGTAATATCAGTATCCCATGGTCATCGTGAGATTATTCACTTTATCCGTGGAATAAGGGCAGCTAGTGTTTATTAGGATGGTCTTACCTACTCGTTGTTTAGGTACGTGTAAGATCATTTTTATGGTCAGTAAACAGTCTTCTACAACCAAGTCGATCTGCAGCAATCTCTCTCTCTTTACTCTCCTCTTCTCTTAGCGGCATGAGAACCGATTAGTGACATACACACCACAATGTACATAGCATTTGATCTCAATTTATTATTGTAGCAAACAGAGGCTCATATACATCCTTAGAACTGGTGTGAAGTGGTTTAATCGAGGAACAGACAGTTTTTTCCCCATTAGTTATCATTTATGATTTAGCTCTCTCATGATTATAACTACAAAACTAGCCCTATGAAAAAGTTTAAGATAATAATCAGTCCCCTTGACTGATGAAGTTAATACGCATGCTCAGGCAAACGCTCAAGCGCGTCACACACAATTCGCCCACTCTTGCATAATTGACACCCTCTCATTAGCATGTTGCTCAGAGGAAAAATAAATGTGGAACTGCATTCAGAAATAAATGAGTGATCAAAGGAAAATAAATAGGATGAGTTTAGCATTTCCTGAAACATTTTCCATTTGCCCACCAATTTATTTTATTTATTTGCCTACTTTCATCACGTTTGATTATTTATTCATGTATTTAAACAAGAATACGTGTATTTATGCACACATTTATTTATTTATTTATTGTTTTTGCAGGTTTCGTCCTCCATAGGTTAGGGGATAGATAAACTATATTTAGCTCAGTATAAAAACAATAGAAGTTACTGATAGAAGAACAAATGTGTGTTGTCTTGTGAAACAGTGAGACAGTAGCCACAATCTTGCTACGTTAAATCATTGATTGTCATTCGTTGAAGCATAATGTGAGGTGACATGATTGCTTGTGACACTTGGAGGTGGCATGCCAATTTATGACACTTATAGCTTGATTTAATTCATTTTCATCCTCATCATCATATCTGACAGTCCTCTGTTTAGCTACTGCATTAAAGATATGGCAGACTGCTTTTCTGTCACTCCTCGCCCACCCTTACCACAGACAGTTTCATGAGCCATAAAAGCCAGTGTGTCTATCCTCATTGGAGCTCACATTTACATTTATACTTATTTTCTAGACAGACTCCATCATGCTAAGGAGATTTAAAAGACGTTGAGGCTTAGCTGGAAAGAAGTTGCACTCAGGAGATCATTTGGAGCATGACAGCTGTCTTACCACATGTTAATTAACACCTCATGCTTCTTTAGTACATTAGAAGGCCAAAAATGGTAACTTTTCTGTAGTTAGATTTTTTGCATTGGCATCTGATGTTAGTGGTTAATGTTTCCATTAATGCTACTAGAGAATGTAACAGCAATGCATTTGAGTATACTGTATGTCAGTAATATGCACATAGATGGTGGTCAGTGATTTTGGCAGTGCTCTGAATTTGCTCTAATTGTAGCAAGTCTGTAGGTGGCGGCACTGCTTTAAGGACATACAGTCTATACAAACACTTTTTTTCCCCCAGCATACAAAGTGAAGTTTACTCTGATGACAATTGCAGACTTATAGTTACAATACACCCACTATTTTGCTTTTACATGTGACTGTTAAATTATCTGTTGTGTTGTTCTTGGAGTGGTCTAGGTGCGTGGCTTGAATTGCAGGCTTTGCTTTTAACCTTCAGGGCTATTTAAAAGCATAATTTATGCAAAAATTAATTTTTTCTCATTATATACTCGCCCTTATTCACCCTCAGTAGTTTCAAACTCATATTGTTTTCTTCGTTGTGCAGATTGTTAAGCATGCTCTTTCTTCATTATAAAAGCAGACAATGGCCAGTGACTCTCAAACTCCAAAAAAACCTGTGAAACCACCATAAAGGTAACATAGAATTAGTCTATAAGACACATTAGCTTTGTGTGTTATAATCTTGTCCTTCACTCGAATCTCATTTGCACTTATTAAAACTTGCCACCTCAAGACATGTCACACTCATCGAAATATGATAAGAGTTGAGTCAGATTCGTCACCATTAATTCTAAACACAATTTATTTTCAAATGCATCCTGCTGCAGTAAATAAAAAGTAAATCATACAGGCTTGGATTGACAAGGTTGAGCAATTACAATTTTTTTGGAGGGCAAACTGTTCCTTTAACTCACAGTTTCTTTGAGTAATTTCCACATACATTACCATTCAAAAGTTTGAAGATGTTAAGAATTATTTTATTTTTTTATATACATTTTTTTTAAATTCACACCAAGGCTCAAAAATACAGTAATAACAATAATACTGTTAAATAGTATTACAATTCAAAATAACTCTTTTATATTCAAATATATTTTAAAATGTAATTTATTCCTGTGATGGCAAAGCTGAATTTTCAGCAGCCATTACTTCAGTCTCCAATATCACATGATCCTTTAACAATCATTCTAATATACTGATTTGGTGCTTAAGAAAGTGCAGTGAAAACATTGAAACTTTGTGCTGCATATTTTGTCAGCATTCTTTGATTAATAGAAAGTTCAAAAAGACAGCATTTATATTAAATAAAAATCTTTTGTAGCATTATAAATTGAATGCATCCTTGCTGAATAGAAGTATTAAACTTACTGCCCCCGAACGTTTAAAGGGTAATGTATGAGTAAGCGAGTATTTGTGATCTTGATGAGATGAAAGATGTTTCCTGTAAGGTCTTTTATTCTGAGACATTTAAATTGATGGACATGGAAGTCAGCAGGACTGCGTTTGCTACATCATACTGCAGTGCCTTGCCAGGATATTTCATTAAAACGGAACGTTATTTATAGGCTATCTGTCTGAATAATTTATCTGAAAGTTGAAAAGGCTCAGGCCGAGAGCTAGCTAGGAGAGCGCAAAGCCTGTGAACAGCAGGCCTGTAGACGAAGTTATTAGAGCAAAAGCTGTCTTCAAAGTGAAAGCACAAAGCAATATATTTTACAGTGGGGAATATTCCAGAGAGGCTTGTGTCTCATTCATTTTATCATCTGATTACTTTCAGTAAACGCATATTTAGGAGATTTAGTGCTTCAAGTTTGCCCCATGCACATTCGTCAGATGATCTTGATTATTATTTTTGTTCATTATTGTGTGCTCGGGCTGATTTCACTATGCGTAATTCAGAATGAAAAAGATTTGAAATTGTAAGTGGCGTTTTCCTGTTCAAAACTTGCCGGAATTATCCTAGAGTGTTCCTAGATGGGCCATAGTCATAAGAGTCATATATATGCATATGCCACCCTAAGCCTATAGATATAGATCGCTCCTTCAATTTAATGATTTTATTTATTACAAAAAAAAAAGTGATGGATCTAAATTGCTATCTAATTGTCTGCAAACATTCTCTAAAACCTTTGAAATGCTTTCATGATTTTGTTAAATATATTATATTACCATGAAACCTTGGTGCAGATGGTAATCAAGCATGTGAAATGGGTCTCCACCGCATTTGACTGTGATAAGCACTATGCAATTGAAATATCATGAAATGTCACATAAATATTCAGCCTGTTCCTCTGCTGAGCTGGACAACAACAGCTGAGCTCTTACAACTTCATTCGGATCCAACCGCATTACCATAATTGTGTAAATACTGTATGGTAATTGGGCATCTGTTGCCTTGAGTCATCTCACGCTCTGACAGCTTCTCACATGTGTTTTCTCTATCTCTGTGGTATTTCTCTTGGGTCTGCGATCTACCCGATGAACTCAACATATGGCTCTGAGATGAAAGAATACAGAGATATTTCGTAAATGATCATGATTCATATATGAAGGTGTTGCTTGAAGTGAGTGTGAATCATCTGATGTTTTTCAAGCTGATCTAATTCGTTGACTGAATTTTTCACTGTACTGCTTAGTGTTTAAATAGTTTGTGTTGTAAGGGGAAGCAGGAAGGTTGATATCAGGTGAGCTTTCGAGGGGAATATCCTCCTGTGGCACTTTGCGATAAATCTTTAAATCCCTTTTAAGCTAGTCAGAGTCCCATCTCTCCCTTTGAAAAGCTTCTCATCTCTCTCTTTTGGGAGAGCCATCAGCCTCCAGGCAAAGTGTCTGTCTGATCTCCTAAAGCCAGTAAAAGCCACACCGCTGAATCTATACATATTTGAAATGATCATTAAAGTTATTTTCATAGATTACAATAGGTAAATGTTGATGGCTGATTCAAGAAAAATGGTCAATCAGCTTGTCTGTGTATGTATGTGTGTGTGTGTGTGTGTGTGTACATACATTTGTTTTGTTAGAAATAGAGTTTTGGCCTGTGAAAGGGTAACAAATCTAACTAACCCAACATGGCCAGCAGATAAAATCCTTATTATTGAGATCTGGACTGTGAAAAAGACAACATATGATCATCTATAGCTTATATAGCATTTGTAACTGAATATGTTCTCGCCTCTCTCGTTAGTAGCTGGTGCTTGAGCTGCTGTGATGTCATGGTTATTCAAGTGAAAACCTTTCATTAACACCTCGTGAGGAGGAATTCTCCACTCAATTAAGTGCGAGCGCCAGCAGCTTCAGCTAGACGTGCGTGGTTAATGATCGTGCCCCGCTGCCCACATGCAGGTGTGGGAAATAGTGATAGAGCAGCATAAGGATCAAAGATTCCTCTGTGTTGAAGAGGAATAGGAATAGGCTACCTTTGAAATGTGGAGCATGTGTCATCAAAGAGAGCAAATTTGTAGCTCTTTATTGGTCTAAATTGTAGGGGAAACCAAACCAGGGCTAGTTTTTGATGCAAGTACATATTTCTCAGTTTATTTTTGAAAGTCAGTTTCTGTAAACATTCTGTATATCGTTATTGCCTAAGAAAAAAAGATTCAGTTCATTTAAGACATTCACTGGAACATGTTATCACACTGAGTGAAGTAAGATGTAAAAAAAAGGGAGCCTGCTGGTTATTGAAATCTATTAAAACATATTTTTAAATAAAACAAAATCTTTAAAATTATATTTCAGTGCTTTTGCATTAACTCCCAAAAGGATTGTATTCCCCCAAGAAACTTTGCATTCACTTGCAAAAGCATTGAAATATTGTTTTTCTATCCATTTCATAGTATTTCCATTATTTCCATCACTAGTTGCATTCAGTCTCAAAAGTAAGACTGTCTTAAAAGAAACACAAAGCTTCTTGGGGAATGGAAAACTTTTGCAAGTGAGCGCAAAATCAATTAAAATACTGTACCATTTTTGTGAAATTCAACCTAAGGTTCAACAAAAGCATCTTCCAACATATCTGTATTTAAAATGTATCATAGACGGCTGTTTTATTGCTTTTTTAAACTTGATTTATAGTAATACGGCAAAACAATTATGAAACAGCAAAAATACAAGCAATTTTTTTAGGGAAGCTACCTTGAAACTGAACTCTTCTCTTTTGAAAAGGTAATTAGCAACACTACTGATAACAATTCATTTAAATGAACCAAGTGAACTAATTCACTACAAAACTTTACACTTGGTAGGGTTAGTTACATTAAAACTGCTGTGATTACTCTGTTATTGTCATTTGATAAGTGCAAACTCTGCTGGGCCTTGGTACACACCAAATAAGTCTGAAAAGGTGGGTATCAACCCTCTTCCAAACAAACTTCACTGATATATGAGCAGAATGTGGACCAAACACATCTAAATGAACCAAAAACAGGATGTGATGTCACAAGATGCGACCCTAAAAAGAACACCGAATGCTCAAGCATAGCTGGTTGTTCTCATCATAGGAGCTGTGTTGCCCTTTACAGTTCAGTACAGGCATCAGAATGGCCATCTCCAGAACAGAGGAATTTGTGGCATTGGTTTGACTCGTTTGCAAATTTTCATAAGCTCTTCGTAAGTTATAAGCTGGTAAAAATACCACCATATAAAACACACAAAACAAGCGCATTTAGCCCAGCAAACAGCAGTTTCGGATGATCAGTAAGTTTCTAAAACTAACATCATAAAAGTTGTCTATTCAGGTTGTGACCATGTCCTAATGCCTTTTGTTTTGCATCTTAAGGTTTGGTGTTAAAATTAACGCTGTGTGTGAATGTTAAGTGAACTAGTACTAAATGCGTCATTTTCCTTTTTGGTCCGCAGACCAAAAGAACCAAGAGAACTGAACTGAACACACCCTTATTGTTACCCAATGTGGTGAATTGATTTCAACCAAGAGCTTTTCCAACCATAAACTAGGTGATTAAATTCGACATAGCACACACTGCTTGAGAAAATAAAGCATTTGTGTAATTGAGCTTTTGACTCTAAACCCCGAAGTTGCTGAGATATATCCCTTGTGCCCTGAACTCTTTTATAATTAAAATTAAATGTCACTCGCTAACAGATATAGAGCCAGTGTTATCCATTTGTAACTATACTGTGCTATTGTGAGTTTTAAAATATTTTAACTGACAAAAAAGTAGACTGCCAGGCCTGTAAACATCATTAGCATTTGCTGTTAAATAAAAGATAATAGCATCGACTTTGCGACACAGGGGACTCGTACAAAACATCACAACATATAATCACAAAACATCACAACATATAATATTCATATCCCCCAACTGCGCAGCAATTCAAGTGCATCTGAGGGCTTCTGTTTGTCATCAAACACGCCTGAAAACCATGTTACATCACATAAAAACAGCACAACTGCTCTGTCTGTGCTGTTCACACACCTCTAACCCACAAATGCTACGATTCAGCTCAAGATATGCACTGTTGAACTCTAATGACGAGAGACACTGGACATCTGTTTGAGAGATGCATGGTAAACGGCAATATCTGATGCAACTCACAAAATGTTAGCATGCTGAGAGCATATATATTCATTGTAAATTTAGGTTGAGTGTAAATCCATCTGGTTGTTTCATGAGAATATAAGGCTTGAAGAACTGAGAATAGTGCTGACTATTCACTTGAGCAAAGAGCACTGCTAAAATATTTATATGTGTGTTTTTGGTTCCGAAGGCAATGGGAAATGTAACAGTGAAAGCTCAACTTTGAAAAAGAAAAATTACTTAAACAACACTGGTTGGTGCTTGTCTCGTAAAAAAAATGTGACTCAGGATGTTTAAAAATGTACAAGTAAAATAATGAGATTTGAGAGATAAGTTGGATGTGGAAATTTTTTAAATTGAAGAATTTAAATGTACACTACTGTTCAAGTTTGTGTGAAAGAAGAGTGCTTTTTTTTAAGAAATACGTTTCTTCAGTATTTAAATTAAACTGATCCAAAATTGCAAGATTCAAATGAAACGGATCAAATTGCCTTTTACTTCAGTAAAATAGAATAAAAAAACATATATTATAATATATATAGAGATATAGAATAATTATATTTACTTCAAATAAATGCGTCTTTTGAACTGGTTTCATTGAAAAATCTTTGAAAAAAATGTCACAGAAAAATTTCTGGTGTCACAAAAAATATGATGCCAGCAAAACTAATAAAATATAAAATAAATATTCTGATCACAAATTAGCACAGGTGACATCATGTGACACTGAAAATGTAGCTTTGCCATTACAGGAATAAATTACATTTTAAATATATTATAAAATATTTAAATTATAATAATATTTCCCAATATACGTTTTACCCTATGTTTTATTGAATAAATTCAGCCTTGGTGAGCATAAGAGACGTTCAAAAGAATTAAAAAACCTTTTAAACAGTAGTTTACTTATGTTTCTCATAATTTCTTATGAGCTATTGTTTGGCTTTAGATATGGAATATAGTCCACAAGATATATTAACTACTTTTATGATATTTCTTGCAGCTTGACAACCCTAGTCACTATTCGCTGTATGGAAAAGGGCAGCCTGAACATTCTGCATAACACCTCCTTTTGTGATCTACGGAGGAAATAAAAGTCATACATGTTTGAAGCAACATGGAGGTGAGTAAATGCAGGAAGTAATGTATGAATTCAAAGTGAAAGGGAAAAAATGCCTTTTTTCTGTTTTGCTGGATCATTGCCTGTACACAAATATGATTACTCAAAAACCCTTACAACAGAAAAAGTGTGCTACAGCTCAGCTTGCTCTCATTATTCATTCAAAAACACGCTGCATGTTTTTAACTGATAGGCCAGACAGATATAAATGCTTTGGGGACCACTAACATTAAACACTGGACTGATACCAGCTTATCTCTCCCAAATGATGTAGGCTCTTTAAACATTAAAATGCAGAGAACAAATCTGACCAAGGCTGTCTTGTGTGAGGAGCCGTTCACACTGGACACATTCTTGCATTTAAAAACAGACACAGGGATCCCAAAGCATGCTTTTAAAAGTTGAACTCCTTTCTACTTGACAAGAGACTTTAAAACTCTGCACTAAGGAAGACTCAAAAAGCAATGTCACCATGGCCAAAGACATCTAATGCATGTTTACATAGAAAATAATTTGATGGACACAAAATTCATTCTAACACTAATTTATTTGCAGATATCAGAAAACATGTTTCAAATGGCAAGTGTTTTAGGCGGTAGATGTTGTTATTACATACTATCAATAATATATGATTATAATAATACTGTAATATATGATTTATTTTAATTATACCATTCAAAAGGTTGAGTTTTTGAAAGTTTTTGCAAGAATCTCTGCACAGACTTCATTTTCCTTGATCAAAATGTTGTGTTTACTTAGTTTCAGTAAATGTATCATATATTTGTATTTGGGGTGTAAAGATTATTACAATGTTTTAGTTTTTGTTTGTGTGGAAAAAAAGTAGTTGCTATTTTATGTTATATATTAAAACATTGTGGGAATTGGGGCCTTTGTTGTATTATCCATATGTAGGCTGAATTTTCAGTTCATTTGCCATTTTCTCAATGCTGTAGACATTGTCACATGATCCTTCAAAGATCATTCTAATATGCTGATTTGGTGCTCAAGAAACATTTCTTCTTATTATAAATGATGTAATTTGCATTGCTTAATATTTTTGTGGAACTGTTTACTAATATACGTATACATTCCAGTTATGAATCATTTGTATTTCATTTATATCAGAGTGGCAATTGTTTCTTTACATCTTTGCAGTGTATTTTCCATGTGACTTTGGTCTACTGTATTTACCTAGTCATAAAAAAACACTTTCTGTTATAAAAGGAGTAGCCCTATTTTGGTAGATGTGCACTCTGTCCCCTCAGGCTGTCAGCTGGGTCTCTATTTTTAGTAAAATGCCTTTGCAATTTAGTTGAACAGTGTGCACAAATGTACTCTGTGTTTCTATGGGCTTTGGGCACGCGTGCTCCATGAGTTTGACTTCAGGCCTCACATGTGTACACGAAGTGTGTGTGTGTGTTTTCGCCACTATATTTAAAGAACATGTCCATTAGGACTGCTCTTCCTCTTTCATATCTTCTATTCTCTGCTGTCCTGACTTTACACAACAGGATATCCTGCTGCACTTTATAAATCTTCCAGAAAGAATACAAAGGCATTTAATAATAGCTACATGTTTTTCCTTCTATTTTTCTCTCCTGCTTTTTTTTTTCTATTGCTAAGTCACTGAAAGATGAGTTGAGTGTCTCTCTCTCTATCTCTCTTTCTCTCTCTCGCTTCCACTTTATTTAACAGCATTAATAACTGAGCGTCCTTGGGAGGTTAATTAGAGGGAACTTCTGCTGGCATCCATATTTCAACAGATGCATGTGTAATTATCTTTTTAATTAGTACCCCATTACAAATCATCAGCCTTCACCTTGTGTTTAAATACTTCTTTGTGGCTAGTGTAATGTCTTAATTAAGTGTCACATATAAGCAGCGGACGAGATAAATGTGTTTACTTCATTCAACATTGCATTGTTTAAGATAGACTGCTGTTTAGGTCCTATTTTGGGGAGTTTGTTTACATCTTTTGGACAGGTGGTCCAAAAGATTATCAATCCATCAAGGAGAATTTATAATGCCACTCAAAGTGGATATGAATGACATTGTAAGTAAACCCACAATATAGACAGTGCAGTAAATCCTTAAAGAGCTGTTTATGCAGGCATTTTTAGAGTAAAGGACAGATTGGAGATATTTCTCCAGATGCCCACAAAGGCTACATTGACAAATGAGATGAAGCCCAATAGGGTGACATTGACTAAGAACCAGGAAGTAAGGTTATCAGCTACAGAACAGGAACGCTATCAGAGGTAATAAAGAAGCCGGGCCTCTGGCAGGTGAAATATCACAGAGGGACAAGGATGAAAAACTAGTCTTTCTAGGAGGTTGATGCGTGTGTGCATGTGTGTCCCTGTATGTGTAAAGGTGTAAAGGTGTTTGAGATCGGGCACCGTTCTTTATTTTACCTGAGGTGTTTGGTCATCGAGGAGAATAGATTGTGTTATGCTTCATTGCCAGGCTCAAGCAAACATCCATCATTACTGCCCCATACAGGCACCCACAGGATTCCCTGGTAATATAGGTCACACACTGTGGCTGTGACAATTCAGGCCATATATTTCCCACACCTGTGTTCATAAGCGATCACCGATAGCAAGAACCACTGATGCAACATTGAGTCAGTCATTGTCTGGCATTGAAACAACCTTGATTTTGTTCATTATTTGGGAGTTTGATTTACTTGGAAATGGTGAATTTGAAATCAACTCTTCAATTAATACTTTTTCATACATTTTACTCTACCACATACTTACATTTTAATCAATGTCCACTAATAGCAAACATCTATATTACTAGTACAATTTTTAATGCTAACATTTAAAATTAAACAGTGGCACAAAAAGTGTCTTATTTGGTACAGTTGGTGCTATAGAACTACCCAAAACAATCATCTGAAAGGTGTGGGGGTCCTTATAAGCTTGGCTCATGAATATGAATTAGGTGATGTCACTCATTTGCTAAAAAGCTGGTAAGGGAATAATAACACACAATAATAACAAAGAAAAGCAAGTAACACTGAATTAAATGTACAGTTTTGAAGTAGAAGGCTGAAATAACATTTTCTTAAACCATTTGGTGAGGATATCCTATTCTTACTGGATGTTGAAGATAAATCGAAGGTCGAACAATGACGTTCATGTAAATCATTTAAAGGTATAGCTTACCCAACAGTGAAAATTTACGGACTCACCCTTATGTCACTTCAAACGTGCATGACTGTCTTTCAAACTATTTCCATTGGCTTCCATTGCATGGACACTGAGGCAGTTCTCAAATTATTATTTTGTGTTTCACAGAAGTCATACAGTTTTGGAATAAAATAAAGGTGAATAAATGATGGCATAATTTCAATTTTTCGATGGAACTATCCCTTTATCAGCTAAGATGTAAGATGGAAAGGTTTCAAATGTTAAGCAAATGCTTAACATCATGCATCTGGATGCTGTGACAGTTCCATGAGTTCTTCTAAACTGTCTCTGTTTCTGGCTTGGCAGCCTGGGATGTGTCATAAAAGGACAATGATTATTTCCACAAATCTCAGCAGAGTTAACTTCTCTCTCTTTCTCCCTTCCTCACGCTTCCTCTCGCTTTTTCTCTCCCTCAGTGTGGTGTTATTCTGCATCAGCTGTCAGGAGTGAGAGAGAGAGAGAGCGCTTTATTTTGCCATGAATCAAAAGGAAAGGAAAAGGAAGTGCAGTTTTACCTTCCAGCTTAAAAAAATAATAATGCGTAAATATCAGAGTTTCTGCTTCAGCAGCATTTTCTAAATTAGAGAAAAGAGCAGAGGCCTCCCCCAAAGACGAAGGTAATTTAATAATGTAACATAGAATACATTATTCTTTCACATTATTACATCTTCGTTAAGTAATTGTGGTTATGAATAATGACATTGTGAAATATGGCATATGTAAAATAATAGCTGAATCTCTCTTTTTAGCCTCAAATTATGGCTTCATGTGGTTAATTTTTCTCACTATCTGTGAGAATGATATAAAACCAGATGTCATCGAGATTCAAATGAATGCAGATGCCCTACATAATATTTATGTTTAACCCAATAAACAGCATAAAAAGTCAGATTGCCTTCCTCAGACTTCAGGCTTAAGTTACAGTTGCAATATTATGGTTATGCTTTTTTTTATAACATGTTCTAGGGATCAAGTTTTTACTCAACACAAGATCTGGAGATGTTAGATTTACATATGACGAGTGTTTTCTTTATCACACTGCTGCAACAAACAATGTTAACACACTGATTCAACAAAAACCAACAATCATCGCAGGTTAGTATGTGTTGCTGTTTGTCCAGCCAGTTTGAAAAAGCCCAAACTAAAAAAAAAAAATTACTTCAAAGTTTTGACATTTGTAGAATGTTTTTAAAAGAGTAAATATAAAAAGAGCAAATATTTATGAAGGAGTTCCTGGAACTTCTTTCTTGGTTGATATTTCTGTGGTGCTGTTCAAGCAATAATTATCGAACATTCCTGACATTTAAGAATGCAAGAACTCCCAGAATTTCTCAGACATTTTAACACGAGTTCCCAGAAACAAATAAATAGAAAATAACATTCATGTGCCGGCTATAATATGAATAACATTCATGCCAGTTTAACCGGTGTCATAGGGAATCAGTGTGTGTATGTGCATATCTGCATGTTTGGGGGACAGTAATGTCATAATTCCTCTGGCTAACCTCTTTAATGAGGGAAGCTCCTTATTACTGCCGTATGCTGTGCATCTGCCAAGGGGGCTTGTGTCAGGGGTAAACTGGCTACCAGGGGTGTGAAGTAACGAATTACAATACTCACGTTACAGTGTAACGTACTTTTTTTTGTACTTTTTGAGTAGTTTAAAAATTGTGTACTTTTACTTTTACTTGAGTACATTTTAAGTGATGTATCGGTACATTTACTCCGCTATTTTCCTCCGTTTGTGGTCGTTACATGCTTATTTTAATTTCATTTTTATCCATCAATGTGATTGGATAGAGAGTAATAGGTCTCGTGACTTTCATCAAATCAAATTGTGCATAGAAACTTTAACCGCCAACTTTTTTATCATGGCTGCTGGAAGTGCACTCTTCAAGCATCAAGTCAGTCGCATCTTCCTCTAACTTAATATGTTAAATAAATTTCGGATTTCTGCTTACTAAATGATTTGTATATATGCTTGCCTATCTACACGGCCTGAAATTTGGTGTGAGGTTGCGGGTATTGCGTACAGTGTTAAGTGTTAACTCCCGCAACAAATTGTATTATCAGCATAACAATTTGCCATCCTTCTAGAACAATGTGCATTTATGTTAAAATTGTAACATAAATTATCAAGTTTAGTTATTCTTATTTCTTTATTGCAAAACGCTAATACTGGCACTGTTTTGGAGAGAAATGGCTCTCATTTTAACCCATATCATGTTGTGTGATGCTGAACTATGAGTTTCTAATGGTGTTTGTATTGGCACTGTCAAGACATTAAAGGGGTCATATGATGTTGCTAAAAAGAACATTATTTTGTGTATTTGGTGTAATGAAATGTGTTTATGCTGTTTAAGGTTCAAAAAACACATTATTTTCCACATACTGTACATTATTGTTTCTCCTCTATGCCCCGCCTTTCTGAAACACGTTGCGTTGTGTTGGCCCCCCGAGTACCTCAAGTGTGTGATGGAAATGTTACGCCCTTTACCATATTGTGATGTCCTGTCCGGCCGGAGCGATGATTCAAAAAAATGAAAACCCATTATAAATAAACGAGGCATTCGTGGCATCCAGTGGGGACATAATTATGGATAATGACTTATACGGCCTTTTTAAGCGTTGCGTTGCATCGCGCCACGTAAACATAAAACCATGTCTGCATTTGTGATCGGATAAATGACAAACAACAAGTCCTACTTTACACTGCCCTACTTTACACTGCCCAAAAAACTTGCTTTAAATATAGAAAATATTAAAAACTCTTTAAATGGATATAGATCCAGATGGGGCGCGTTCACACGCTGCGTTCTCTCTCTCCCGACAGAAATGTGTTTTCGTGTTTTTTTGTCTTGTGAGTCGCAGTGTTTTTGTACGCATTCGTCGCGTCTATTTGTTTCTAAGTGCGCATATTGTCGTGAGTTTCTGCTCTATGTCGGCAGAACCACATTTTTAGAGGTAAACTCTGCGCACGCCGAAGAGCTGCGGAATCTCGGTCTGCTCCGGAGGCCCACACCATCACCGACCCCCACTGCTGCATCTCGCCCACAGCGGAGGCGCCACAAGCGGCGCGAGAGGAAGCAGAAGAGGGGTAAACGCGGAGGTATCCGGGCTAGGCTAGCGGAAAACCCACACAAGCCAGCTATCCCCACCATAGTACTGGCTAACGTACACTCTTTGGACAATAAACTGGACTACATCCGACTACTACGCTCAACTCAGAGGACTGTAAGAGGCCGTTGTGTTTTTGTGTTCACGGAAACATGGCTCAACAACAGCGTTCCGGACGGCGCTATTCATCTCGATCAGCTGACATGCAATCGAGCGGACAGAGCTCGCGTCGAGGGAAGTAAGACCCGCAGCGGAGGGCTTTGTGTTTACATCAACGATGCGTAGTGGTCTGCAAACACTGCTCACCCCTCGTGGAGTTTATGATTATTAAGTGCCAGCCGTTCTATCTACCGAGGGAATATACAGCCATACTGCTCGTTGCTGTATACATCCCTCCAAGCTCCAACAACAGCAACAGGAGCGAGGCACTAAATGAACTGTACCAGCACATCAGTGAGCAGCAGACAGCCCACCCCGATGCTTTTCTCATCTTGGCTGGGGATTTCAACCACGCAGACTTAAAGAGTGTGTTCCCAAAATACACCAACACATAGACTTTCCAACACGGGAAACAACACTCTGGACTTTGTTTACACCACACAGCGAGGAGCTTACAAGGCCCTCCCCCTCCACCACCTCGGTGCCTCAGACCACATCACCGTCATGCTAATGCCTGCATACAGACCACACGTTAAAGTCGCCAAACCAGTTCACAAACAAATACAAGTGTGGCCGGAAGGGTCGTCAGAGGCTCTTCAAGACTGTTTTAACACCACTGACTGGAATATGTTTAAGCAGGCTGCCACATACAATAACACCACAGACCTCCAGGAGTACTCAGAGACTGTCACTGCCTACATCACCAAGTGCATTGATGATGTAACAGTAACAAAGACCATCACTGTCCGGGCCAACCAGAAGCCGTGGATAACAGGGGAGGTCTACAGACTCCTGAAAGCTCGGAACGCTGCCTTCAGAGCTGGAGATGAGGTGGGCTTGAAGACAGCTAGGGCATCAGGAAGGCAAAAAGTCAGTACTCCAGGAGGATAGCCCATCATTTCAGCGACAGCAGAGACACTCGGAGCCGGTTTTGGGGGGGGGGGGCAGGGGATACAGACCATTACGGACTACAAGCCCCACCGTGGACCTGTGACAGCAACATCTCCCTGCTGAGCGAGCTGAACGTCTTCTTCGCTCGCTGTGAGGCACAAAACAGCACCACTGCACAGAAGACTCCACCTCCTCCCCGCGACCAGGTGATGGACGCTGTCCCCGGACAGCCGTGAGGGATGATCCCTCAGCAGGATCAACGCACGCAAAGCTCCGGGTCCTGACAACTTTCCTGGGCGTGTACTGAGAGACTGTTCAGTGGAACTCACTGATGTCTTCACAGATATTTTCAACATCTTGCTAAGTCAGGCTGTTGTCCCCACATGCTTCAAAGCTACCACCATCATTCCAGTCCCGAAGAAGTCGTCTCCATCCTGCTTCAATGACTACCGTCCAATTGCACTTACCCCATCATCTGAAGTGATTTGAACGGCTAGGCATGCACCACATCAAGTCTGCCCTCCCCCCTCCTTGGACCCCTTCCAGTTTGCATATCGGTCCAAACGCTCGACCGATGACGCCATCGCCACTACCCTCCACTCAGCACTCACACACCTGGACAAAAAGACTCATACGTCAGAATGCTGTTCATAGACTTCAGTTCAGAATTCAACACAATCATCCCTCAACAGCACATTCACAAACTGGTCCAGCTGGGGCCAAACACTTCGCTGTGCAACTGGCTGTTAGACTTCCTGACTGGAAGACCTCAGGCAGTACGGGTCGGCAGCAACACATCCAGCACCATCACACTGAACACTGGGGCCCCCCAAGGATGTGTGCTGAGCCCCCTCCTCTTCACTCTGCTGACCCACGACTGCACACCGTCACACAACTCCAACCTCCTTATCAAGTTTGCGGATGACACGACTGTAGTGGGTCTCATTAGCAACAGAGATGAGACAAACTACAGGAGCGAGGTGAGCCGCCTGGCCGGGTGGTGCAGTGACAACAATCTCTCTCTGACTGTGGAGAAGACGAAGGAGATTGTTGATGACTTCAGGAGAGTGCACACTCAGCATGCCCCTCTGACCGTCAATGGTGTGAATGTGGAGAGGGTGAGCAGCACCAAGTTCCTGGGTGTGCACATCACAGAGGATCTCTCCTGGACTGACAACACCGCAGCACTGGCCAAGAAAGCACAGCAGCGTCTCTACTTCCTCCGCAAACTGAGAAGAGCCAGAGCCCCGGCCCCCATCATGTGCACCTTCTACAGAGGCACCATCGAGAGCATCCTGACCAGCTGCATCACTGTGTGGCGCCTGCAACGCGTCCTGCCGCAAGACACTTACGCATAGTGAGAGCAGCTGAGAAGATCGTTGGTGCCTCTCTCCCCTCCCTTCAGGAAATCTACAACACCCGTCTCACCCGCAAAGCCCTTTGCATTGCAGGTGATCCCACCCACCCGAACACAGATGAAAGAAGGACAGCTTCATCAATCAGGCTGTCAGGAAGCTGAACTCCCACCCGACCTTGCCCCCCCTCCCCTCTTCTGCCCCACGCACCACTGAACTCTGACCCTCTAACGGACTCTCCCACTCCCCCCCCCCAAATACACACACACACTGTCACTTTGATCAGTCTGAATAAGCTCTTTTGCACTACAATCATTATATCTGCACTTTTGTTTACTTTACTGGTTTGCACTCTTATCTGCCATGTGCTTTGTGCTGCTTTATATATATATTTTACATTTGACCTTATTTGTATATTTGTATAGTTGTATTTTGTATTTAATCTGTATTTATGTTATCTGTATGCACCCAAGGGTCTGAGAGTAACGCAATTTCAATTCTCTGTGTGTATGTGCTGTACATGTGGAAGAATTGACAATAAAGCAGACTTGAACTTGAACTAAATATAAAAAACTTACTTACAGTCTGTGAGTCAGAACAGCCGGCATTGTAGTCTACTCTACCAGGATCAAAAAACAGTCCTCCATAAAATGTGCTGCACACATCTGAATATTTGGGTTGAAGTGTTCTGGAACAGTGTTGTAAATAAACTTAACCACTGATTTCTATCGTCCTCTTTTGGAAGGCAAACCAAAGTAGTTTCGCTTTCACAAAGAAACACAGCGTCACACACAGCGGGCTAGAGTGAGCAGAGGCCGGCGGCTAGAGTGAGCGGCGGCCAGTGGGCTAAAGAACGGCGCGGCGGGCGGGCTTGCGGTAACCACATGTGACGACCCCAGGCTGGACTCCACTTCGTCCACGGTGAAAGCCAATCCGGCGATCCACAGCGCAAAGTTGTAGTATTTCCTCAGCGACCAGCACGGATCAGCTCCAGGCATGACGAAGCAGATATCGTCCTCTTTGGAAGACCAAACAAAGTAGTTTCGCGTTCACAAACGAAACGCACAGCGTCTCCACGACATGGCGGCGGCCAACAATCAAACTCAGCGTGAACATTGGGCGGCGTTATGCAAATCTTCCCAACATAGTGATGAAGATATGTGGGGCGTGTTAGAACGAGCCATTTTAGGTAGGAGTGGTGAACTCTTAACTTTTATAAAGAATATCTCTTTGGATTTGAGACTTTAGTCTTTGCAACTTTACAGATCTTCTTTATGCACCAAGAGCTTGTAACACTCCAAAGAGAAAGGAAAAATTTAAATCGCATCAATACCCTTTAATATTTTAGTGCAACAACGCATGCTGTCTCAGTGGCCTGACACATGATTTTAAATCTATTTTTTGAAACTTTGATTTAAATGGGGATGATTGTACTGAGAATAACTTTAATTTTTTCTTCAACTGAATACTGTTTCCGTGCTTTTGTAATGTATTTTAAAGAGTTGGCAGTCAAAATTAAAACTGCTGGATGAAAGATATTCTTCATTCTTTATGACAAACAAGATAATGTGAATTACAGAATGCACAACGTTTTTAAAATCTATAAATTGCGGTGTACAGCGTTTATTATGAGGGGGTAGAATCCACAGCTCAGTACTCACTACTCAATACTCATGAGTACTTTTAAATAGGCTACTCTTTTACTCTTACTCAAGTAGTTTTTTGGACAAGTACTTTTACTCTACTCACACTACATTTTTTGGAAGGTAATGGTACTTTTACTTGAGTATATTTTTTCAGTACTCTTTCCACCACTGCAGGCAACAGAAGAAGGAGAAGGCACATCAGATTGAGAGATGCAGGAGAGAAAGTGAGAAAAGGGATGAATCAGTTGAGTTTGATGACTGCTTTCCATTGGAGGGATGTTGAAGCTGTGGCTTCACATTGTGAATGGTGCTGTGTGTTAGCAGCAGGCAGAGAGGTTTGTGTCCCTTTTAAGCCTCAATGTTTTCACCATCAAACATGATGTAATGCCTCTTTTTTTTTTGCTCTGACCTCAAACTATCAGTGCAGTGTTTTCTTTGGACATATGATAAAGAGATAATATCAAGAAAATCACATTTTTGTTGATCCTTTGAAATGAAAGAGTTGCGTTAATTCTAAAAACACTACTGTAAGTCTTTGATCTCAAAATTAAAGTGTTTTGAGTATGCTAACACATGTCCACATTAGGGTGACCAGATGTTGTGATAAAAGTCGGAAAGTACCATTTTTTAAAAGCCATGCCACTTCTGACGTAGTTGTGTGAAAATTGCATAATACACTTGCACAATTGGTAGTTTACAACATCGGAAGTAATAACTACCAGCTTTTTCTTGACTCCATATTTATTTGAACTGCCAAAATGTAAGACATTCGATAACACTTCACAGCAAGGTTCTGTACTTTTTACATAACTTTTACAGCTTTTTTTAAATTCTTGGTAATGTTAATTTCTATATATCCTAATGCATTTTTAACTTGTCAGTTGAATGAATTAACAACACTATGTATAAATTAAAGTAAACGTATTATGAACGAATATGAATTACCATTACAAAAAAGAGAGTAATATTTCAAAATATTATTACAATTTAAAAGAACAAACTTTTCAGCAGTCGTTACTCCAATCTTTATCACATGATCCTTCAGAAAACATTCTAATATGTTGATTTTGAATTGATTTCAAAAACGTGCTAACTCAAAGATTGTGATATACTGCAAGTATACGTTTTAAAAGTACTTTAGTATACTTTTGTGTATATTACCGTTAGTCGTGGCCTAATGGTTAGAGAGTCAGACTTGTAAACCAAAGGTTATGGGTTCGAGTCTCTGTACCAGCAGGGATTGTCGGTGGGGGGAGTGAATGATCAGCACTCTCGTCCACCTTCAATACCACGACTGAGGTGAGACCCTTGAGCAAGGCACCGAACCCCCAACTGCTCCCCGAGCACCGCGGCAAAAATTACTTCAGTGTTACTTTAACACTCTGTAGATTGGGACAATATGTACTCTGAGCAGAGTTGATTTAACTCTGGGGATTTTGCTGTGCAGGATTCAGTAGGAACTGGTCATTGCGAAGGTGCAGGCACATGTAATCATTAGTGACTCTTCTCTGGCTCAGGCTGTCACATGATCACCACCATGTGACTGCCGAGGGTCCTACTGGCCCTCCTTGTCAGACCAATTTACCATCATGCCAGCACACTCTTGGCCCATGACAGCAGTGTATGTATAAATACATGTTTCAGAGCCAGGGTTCTGTTTACTTGAGGTTAAAGGATAGAAAACGTTCATCCTAGGGGACTGTGGGAGTCAATATGCTTTGATCCTACAGTGCAAGCGGATAAACATACTCCAAAAATGTAATAAAAAATAAAAAAAATCCCATAGATTTATATTGAAAAAGCAGCCTGAACCATAGAGACCAGAATATTATAGTGACTTAGTTATGGCCTCCTTTATTATCACTGGAGCTGTCAATCACAAAATGTGAGTTTATATTCAGTGACACAGTCTGCACAATTAATCTCTTATTTATATTGTGTTTGCACAGTTAGTTATGATGAAAGCATTTGTGAAAGTGCAAAACTGAGTTGCACTGTATTCATGTGATCAACGGTCTGTCATCAGCTACAATGTTCATCGCTGCAACCTTTCATGCAACGGGAGTAGATCTAAATATAATGCATCAACACTCTCCATGATTAGTTAATCTCAACAGCTGTAATAGTAAAAACGTAGTATACATTTTTGAGAGAGTTCCACATGTAATACTTATTTCATATGCAAAGATGTTAGCCAATCACAGCAATGGGCGTTTCCATTGAAGTTTCACAGCAGACATGCCCCTTCCAACAGAGCGTTTAAATCAGAGGGTAAAAATCGTGGTAGAAAATGTCCTTTTATTTCAAAATTTTGATGTAAAAATCATACTAACATTATAAGCATACTCCAAAAATGTTAAAAGCTGTTAATAAAATAGGCTCTAAAAATCCAATAGATTTATAGAGAAAAAGCAACCTGAACCGTATAGCGATCAGAATATCATAGTGACTTAGGTATGGCCTCTTTTGGGCCAGTAAGAATCCAAAAAAAGATATGAAAACTACCATGGCTGTGAAGATTTTCAGTGAACTTTTTGTTTAAAAAAAAGCATTAATACAGCATCAGAGGATCTAGAATATAGCATACAAACAGCTTTTATGATGATGTTATTTGTGTTCTACAGAAAAAGAAGAAATGCATAAGGGTTTAGACCAGCATGACAGTAAATGATGAGAGAATTTTCATTTTGGGGAACTAGTAACTAGTCATTTAGCATTTTTTTTAACCTACAAACTTTCAGTTACCAGCCCTAATATTTAATCACTATTGCACACCTTCCCATAGATGAGAGGGTAAATGGTGGATAATACATTTTGATACTTTTTGCCACAGAAACTCTGCATGAGTTTGTCACTTTATTTCAGATATATCTCTTGGTCATTGTGAATTCCTCCAAAAACCTATTGAATTTTTGGTAGCTCTTTAAATTCAGCGAGCCTCTGATTTGCAGCTTACATTGAAATCGGACAGATGCTTCAGCGCAGTCAAGGTCTTTCTGTTTATCAAAATTGTTGGATTCTTGACCTTGTGGGGATGTTGGAGACATTAGCATCGTATTGAATGTCTTGGCAGCAAAAGGATAAGCGTGAAACATCTCAAGGGCGAAAAAAAAAATTCTGTATGAGAGACTTGCATGTTTGTTTGGGGACTTTTTCAATTTTGAAAGACTGCCACAAGTCAGCCTGAGATTATTTCTACTAGGATAGTGCAAATTGCTTCACTTTCATAAACATGGCCTTATAACATCAAGTGCATCGCATTTGACCTCCAGATTCAAGTAATTTGCACATCACAATCTCTTTATTTAGACTTTAGAGTAATAGAGTATAAAGTATACATTTTAGTTATCAAGATATAGATCTACGTCAGGGATTCTGTTGCAGTGCACTTGACTAACTTTAGCATCTCATTTTCATTTTTTTGACAGTGATTAACGATGATCGTCTCTTTCAGTTCAAGATGAACACGTGGCATTAGAGATTGAGTGCATGGCGTACTTTAATGTTCACTAAAACTTTGATGTTGCAGCTGTTTTGGAGACCTTCATGATGTCTTGTACATATTGTTCCTCTGTTATGGCAGCAGAAGCCAAGGCTGTCAGGATCTCAGCCAGGAGGACATGAGCTACTACCCTCGCAGAACCAAATGTTATTTCCATGGTGGATCATTCATATTTATGTCTTTTAAGGACTGTGGAATGTCAATGCAAGGTATAGTCTAAATCATATCATTTCCCAACCTGAAAATTATATTTGTTTATTATCAGTCTCATAAAGGATATATAGCACAAAACCAAAAGAGTATCTTAAGTTTAGGGGGTGAATTAAATTACAATGAAATATCAGCACTGGAATGCACAATAGCATACATGCACACAAAAAGATTGTTATTGTGCACATTGTGCTTATTGTGTAATGAGATGCTAATTTTACCCAGTGTCCATTGGGTCTTCTTCAACCCTTCTTTTAATTTCTCTTTAGAACAAATCTTGTTGACATTGGGTTTGTTGCCTAACTTAGACAAATGAGTTAGCAGAAATATGCTTTACGAGAACTTTTACAAGGTTTAAGAAGGTCCTTCTTTCTCATAACAGAGGTCAAGCCTATATTGATAAATTATTAATTATGGTATCACTGGGGATATGCATGTAAATATTTGACATGAATAATAGTTGCATTAATTGTATTATATATCTTTGAATTGTATTATATTTGTCACCCAAAATATTTGCACTTATACTAATCTATATATATATAGATTATTATATATATGTTATTATAATGAAACAGAAGTAAATAACTATCTTCTTCAGTGAAAAAGCCCCTCCCTTGTTGTCCTCTCACACTTATAAACAGTGATTGATCTGTGCATATTTCTCACCCGTTTTCACTTTTTTGCAGTTCGCTTGAATAGTCCTGCAGTCTGTAAATCCATTTTAAAATGATAAATGTTTCATGTAGGCTCTCAATTAATAGTTGTTGTTTTTGCCCTGAAATGATATATTTGACATGGCTGCAAATAGTTAGTTTAATAAATAATTAGTTTGTGTGAGAATCAAAAACTAGTTAAAATATCCATAGCATTTTTCAATCATTTTAATCAGACCAATACTAATTGCACTAATGTCTTCTGCCAAAGCACAGTCCCAGGCCCACAGCTGTTGGGAAATCCAGTTAATTGGTTATGGCCTGACTGATACTTCAGCCCAAACGAATCAAGTAGATTGAAGTTGCAGTCCAAACAAAGCGAAAACAATCAATGACACTAAAATAAATGGCCGATGAAACATTCTAAAATGAGCAGAGTCTCAGAAGCAAGCTAAATTTTAATTAAAGTCGAACATTCATTTAAGTTATTGGAATTTTAACTGAATTACAAGACATTTAAAGGGGTCATATGATGCGATTTAAATTTTTTCTTTCTCTTTGGAGTGTTACAAGCGCTTGGTGCATAAAGAAGATCTGTAAAGTTGTAAAATCTCTAAAGTCTCAAATCCAAAGAGATATTCTTTATAAAATGTAAGAGTCAACCACGTGTAACGAATCAGCTCATGGGAAATATGAATAATTAACCATAACTAGTTATAATTAACTATTCATATTTTAGATCCGCTGTAGATATTTAGCTGACCTCTCAGGGTCAACTGTCTTGTCAATTCCAAGAACGTTAATTTCCTGGTTAAGGGAAATAACTTATTACTGTACAATTCTACAAAGAGCTTATAGCATAAATCTGCATGATTAAGTGACTCCAGTTATGAGCAAACAATGAACAACATCAAGTGTGATACAAGTAAGGTTTTATTAACTACATAAACACTTAAACTAGTCTACATACTACATAAACACATTAAACTGGTCTAACATACACACACACACAATAAAACTGGTCTAACACACACACACACACACATAACGTTTGTATAGGAAAGGGTTAAAGCTTAACTCAGTACAGAAAGAGGCTTAAGGAATGAATTTTATGGAACCATTTGTATATTCAGCAGATCTACACCTTTAGGGATACGACAGATTCTTAGTTCAAACACACCTTTGTAAAAAAGTGTAACTGATACTTAATGTATCAATTAATAAGACTAAGTTTGATACTTGCGAGTCTCGGCTGTCTGAAAGAGATTCCTGATGCAATCTTAAGGCCCAAGATCTTGCTGAAATTAGTTGATGAGAAAGAACCAGTTTTGAGTCAGAGAATCTTGATTGAAATGGAAAGGACAAGGCCGAAGAAAGGCCTGGCACAATGCTCTGGTATCCTGAAGCGTTTTCTCACATATTCATCTTAGCATCTGACCGAACCACAGACTGGGCGGGTCACATGAAGTGCGGCCTTTAAAGCCTCCAAAGATTCACGCCTCTCAAGATGGGCTTGTCCAATGAGGAAGCCCGGAATCTCAAGTGGGAGTTCTGAGATAATGGGGTAGTTTTATGACTCTTTGTGTGAGAGCATGGTAATTTGCAAATGTAATTCGCTTGAGGTGTTGATGCACAAATTAGTAAAGATTCTTAGAACATCAATATGTTGCATAGGTATCAGCATGTAATATGCACTCCCAATTAGATAATCCGAAGATGAATTCATAGAGACCAAAAATTATATAGGTGAGGTTATATTAACTAGTTGTCTATCATAACATGCATAACACAGCATAACACAACAGATTAATACAAAACAGCAATGATATACACAATGGCCTGAAGAATATGGGTGTTCATTCAAAGAAGGTTTTTCCTATGAATTAATTAGTAGAAAAGCATTTCTGCTCTGCCTTTCCTATGGGGACAAAGAGTGGGTTATCCTACTCACATTCCTGGGGGGTCATCAAACCAGTGATATCATGATTAGTTGTCATGGTGACCAAAGGGGGGATGGTGTTCAGCAGAAATCCTGGCATCCAGTTTATTGAGTGAGGGGACTGTGACGATTTGTTAATCTAATGAATAATTGATTTGTTAAATCAAATGAAAAATTAGTGTGTCTGATTGGTCTAGACATTACAAATCCCCCCTTTCGGACATTGTTGTCCATAGAATAGACAACAACGAGCGATGTCAAAGGTGCAGAACAATCGAACACACACCTGCCACTCACGACTGGGAGACAGTGGTGGCTCTCTGGCTGTTGGTGCCGTGGTGGATGCTGTCAGGTGGTGTGCTGTGGTGATGTAGGCTGTAGCAAGGTGTGGGTCCTTGAGCTTATGCAGCAGGTGTCGAGGCTGTGTCACCTGTCATCCTGAAGTGAGTTAGTCTGGGTAGGATGGTTGTTTGTCGATGTTGTTAGCCAGTAGGCTATCCGTGGTACCCGCGATGTGGAACAGTCGGGTTAGACTCTCACTGGTGAGAGTGCAGGTGGTTCAAGGGATTGCAGGTAATTGTTATGGAGATTTTGTAGTGTGAAGAGAGTTTCAGACTGACCTAGTGACGATGGCAGGAGAGCAGCAGGTGGTTGATAGCTCTCTGTTCTGCCCGAACGTCAATAGAAATCTGATGTTTGCGGTGTCGCATGGCTCTTGTGGCGGCACCGACTTGAACTTGCCTGAGTTGTGTTGCTAGAGGTTTTGCTGTTGGACATGTGGGCCCGTTGCTCCATCCAACGTTGTCTGGCTGCTTCTGGGGGTGTCGACCGGCTTCAAGGGATGCTCCTCCCTTGGAGGGGCCTGATGCTGTGTTGCAGCAGGCAAGGAGTCAGAGGTTTGTCCTTCTCAGTACTCCTTAGTTGAGTTTTGTTCAAGGCGCTCTTTTGCGAGTGTCAGCAGCTCCAGTAACCCAGAAGTAGGCGTGTCCAGCAGTCCTTGTGTAACCTCCACCTGTGTGAAGGGTGTGGAGGAGGACGTTGTGGTGGACTGCTGTTGGACATAACGTGGTGTTTGCAGGATGAGGACGCCTTTTCCCAGTGGTTGGTCTGAAACCTGGGTCTGTTGCCATGGTGATGGCTCTGTCCTCTTCTCGCTAGGGGCTTTCTGTAGAAGGGTTTAGCATTGTGGCAATGCTGGGTGCCTTCTGGTGCCCGCTTTGGATTCTGAGTTGTGAAGTTCAGAATCAGCAGCGATCAGTCCCTGTTCAGACTCTGGGTCTGAGAATTCCTTCATGATGGCTTGTTTAAACTGCTGGTGAGACTACAGGATCAGTTCCTTTGATGTCCTCAAGTTCTCTGCAGTATTTAGGTTGCCAGATATATTGTCTCTGGCAGCTCGTTGGGGTCTGTGGGGCCACACAGTATGTGTGTCTGCAGTGATCCTCTGGAAAAGCCCCTGCCCCACCCCCTTGTGGCTGCTGGTTGGTGACTTGTGAACAGTGGCTCTCGCCCCCCCCCTCGCAGGTTCAGACTGAGGGGGTGGGCCTGCTGGCCAGGAGAAGTTCTGTTTCGTGTTTTCCCTGTCTGTTCACCTTTTGGTCTGCAAGCATATTTCGGTTCATTTGTGACACTGAATTCACCTCTTTGCGTTGTTTCGGTTCGCCTGAAATTATTATTTTTTTTGTTGCAGCTGCAGAGGTTATCAGGGAGCTGACTTGTGAAGTGTCAAACAGAAGGCTTTGGCTCCCTTTCCCCCATTTCGTAGCTGTGCACAGGCGTGGAGGGCTTGCATTGCTGGCGACGTGATGTTCAGCCGGCTGTCTTTTGCTTAAGTCTATGCGCAGTCGGTAGGACTGTTTAGATTTTTTTCTGAACTATGTCAAGCTCCTCTTTAATTGCTGATTCAGGGTTTGGACCTCAGATCTGGCTGCATGCAGCTGGCCTTGTAGGGCCTTAGATGTGGTGTCTCTCTCATTTATTTCCACATATGTTGTTTTTAAGAGTGATTTTGTGTGAAACAGTTCTCTTTTCAAGTTCTGTGTGATGGCTTTTTCCAGCGGCGTTTGGTGTCTAGCAGCTGTTAGAGCCTCTTGAAGACTGGTGATTTCCTTCTGTCGAACCATTCTGTGGGGTTCTTTGCATCCGTTTTGTGCTTTCTCTCGTTGAGCAGGTGTAAGTTCTCTGCAGAATTCTGTGACTTGAAGTTTCAGCTCATATACCTCCTGTCTAAGGCCCTTGAGGGTGTAGGCCGAGGAGAGGATGATGCTGGTCAAGTCCTGGTGGTTCAGGCTGGGTGTCATGTGTTCACTTGTGTCGCAGTCTCGCTATTCCTTTCTCTGCCATTGCAGGTCATTGGCTACTTTGGGCTGAAGGATGTCCATCACAAGGCTCTGCTGGGTTTCCAGGTGGTCCTCCTGAACTGGCAGGGCCGGATGTCTGTGGAATGTCTGCGACACACTTGCATACTTGTGGGAACACCAGAGAGAGAAAAGGACAAGACAAATGCAAGTACGTACAGAGGTGTTAAGCTATCTCTAAGGGGAAACGGCGGGTGGCCGTGTACGGTAGAATAGCTGGTGGGAGGCATATAGTGAGGTAGGTGATATGTTTTTGTGTTCGTGAAACAAAGGGAGCGTTTGAGTAACAATTTGTTGAGGGTGGCCGTCAGCAGGGGTCAGAGTGATGACCGGGCGATACATGTAGTAAAATATTACTTGAAATCACTGATGTTTCACGGGTTTGGTCACTATGACGAAATTGAAATAAAATAAGATGAACTAAAAAAAAAAAGGAAGATTTTACCTATTTTCGTTTTTTTAAGAGATATGGTTAAGCAGTGTCACTGGTGTGATGCTGCAATAGACTTCATAACCATAGGGTTAGGCTGTTAGCTAAACTAGCAGGGACCCACCAAATACCTCGTCAAAAGAAAAAAAAAAAACAGTGGGAATTGTTTCTAGTTTTATCTTAGCCTACATTGTGTTGAATGGTAGCTGCCTTTCAATGTATTAGGCCTGACACTGAGGCGTGAGGAGAAGTAGAGAGGAAACAGGATTAGGCTACTAATAACCTGTATAACTCGTTAAGGAAACAAACAGTTGCTAGAACTACTGTAATCCTATACAAAAAACGAAGATGGTGATGGTGAAATAACAAAAATAAGGTAAAAGTAAAACCCCAACAAAAAAAAATAAAATAAAAAGGGTTCCTAAGAGCTGTAGGAAATTAAAAGGGAAAAAAAAATTGATTTAATTAAATCTCAAATTTAATAAAAATCAATTTAGCTGAATTGGTACATTTGTGCTAAACAAATGTAAATAAATGCAATAAAATAAAAAAAAGGTAGAATAAAGTCAAAACAAAAAAAAAAAAAAAAACACAAGTAACAACTACAGTATGGTGTTTGGGTAGGGACCACAGGGACCCGTGATGGCATCAACAGGAAGTGACACCAGGTGTGACGGAGAGAGAGGGAGAGAGAGAGAGAGGGAGAGAGAGTTGTGGTTAGAAAGTTACACTTTACACGCTTATCTAGCGTTAGTCGTATGCTAACAGTTAGCAGTTGAGGTAAAGGGCTTAGCTTAAGAGTTAGCGTTAGTTACACGCAATTCTTTGTTTACACACAGGTCTGTGAAGTGGGGCTGTTGTCAGATTAACCGGAAGAGACTGCTCACACTTCCGGGGTCACATGTTGCTAGGAGACCAATGCAAACTCACATCAGGTGCAAGGGGAGCAGAACTTGCAATGCTGTGAGCATGCATGGGAAACTCATGCATGTCCCATACAAATTCATTCATGAATCAAAAACAGCACATTCACTTCACAGGCAATGGTGGTTTCGTAGTTAGCTACGCTAGAATAACACTATTAATTTTACGTAAATGTTTCACATGAGCGAGTCAAAATGAAATACAATGATGCGTAACACATAATAAGGCCTAAAATTAATGAAATGAGGAGTATCGCTCAGATCACCTACACAGTGCTGAAAAAGGGGATTTATTCGCCCAAGATCAGACCGATTTATTCTGGTACCATTTATATGGGGTGCTAATCTGAGGTTTACCCATCAGAAAAAACTGTACCCTCTACTAACAACAGAAATTAAGATTTCTTCTCTAAAATCAGGTTAGTTACTTATTGTACGATTTAAACACATTATAGCACTAAAAACTCTCTACTGCTTGTAGGAAGGCACATTCAAACTATAATTTTATCTGATTATAATCAGAACCTGGTGCGCACATGTATAAGAGTTACGTAAATGTTTCACATGAGTGGGTCGATATGAATACAATGATACATAACAAATACTAAGGCCTTAAATCAGTGAAATGAGGAGCATCGCTCAGATCACCTACACAGTACTGAAGAAGGGGATTTCTTCGCCCAAATCAGACCGATTTATTTATGGTACACATCATATGAGCTGCTAATCCCGAGATTTCATCGTTAGGAAAAAGACCTATGCTCCACTAACACAGAAATTAGGATTTCTTCGCTAAAGTCAGGTTAGTTTCTTATCGTTAGATTTAAAGACATTATAGCACTGAAAACTTCTTACTGCTTGTAGGAAGGCGCATTCAAACTATAAATTTATCTGATTTTGATCAGAAACTGGAATGCGCATGTATAAGAAGTTACTAAAACTTATGAAACAGACACATAAGATTGATTATTGGGTCTGCTTGCAAGCAATGTTTAAAACGACTCCACCGTTCTAAATTACTGCTCGTACTGCATAAAATAGGAAACTATTATTTTCCTGGCCATGTGAAAGCTGGGATTTTTCTGGCTAGCTTGTCAAAGTTTCTGGGGGTCACATCATGCGCTGCTGCGGGGATGCTTGGAAGTATTACAGTTCTGTCTGCTGAGTTGTTAAGCAGAAAGTGTTGGCTCCCCCCTTCGTAGCTTGTTGCATATGAGGGAGTTTGCACGGCTGAGTGAGGATGCAGGAGTAGGGTGTCTCTCCCACTGCGTTTCCTTTTGCAGCCTATAAGAGTACCTGAGTTCTCTTCGGACCATGTCAAGTTTGTCTTGTGTTGTTCAGCTGCTGGATCAGAGTCTCTTGAAGTCTATCAATTTCCTCCTGTTTCAATCCCATTAGGTTGTGGGCAAGGAAGATGATGACCTTGGTGAGCTTTTGTAGCCATAACTCTCGCTTGAGTCCTGAGTCTGAGGTACACTTCTCTCTGTGTCCAGTTGCTTTCGGCTCAGTAGGTGGTCGTCGGCCCTGGGTAGGGGGTGTTCCTCACAACGCCTGGCCAGCCCTCTTTGGTCTACATTCTGGGCAGTTAGTCTGAGCATCTGCAACATTTTGGCACACTTGTGTTGAGAGTAGGGGCTAGAGACTACTACAAGATCAAAACAGAGTGTGAATGCTAAGATAGGTTTGGGTAAGCATATGTTTGCTGAAAAGGGCATAAAAAGGGTTTTGATTGATGACTTAAGACTACTCTTATTGTCAAATTATCACTCAGAATTTACTGACGGTTCCCCAAACAGGCTTAATCTCTGAGGTATGAAGGAGAAAAGGGAAAAGCAGAAGGAAAAGGAGAGCATTTCTATTCAGATTATGCTTATTATTTGGTACTCAGGATGATAGTTATGCCCTAGTGTTTGTCTAGATGACTTTTGTAACAGGGTCATACAAATTCGGGCACATGTTTGAAAATAAACAAATCAAAAATAGAAATGTCTCTGGTTCCTTTTGAGGTTCAGAGAGAACATCAAGGGGCATAACATGTAAATGGATTTAAAAGTAGCTGACTTCTATTATTAAAACAGGTTAATCAATCTGATATTAGGAACAAATAGCAGCACTAGTGATTAGTGTGTTACTAAAAGCACCCCAGTACCTTAATGAGTCTTTCCTCGATAGCCAGTTAAGATTTAATTAAATTTAGATTTAATTAACTAGTAACTTAAGCAATAGCATTCAGGAAGGATACCTCTAAGATAGAGAATTGAAGATTGAGAAACATAGAAAAAGAAGAAAAAGAAGGAAGAGAAATGGAAAAATCAGAAACCAGGGATTAGGTTAAACTCAAATTACTTCACACTGCACACACGCATGCCGTATTTAAGAGCTTCAATTAAAGAGTATTAACCCCTAATTATTAAAGCTATTTGAGTAGCTTAGCCTAAAATAAAACTATGCTAAGTCGTTTTAGCTTAGCTGCTTCAAGTGGTTTGTTTACAACATGCGTGTTGTGCTATGTGAAGTTAGCACTTCCAGTGACAAGTTGTTGTCACGGTAACCAACACATGCCAGTGCAATTAAAGCAGTTTAGTGCCTTTTTAAAAGTTGCCCACAGTTTGAGAAACGGGGTGCTTTCAGTCATTCAAGACTGGTTCCATTAATTAATGGAGTGCTTCTCTAATGGAACAATAAACTTCTTGCACTTGTTTAAAAGAATTACAAAACGTGTTTACTGTAAGTTTAAACCGGTTTAAACATATATGTAGTTATGTGTGCCTCACATAAAGTACAGTATTACCCTTTAATTTCACTCAGCGAGTGAAACACAGTTATGACCACCAGGTTGCTCGGCTTATATATATGTAGTCAAAGTGTAGATGAATTGCTTCAGTCTAATTACAATCTATAAGGCCTTTATGTTGTAGAAAGGGGAGCAGCGCTCACATCGACCTTGATATAACTGTACTGAGATTTCTTCTTCAAAGAAACAATTTAAACAATACTGCAATTTGTGATTTCTTCACTAAAGCACATTACATTATGGTACAGTTTGGACATGACGCTGAGCTGAGATTCAGACTTACGCCTTGTCAAGACAGATTTATGCTTTAATAATGAAATTAGGGTTTCTTCGCTAAAATCATATTAACCTTACACTGATACCATTAAGAATGAAATACATAAAGACTCTCACAATTATAATAGCGGTACCAATTCAAACCCCACTTTATCTGCATCTAAACAAACATGCAAATAGGGACACAACAGGGCATCTCAAATCACGCCCTATTTTAATCTGGACTATCACGCACACACTTTTAAATTGACAGTGTTTAAACTCATAACTTTCGTTTTAGCATGCCCGCATTCTCTCCACCAATCTGTAATGAATCAGCTCATGGGAAATATTAATAATTTATCATAACTAGTTATAATTAATTATAGATATTTAGATCCGCTGTAATTATTTACTTGACCTCTCAGGGTCAACGGTCTTTCAATTCTAAGAACGTTAATTTCCTGATTAAGGGAAATAACTTCCTTACTGTACTATTGCCTCGTTTTATAATGGGTGGTATTGTTATTCGGCCAATCACAACGCACTGGATAGCTGGCCAATGACAGCACACCTCGCTTTTCAGACCAATGAGCTTTGTAAAAATCGACGTGTTTCAGAAAGGTGGGGCATACAGTAGAGGAGAAACAATAATGTACAGTATGTGGAAAATAATGTTTTTTTTAACCTTAAACTGCATAAACAAATTTCATTACACCAAAAACACAAAATAATGTTCTTTTAAGCAACCTCCATGACCCCTTTAAATTACTGAACCTCAGAACCATGTATAGAAAGAAGAAACTGCACAAAATATGATGCTGTGATCCAAACATAGAACTTGGTATACGGGGGGAAATAATTAGACTAGACTGCTACCAAGGAGCCAGAGAGCATGTGGCTGTGCTATTTGAAAGAAGCTGAAGATTAAATATTTTTTGTTGGAGGATGGCCGAAATATCATTCAGTTAAAAGTTTTATTTTTCTTACTTTCATGAAAAATATGCACAAATAAGGGAAACTGTTCCATTTTAATTCAATTTGCTCTGGAAATGAGAGAAAACTAACAATTATTTTTCTGCTATTTAATTTTTTAAAGGGGTCATATGACATTGCTAAAAAAGAACATTATTTTGTGTATTGGTGTAATGAAATGTGTTTATGCAGTTTAAGGTTCAAAAAACACATTTCCACAACTACACTCTAAAAAATGCTGGGTTGTTTCAACCCAACTTTGGGTCAAATATGGACTAACCCAACCATTGGGTTAAATCTTTACATTAAATTTTTAACCCAAAAGTTCGGTTAGTCCATATTTGACCAAAGTTGGGTTAAAACAACCCCAGCATTGGAGAGGTTACATTATTGTTTCTCTTCTATGCCCTGCCTTTCTGAAACTCGTTGATTTTTTACAAAACTCATCGTTCTGAAAAGCAAAGTGTGCTCTGATTAGTCAGCTATCCAGTGCATTGTGATTGCCCCGAATACCTCAAGTGTGGGACGGAAATGTTACGCCCCTACCATAATGTACGCCGTGTCATGCCCGGTGCGATGAGACAAAAACAATAAAACCCTTTTATAAACGAGGCATTTGTTGCATCCGGTGTGGACATAATTACTGATTATAATGACTATACTGTCTTTTTACACGTTGCGTTGCATCGCACTGCATAAACATAAACCCATGTCTGCATTTGTGATGGAGAAATGACAAACAACAAGCGATATTCTACCAGCTCAAAATCACATTGGAATTGTAGTGGCAAATTCCTAAATAGAAAATGTACTTACAGACGGTGAGTCAGCATGATTGTCAGAACATAGACTGTATAAAACAGACTTATGTCCGTGACGTCCACCCGCTAGATTTTCCGAAGAGCATTTTGATAGCTCAAAGTGGCGGAGCGGGCCGTAGCCATCTGGCAGCGGGTGCACTCCCGAATATCAAAAATGGGCAAAGAGGGCGGAGAGGTTGCGGAAACACGCCCAACTAGCTCGCCTGTGGTTAAGGCAGCGTGCATCCACATGTCAATCAAGTGGCCAGCCCTTGTTCTCATTCTCTCCCAGGAAAAAAATTCCTCATAATCTGGAAATGCGCCGCACACATCTGAATATTTGGGTTGACCTTTTCTGGAACAGTGTTGTAAATACAACTTAACCACTGATTTCTAGTTGTGTCCTCTTTTGGAAGGCCAAACAAAGTATTTTCGCTTTCACAACGAAACACACATTGACTGATATGGCGGCGGCAACAATACTACAGCGAGTAAAGTTACGCCTTCTTTTTTTGCGTGATCATTTGGGCGGTGTTATGCAAATCTTCCCACACAGTATGCGTAGAGCATGTGGGGGGGGTTTAACAAGGCGTTTTAGGAGGGCGTGGCAGAGTCTTAACTATGATAAAGAATATCTCTTTGGGTTTGAGACTTTAGTCTTTGCAACTTTAGGAATCTTGTCTATGCACAAACAGCTTGTAACACTCCAAAGAGAAAGGAAAACTTGAAATCGCATCATATGACCCCTTTACTTTAATGTTTTTTTCTAATACAATGTTTATATTTTCATCAATATTTCAAAGTAGTAGAATGTTTCAACATTTTGTTGTATTATTTGTAATATTAATTTGAATGCAATTTAATTTCCTGCATTTGGAGGCCAATGTTACTATGCCTATTGATTGCCTATGGGTAGTTTTATAAAGTAACAATTCACAAACATATATTATGTGTATTTTAGACCTGAATTACTTTTCTTATGACATAAAATTCATTTTATTTGCAACTAAATTAAAATTTAGTTTGACATGCAAAAACTTTTTAGGTGTAAAAAACATACAAGGACATCAGAGGGCAAAGTCTGCCATCCACATTTCAAACACCAAGGAGTGGGTGGAATAATTGGTGTTGGATGTAAACACATCCCTGCTGGTATCAATCATTTCTGTATTCATGAGGTTTTACAATGCAATGGGGCACTCAGTAATCCATTATGACACCAAAAGACACTTCTACATTTTTTCTGCATCATTCCAACTGCCGAACACCCACACAAAACCATTCTGATAGCACGGGGAAGTGGAACACAGCAAAAATAATTGATATGCTCTGTATGCATGTTTTTTTTCACCCCCAGTTTGAAAACTGAGGTAGCAAACCAGAACGTGATTGCATAATATCCAAATGCATCCAGAGAAAGATGTTTCTTTCACTAGAGTTTCTTTCGTTTTAGATAAACTAAATATTTTACATATTTAATAAATCTGTGTTCTTGAATTGTCACTTGAATGTAGTAAGAAAACGTTTGCAACGTAAATGAATGGCAAAATGTTCATTTCCATCCATCCATCCGTATTGTAACAACGCACCGTTGTTCTATCAAACGTGGGGCTGACCAGAGCTAAGCTAGGCTATTAGACTTTTGCTAAGTTAATTGCTAACAGGTTGCTAGCATTTATACGCAAGACATTTACCATGGTTAGTGGAAAATGCGAACACTCGCGTCCCATACACCGCACGACCATGAGTGTCTCTGTGAGCAGAAGCACAGACAGAACAAACCAGCAGGAGGCAGTGCTGTCATCTTTTCTCCTTTTATTCCGAGCCCAGAATAAGATCTACACAAGCAAGGCCATATCGCCAAGTCCTTCCCCGACACATCTCTCTCCATGACGGTAACATCCACACTTTTTATAACAAGGCAGTAAATGAACCAAACCCACCCGAACTAACTTAAACATAAACACACATAACATTTCTAACACAAAAACCCAACCATCTTGCTTAACTAACACGTAATTCCACTCTAAACGAATACCCATAATGCACCTGGCTGCTAGCGCTCACTGCCGGGTCATTACATTGCCCCCCACCAAGAGGGTTAGTGTCCCCACAAACCTATTCTCCCATAACAAAATCCAGCAAATGTCCTGGCCGGCGTCGAACACGCTTCGACCTCCCTGATGTTCTACCCCCAGCGCCAGGCTCATCCCTGAGTCCATCATTGTCCGTCCCGGCGCTGGGAGTGGATGGTGGGGAGCCACCCTGGCTTCCACCATTCTTTTGCTCTGGGGCCAGCGGGTGGTATGGTGCTAACCGATCCTTATGAAGCACCACCCGTCTACCCCTTCCTGGTATTCGGACCCGAAAGACCACCTCCGAAATTTGGTCCAGAATCTCCCCGGGTCCCTGCCAATGATGAGTCAGTTTGGGTGACAACCCCCGCTTCCTCTGGGGGCAGAACACCCACACTCTGTCCCCTGACCCAAGGGTAGGCCCATGGGCCCGGGCATCGTACGCCCGCTTCTGGCGGGCTCCAGCGTCCTCTAGAGCCTCTCTGGCCAGTTGATGGACTGTGCTCAGACGCTCCTTCAATCGCCGGTAGTAGTCCAGTTCTGGGCCACCAGCAATCTCCGGCTCGGGGGGTGACCCGAACACCAAATCCACTGGTGTGCGGAGCTCCCTCCCAAACATCAGCGCCGCCGGTGTGCACTGGCTCGACTCTTGCACTGCTGTCCTATATTCCCACAGGGCCAGGGGCAGATGCTGGTCCCAGTCTCTCTGGTGCTGACTGGTCAAGATGGCAAGTTGGGTGGCCAGGGTGCGGTTGAACCGCTCAACCAGTCCATCGCTTTGAGGGTGGAGGGGAGTGGTTCTTGTTTTCTTCACCCCCAGCCGCTGACACACCTCACTGAACAACCGGCTTTCAAAGTTCCGCCCCTGGTCACTATGCAGCTCATCTGGCACCCCCAACCGGGTGAACATCTCGTCCACTAATCGCTGCGCCGTCGTAGAAGCACTCTGATCCGGCACCACTGAGCCTCTGGCCACTTCGTAAAATAGTCCATAGCGACCAGGACAAAACGGTTGCCGGCCTCTGTGACGGGGAACGGACCCAGGATGTCAACCCCGATCCTCTCCATGGGCGCCCCGACTAGATACTGCTGCAACGGCACATGAGAGCGTCTGCTGGGTCCCTTCTGTGCCGTGCAGACATCACAGCAGCGAACGTGCAGCTCTGCATCCTGCCGACACCCTGGCCAGTAGAACCGCTGACGCAGCCGCCGCACCGTCTTGGAGTTCCCGAAATGGCCGGCTCCAGCTGCCCCATGAACCCAACGGAGGACCTCCGGCCGCAGAGCGTGGGGAACCAGTAGTTGCAGGCGGTCGATTCCCTCCCGCGGTGCCTGCCACCTTCTGTAGATCACGTCATCGTGGAGCTCCAGATTGCCCCACTGAGAATGAAGCGACTTGATCTCGGGCCCCTGGGAGGACACAGCTGGCCAGTCCGGCCGTGTTCGGGCCTCCAACCAGTCCCTCACCTTTACCAACACTTGATCATTCACCTGCTGTTGCCTCAGCTGCTCGATGGTGAATGGTTCCCCATCTCCACTGCTGTCACCCGGCCCTGCTGCAGCCGACGATGGCCCCAGACCTCGTTCTTCCTGGCGAGCACAATACCGACACTCGTCAGCGAGGCATGGACGTCTGGAGAGGGCGTCAGCATTAGCATGCTGTCGCCCTGGTCGGTGCTGAACCTCGAAGTCATACTCTTGGAGAATCTCCAGCCACCTTGCCACCTGACCCTCTGGCTGGCGGAAGTTCAGCATCCAGGTGAGGCTAGCGTGGTCGGTCCTCAGTGTAAACCTGGTGCCCAGGAGGTAGGGCCTGAAGTGCCAGACCGCCAGGACCACCGCTAGCAACTCCCTCCGGGTAACACAGTAGTTTCTTTCTGGGCGACTGAGGCTGCAGCTATAGTAGGCTACCACTCGCTCTCCAGTCTCCCCCCTCTGGGAGAGTACGGCCCCAACCCCCACGTTACTGGCATCAGTGTCCACAAGGAAAGGTTGGTTGGGATCAGGGTAGGCCAGGACAGGAGCGTCTGAGAGAGCGGCTTTTAGCCGCCGGAAGGCTGCCGCGCAGTCCTCAGACCACCCGAACCGCCGGCCCTTGTTTGTCAGCTGGTGTAAGGGGCTGGCGATGGTGGCAAAGTCTCTGACGAACCTCCTATAATACGAGGCCAGGCCCAGGAAGCTCCTCAGCTCAGTGATGTTGTTTGGTGGGGGCCAGTCCCTCACTGCGGCCACCTTTGTTGGGTCAGTGGCCACCCCGCTCTCGCTAACCACATGACCCAGGAACTGCGTCTGGCGGGTGAGCAGGTTACACTTAGCCGGGTTCAACCGCAACCCGGCGCTACGGATGGCTGTCATGACCTCCCGTAAGTTGTGGACAGCCTGGTCAAAGTCTCTGGCATGGACCAACAGATCGTCCAAGTATACCACACAGCGGGTGCGGGGAATGTCTTTAAGGACCCGCTCCATCAGCCTCTCAAAGGTGGCCGGGGCATTACACAGTCCAAAAGGCATCACCTTAAACTGACACAGTCCTTGCCCTATGGTAAACGCAGTTTTGGGCCGGGCCTCTAATGCCAGCTCCACTTGCCAATACCCGCTGCGCAAATCCAAAGAGCTGAACCAACAGGATCCAGCAACATAATCCAACGCATCATCAATGCGCGGCAGCGGGTATGAGTCCTTGCGGGTGACCGCATTTAGCCATCGAAAGTCCACGCAGGGGCGCCACCCCCCCCCGTTTTCTTCCGCACCATGACCATGGGTGCGGCCCAGGGACTGTCCGAGGGCTCAATAATGCTATTAGCTGCCATATCTCGGATCATTTCCTCGGCAGCCTGGCACTTGGCGAGAGGCAGTCTGTGGGGGCGCAAGCGAATGGGGGCAGCGGGGCCAGTGTCAATGTGATGCTGCACCAAAGCTGTCCTGGTACAGTCCTCCTCTCGGGCTGCAAAAATGCCTACAAATTCTCTCAATAGGCGTTGTAACTGCTCCTGCTGCGGAACGCTCAAATGCTCACCGCTTCGCCGCCCCAACTCCTCAACAGCAGCAACAGTCTCTGGTGATGGGGAGGTGAATGGAGCACGCGGTGGTAGCAGCTGGGATGCACTGGTCCGAGCTACAATATTCCCCTGAGGCACCCCCTGAGTCTCTGCCGCTCTCATGCGGTGGCTGGGGGCCGTAGCCGTGGGCACTGGTGTCTAGGCGGCGGCTGCGGGGCGGTGGCCTCTCCATGACGGCTCCGGCCCAACCGGAGCGGCACAGTCTCGTTACCGACACATCGACACGTGCTCCCCAGTGGGCAAACAAGTCCAAGCCGACAATGCACTCATCTCTGATGTCGGCGAGCCAGAACTCGTGGCTCGTCTGGCTCGTCCCCACCAGCACAGACATCAGCTTTTTCCCAGGCATTACTGTCCTTTCACCCGTGACGGTGAGCAGTTCGGTATTGGTAGGGGTCCAGTTCTCCAGAAGAGGACCGGCCGTCCCTGACAACAGTCCTCTTCGTAGCAAGCAAATGGTGGACCCCGTATCCACCAGGGCGCTGCAGGGCTGCCCGTCAATAACACAGTCCAGGTACAATCCCCTGGCAAGCCCGCAGCGCCCCACAGTAGGGCAGTCGTTGTGGAGGGGTGCCGAAGATGGGAGTGAGGATCCCCTCACTGCCTCACTCCAAGTTCGTTTCCCGGGGGTGACATTCCCCGGGGCCGGGGGCTCGGGGCAGGGCAGTCCCTGGCGAAGTGCCCCAGTTCTCCGCAGCGGAAACAGCGGTCTAGTCTCGACCTCCGTCGGAGGGTTACCGCTGGTTGAGCCCGGCTGACCTCCTCCTCAGGCTGGACCCCGTCCACCTCTCTTCGGCTTGATATTTCAGCTGGAGCTTGGAGTGGGGGGGGGGGGGAAAGATCGACCTGTCGCCGGCCCAGCCTGTAGCACCTCCTCAGCTCGCTCAGCTTCTCTCAACGCCTCACTCAGATCTCGGGGTGACAACAGGCGGACATGCTGGTGGAGCCGCTCAGGTGTAAGGCCCCGCAGGAAAGCATGGAGGCTCAGCTCTTCCCTCGCTGTGGCCGGGAAGGTAAGGTAGCCCTTCCGGGCGTAGACCCGGATGTCAGCGGCGAATGCGCCCACACTCTCTCCTTCACATCGACGTCGGTTGGTCAGCTCCTCCCTGCTCTGCGGAGGTTCTCTGCCCAAAGCGGTGGTTGAGAGCGGCGGTGAGGGCTTGGGGATCACGCCGCTCTTCAGGGGACAGATCGATGAGGACCTGAAGCGCAGGACCCTCCAAGGCGAGGGCCAAGTGAGTCGAAGTCTCCTCGCGCCTCCATCCATCGTGTAGAGTGGCCAGGTCGATCTGCGCCAGGTAGGGCTCCAGGGGCGTCGACCCGCTGTATTGTGGCAGCTTAGCCGGTGATCGTGTGAGGAGGCCTGGCCGGCCATTGATTTGGAGTGTCGGTGTGACGGCCGGAGGTTCATTCTGCACACGACCAGGAGGGCGGTACACTGTCCGAGGAACGCTGGCGCCATCAGGCCGGTGTGGAGCCCTGTTCCTCTGCGTCGTCTCGCTCGTCAGACGCTCTAGCATGATGCTGTTCTCTCGGATAGCACGCTCTAATTCGCCTATAATTTGCTCCATAATGGCGTCTTCGAAACGGCCTAAATCTCAGAAATCCCACTTCTGACACCAATGTAACAACGCACCGTTGTTCTATCAAACGTGGGGCTGACCAGAGCTAAGCTAGGCTATTAGACTTTTGCTAAGTTAATTGCTAACATTTATACGCGAGACTTTTACTATGGTTAGTGGAAAGTGCGAACACTCGCGTCCCATACACCGCACGACCATGAGTGTCTCTGTGAGCAGAAGCACAGACAGAACAAACCAGCAAGAGGCAGTATTGTCATATTTCATCTTTTACCTTTTATTCTAAACACAGTAGAAAAACATATATAAACAAGGCCATATTGCCAAGTGCCTCCCCTACACATCTCTATCCATGACGGTGACAGCCACACTTTTTATAACAAGGCAGTAAATGAACCAACCCACCCGAACTAACTTAAACATAAACACACATAACATTTCTAACACAAAAACCCAACCATCTTGCTTAACTAACACGTAATTCCACTCTAAACGAATACCCATAATGCACCTGGCTGCTAGCGCTCACTGCCGGGTCATTACAGTATGTTGTCTTATTGTTCCATCCATCCAACCATCCATCTGTATGTTTTATCATTATATCTATCCATCCATCTATCCATATATTGTTCTATCATTCTGTCCAACCATGTACAATATCCGTATATTATCCATCCATTCATCCATATATCGTTCTATCATTCTAGCCATCCATCCATCCATTCATCTGTTTATTGTTCTGTCAAACTATCCTGCCTTCCAACTGTACTATATTTTGTTTTATCTGTCTATCCATCCATATGTTGTTCTATTGTTTCATCCATCCATTTGTATATTGTCCTATCATTCTAGTCATCCATCCATCCATTAGTCTGTATATTGTTCTGTTTATCTATCATCCATCCATCCATCTGTATATTGTTCTGTAATTCTATCCTGCCATCCAACCTATTCATCCATCTGTAAACTGTTCCATCCTTCCATCCATATAATATTGTTGGCAGACCACTAGCTTTTGGAACTTACCTGTCTGATTATTACAACGATAAATGAATGATCGATAAATCTAAACCTAATGTTACTCATCAAATATCTCACAAAATGGATGAGTCAGAATGCTCTCCTCTTGCCCTCTTTCTCGTTAGAGACCTTGGCAAATCTGTTTTTTGTTAGGTTTCTGTTCAGCATTAAACATTTATACTCCCCACTAATTCTTTGTAAGTCCTTCATAGGCAACAAAAGAGCTGCTATGTAATCATCTCTACTGCAGTTTGCTTAAATCCCGTCTCTAAACCATCTGCTCCGTTTACTCAAGCATAATAAAGGATTATGGCACTGGATTATGGGGGTCTTGTTAACAAACCATGATACCACAGAGAAAGCTTAGATAAACATGTATAGCTGAATTTTACGATGCAAGACTGCAATTCTGGACCTCTGCTCATATGGTTCTCTTTAACCATTCACATGACTTTTGGTCTGAAGTCAAAGCATACCGGCACAGTGTGGGGGAAGAAGGCCAAACACCTGGCACACAGAGAGAAATAGAAAGAGAGATAGGCACTAATGGGATATTAATAAGTCCTTTATGAGGCTGAAACTACATTACTGTGCTGGCAACAATGTCCACTATTTTGAAAGCAGAGCTGAGGTGTGTTTAATTTGACTTTTGTAAAAATCATCTGTGAACTAAATTGTGCAAACTACAAAGAAGCAGAAGGATGTGCTTGAACATTTACAAACGCCGTTGTGCTGTAGAACAAATTGCTGCAACCATTACCTGCCAGTTTGAATGTAATGGGCCAGTGGCCATTGGCAAGTCAGTTGTGAAGCAAATATCTTGTGTTTGTTTTACTCTTCAGGCAGATCGATGTACAAACAAGTGGATGGACACATAATTGGCAAAACTCCATAATGAAATGAAGGGGTCGAGTAACACAATCCATGTACAAGAGTATTTGGACACTTAAGCCAGTGTCACACTTATATGGGCATTGCTTAAACTTTACGGTCTTTTATTTCCCAGGCGTTATTTATTATTAAAAATAGATTTCATTATTTTTGATTCAAGAAGGACACATTAAAATATATTTTATCAGACCTTTTATTTTTGCTACTTTTCAAATGCATATGCATAAACTTTATTGTTTTATCCTCGTCCCAAATCCAGGCTTTCAATCTTTAAATATTAAAAACCATCATAAAAATAGGAATTATTACAATTAAAACTATGATACTCTAGAGAGAGTGAAATAAATAAACCATATGTATTGTGAGAAAATCATGTTTTATTTATATATTTATTTATTTACTAGTTTACCAAGGTGAAAGCTTTTGAGATGAAGTTTGAGGCATGTGATGTGTGAAGAAGACTAGAAAATCAAAGTAAATATAACTTACTGTATGAACAAAATATTATGGTACATAATTTCCAATCAAGCAGCAATTTTGTCAAAATATGCAAAAAGTGTGAAAATATTATTTAATTGTGTATATTTAACATAAAATACCTACTGTACCATAAGCCTTGACAAGAGGCTAATTTTAATCACCACTGTCATTTCCAATACATCATTCTTTTAAACACAGTACATAATTTGAGATGTGGTGTGTAAAGGACACCATGGTGGGAATTTTCATGGTTTTCAGAAAATGTTCCTTTGTGTGTCCACTACTGGACATTGTTAATGGACACATTAAATAAAGTAGTTAGAGTGTGAAAAGTGTGTTTTATGTTTCTGAAAGTCCACAGGGCCAAAAGTGCATTATGGTGGTACCCATAATGATTTTACATCAGATAACGCATCACAATATTGAAACAAATGGCTTTTAAAGTTACAATGTAACAGAAGTAGGGACAGATGTTTTTTGTTCCTATATTGTGACATCTTAGTGATTTAGGGGTTATGCAGAAAAAATGATTTGAGAATCGTTCACAATGAGATCACTAAGATGCATTTCATGCCAACTTTAAAGAAAGATGGCATAAGCACACTTATCAAGAAAAACTAAGTATTTGGACACTTTCTGATTGTCAGATAAAACATATTAGTAAAAGATTGTAACCTGTGGTTACTCTGATGGTTACAATTTATAGCAATAATTCCACTTGGTTTGATATTTTGTTTTCTACAGTGATATTCATACATCGGTGGCTGAAGTGTCCACATACTTCACTTGACACTTCCGTTAACATTTGAATGCCTAAAACAAAGCGAGGTATAGAATTTAATTGTCTATACCCAAATGAAAAGTTTATCTTTTTGGGTGCTTTCTAAATTTCCGTGATCGCAATTTTGACAGGCAGCTCTTTCACATTACTTACTGTGCGCAAAGGATCTTTTCAACTTCTTCTCCACCTTGAACCACCATTGTTAATGCTCAAGGACATTTGCATCTGACGTTGCCATCCCTGACCTGGTGAACCAACACCATTCATAGCTTCCCTTCATCATTTTTTCCCCTCACCATTTTTCATTGCCATTTCAGCCATTCATTAGAGCAAGTTTTGAATAAAAATAACTGGAAAAAAAACCCAGGAGTGGGGTTTAAAAAAAAAACACCTTTTGTGCGGCACACATCCTTTTTGACAGATTCATGAAATGAAATTTGGGTGCAAACAGGTTTGGAAGCATTGGGAAATATTGTCGGTTTTACAGGTCAAATTATTATATTTTAATGTAACAGTAATTCACAAAAATTACATGCACAAGGACTTGTTAATTCTCAAATTGCGTATTATTGTTTTAAATGCAGATAATATAGGCATTTAAATGGCAACAGACCAGGTTTGGACAATGGAAAATATATTATTAGGTATAAGGGAATGTTATAATTGGGATGTGAGGGGAGTTCAACAGTATTACCTTGGATTTCTTTGTTCCTCTCTTTCGTACTCCATCTCTGTCACGTATGAAGACGTGACTCACTGATAACTCTGAATGAAGGACAGTGCTTATAAACCATCCGTCCCTCATCAGAACAACTGAGCAGCTGCCTCTCTTCCCATTTTGGAGTATACAGTACATACATATACTCACATATTACGTGACAACCATCTGCACCTGTGGGACATTGCCACTTGAAGAAAAACTATACTTTAAAGTCTTTTTTTTTGTTGGTGTGTCTGAGCAGAAGGCAGTTTGTAGTGCTTGGACCCCCTCACTTCAGGGGAGAGAAACCTGCACCAGCATTTGAAGATCATGACATCCAACATTTCGATCTTTCTCTGCCTGTTGCTGGTGTCTTGTGGTTCGACTGCAGTCATCACCGGGGTGAGTGACCCTTACCACTTGAAGAGCCAGTCTGGTCAAGTGGATTGAAAACTATAGAACTATGACTCTAAATTATTGTTTTTATCTATTAATTTCTAGTTGTAATGTATTTTGGAAATAACTGATCATCTGTCATATTTGATTGATTGAATGATTGAATTATACATTTCATTTTAAGGCATTTAATTATTTACTCTGCATCTATACTTTATTTATACTTCTATAAATGCTGTGCCATTTATATGTATGTTCTGCTGTAGACCTTTTTTTCACCATAGCATTATTTAGAACAAATTATAATATATATGTTATGTCTGTATAATATAAGATTTAACTCATAGACTGAGGGTGCAATTATTCAACAGAACAATTGAAAGCTCTGCATTATTCTTTTAACATTACATGTTTCCAGATTTTAGTGCAATCACACAATTAAATAAAGGGATGTAATAATAAAACAATAAATGTAATATTCCAATGCACATATGCACAGATGCATGCATGCATCAAATGTTTTTCAATACTAAAGTTTGAAACTCTCAGAGCATTTCTTAGAGAGCAGAGATTCCGTGCTGTTTGACATGAATGTGTTGGGATGCTGAAATGCATTTCCTCCACACCTATCAGTACAGTAAAGCCTACAGCACTCCCAAAATATTTGAGAGTGCTGTCAGAACACCCCAGGCCTAATGGAGATGGAGGCATGGCATTTTCAAACGCACTGAGGCCATCATCCTACACAGTCTGTCAGGGCAAATCAGTTGCCTGGATCCACAAGAGAAAATCCTATGCCACTTTTGGGCTCCTACTCACTACATAGCTTTAAAAATACTTCAGATTGGTCATATGGTGCTATTTTACTGCATGAGGAGGACACACTGAACATTTCAAACATGATATATGGTTTCCAACTAGAGTCGAAAGTGGACATGTTGACTGTATTTATAATGAGGAAAGGGCACTAATACCTGTGTGTGTGTGCAGGCATGTGCGCAGGATCTCAGAGTGTGGAGGGGGTGGCAGTGTTGTGCAGTCAGCATGTGGATCGGAAGCCGCGAAGTGATACCAATGGGTCAGGAGGGGAGAAGACTGTCATCCAATGAGACTCAAGGTTCATTTCTCACTTTCCTCCTCACTTCATTATGAATTTTTTCCTATCCCTATCTTTTTTTAATCTTTAATTAATGTTTAGGTGCCGGTTCGTTGGCCAAGAGCTCAAGCATAAATGCTTGTCTGCCAACCGAGCCTGCATCAAAATAGCGATGCAAGTCAAAATATGTCTCAAGCATTCCCTTCCAGGATCAGACCTGTGAATGACGATGTTGACCTGTATACAATGCAAATGTTTGTATAAAGTGTATAAGTTTGTAAAAGTGTTCTTGATTGATTTGAGATGATTTTAGTGAATTAATTTAATGGATTTAATTGGTTATGGTCGCGTGTGTGGTTGGTATCAGAGTGGTGTGCAACAACCTCTTTGACAGTTCATAGTCCCAAGGACTAAAGCAAAACATTCTGTTTATACTGAACCGTTTCATATTTTTGCTAATGTTTATCAAATTTAAAGGTTCCAATGCTAATCAGATCTCTTATTAATCAGGTCATGCACACTGTAATTTAATTTCATTTTAGCATTATAAAGCGGATAGTTCACCCAAAAATTTAAATTTGTTGTTTATCTGCTTACCCCCAAGGCATCCAACATAAAGGTGACTTTTTTTTCAGTAGAACACAAACGAAGATTTTTTTATCTCAAACCGTTGCAGTCTGTTAGTCATATAATGGAAGTGAATGTGAATAACGGCTTTGAGAGTAAAAAAAAAACATACACAAACAAAACCAAATTAAACCCAGCGGCTCATGACGATACATTGATATGTTAAAACACGAAACGATCGCTCTGTGCAAGAAACTGAACAGTATTTATATAGTTTTTTACCTCTGATGCACTGCAATGTCTGAACTGTCCTGAGCGCGTCCTCGACAAACGTCGCCTGACGGTTGTCTTTAAGACGGATACAGACTTATGTACAGTACCGCCACCTATCTCTCAAATGAAACCATTGACACCTATCTACAATCTCAATGGAAGTGACAAACAGGAGGTCCATTGAGAGATAGGTGGCGTAATGAACTTATAGTCTGCGATCCGCCGTGTAAAGCGAGAAGGGTTATTGGTTTTGTGTATGTTTTTTTTTTTACTCTCAAAGCCGTGATAACCATTCAAAAACCCAGGATTTAGGAATGTGAAGCTTCATTTTATGAATAACCAGGATTCATTTTTAACCCAGGGTAAATTATGAGCCGTGTGAAACAAGGTAACATTTGATTCCATTTACCTGGAGTTTAAAATGTCCCACAACTATTTCAAGTGTGGAAAAGCTCCAATGATTAGCGTATTTATTTATCATATTCTTTACGTGGTATTTTAAGGTACTTTAAAATAATAGCATGGTATTAGTATGGAGCATATACAAAAATTGGCATGTTCAAAGTTGTTTGTGGGACTACCATGGTACTTTATTTTGTTGGTGCACTCGAACGTATTGAATACAATGAATACCTATGATTTAATTCCTGCTATCACAGATAACAACATATAAAAAGCTCTGTTTTATATAAATGTGTATTCAACCAGTCTAATATCCAAATAGTCTATGGCATATTGTGCAGATTACTGTGTGGGCCTATAGAGGACACGTCAAACTACTCTAAATAACTATTCTTAAAAATGCTTACTATAGTATTCTTTTCTCACTTCAGTGTGTCACAGTGAAGAAACTGTCATGGGAAAAGGGCCACCATTACTTTATTTACCCTATATTGCTGCACTGAAGAACATTGAGAGTGCTGGAGCTGGAACACTGTGTAGAGCTATTGTGTCATTGTTAAATAACAGGCATGCTTCTAGAGCAATTATACGAACTCTTCTCTAAGGTTTAAATAGGCTTTTTCTTTTGAAAAACCATTTGAGTCTGTGAAAGCCCAATTGCTTGAACAAAGCAAACTGTACATTGCATCCATAAGTTGGAGAGAAGTTTACACTGCGCTGCATGATAAAATATTCATGGCCTGCTTTTCAAATAAGTTTGTCTTTCCATCAGACTATAACTGCTGTTTTAACGCACTAGCTGGAAAGAGGCCAGAAAGAAGGCAGTATGTGTGGTACATCTTTACACAAGGCGGGAATGCAGGGCGAATATAAATGGTTTTTTTTTATAAAGCAAGTGCTTTAGTCTATATGTTTTCCCTTGGGCACTGCAGCTACCATTCTGACCAGTATGGCAGCAAATAAAGCAAGACTGAAACTGTTCTAAAAACTGTTTGTTCATATATAATATGGTAGTGTTAACAGCTCAGCAGATTGTGGCCTATTTCTGTCTCTTCAATGGGCCTCACATGGATGGCAAAGGCCGTTCAAATAAAACACTCCAATTAGCTGATGGAGCTTTTCATTATATTGCTACAGATGCAGAATAATCACAACAGGGGTCAATAATGCAGTTTCTTTCTATGAAATGAGAAGTTTGCGTTTCTAAATTAGAATTTCATGTAAGGATGATCAGAAAGGCTCTGTGAGGGAAGGTTTAAAGGGATAGTTCTCAAAAAGATATACACACCCTCATGTCATTTCAAACCCTGTATAACTTTTAAATGATGAAAGATTTTAATTCTTAATCCTTTTTTTTTTTTGGTGACAACGTTCTCCTGTTAAAGGAATAGTTAACCCAAAATGAAAATTTCATGAAATGTACTCTCCCTCAGCCATCCAAGATTGAGGAGTTGTTTCTCATCGGAACCGATTGAGGAATTAAGCGTTACATCACAGTGAAAGGGTGCATCAGAATGAAAAGCCAAAAGCGGATAAAAATCACAATACTCCACATGAACAATCCATCAATTTACATCTTGTGAAGTGAAAACCTGCATGTTTCTAATAAAGAAATTCATCATTAAGACATTTTTAACCTCAAACCGTTGCTTCTGGATAAAATACAAGTATATAGCCATATATTGATTTTGTGCAGTGAAAACGTAATCTCTGAATTATGAGAAAAATATGCACAGGTCAAGCACTGTTTACAAGCGAAAACAGTTCTAAACAGATATGTCAGATATGATTTTGATGTGAGAAGACAACAGGGGATGGACTTTTTCACTGGAGAAAGTGTTATTATGGATTATGGACTTGATTCTGGCTGAAAGCAACAGTTTAACGTTACAACAAACTTAAATGATAGATTTGGCTTATCCAAACATGCAGCTTTTCACTTCCACAAGTGTAATGATGGATGGATTACTTGTGGATTATTGTGATGCTTTCATCAGCTGTTTAATTGCTCATTTTGACAGCACCCATTCACCACATCCATTGGTGAGCAAGTGATGTAATGCTTAATTTCTCAAAATCTGTTCCGATGAAGAAACAAACTCATCCACATTTTGTATGGCCTGAGAGTGAGTACATTTTCTAGCAATTTTTTTTTTTTTTGGGGTGAACGCTTCCTTTAAAAATTCTTAATGTCTTAAAATTCTTTAAGCAACCACATACCCAGAATTGGGGGGAGCTAGAGTAAACATTTCAGAATAAAAAAATAAAAAAAGGGTTTTTTGGGGTTTGGGGGGGGGGGGGGGGGACTGATAGCCTAAATGAGGATGGACACCGTGTTACCTTCAATATTTATGGTGGCTATGGTCTTGTCTCTTGTCTGTTTTAACCAGAAATATTTTCCCTCTTCAGCTTTTCCCCGCTTTTACATAGAAAGCAGCTACCCAGGATGCCCCGTTTACATTTATTGAAGATAAATAATCTTATTTCACATCTCTAGTGGTCTGCATTCATTCTGTCAGTGCAATGCACCAGATCACATTAATGTAGAGCTGGAGTTGTGCTGAGGTTAGGTTCAGGAAAAAAGGGCTCTGTATTATATAACTGCCTGCAGGAAGGGTGGGGGGATGGAAACGCAGCCAAAAATTTCTCACTGAATGAGTATGTCCTGAAAACATCACATTATGTATCATGCCACCCCCCCCCCCCCCTCATGCCCCCCACACAACATTAAGAGCAAGTAATAGATGGAGGCTTAGTGAAATATGTACAAAAGCCAGATGTTTTACATCAGTTTAGTCTGACACTACAACAAAATCCCCTTTTAATGCCTCGTTGGCCTTTTGCTTGCATTTGCTTTTGCATTTGATTCTTGTACTGCTTTAGCACACCAACACAGTGCATTTATAATCATTTATTTTAATTAAAATACAAATCAGTCTCCTCAACACTGACCCATCAAATTTGCTTGTGTCCATTGAAAACAAATTTCCAATAACAATTTAAAGGGACTGTGAGAGGGACTTGGTTTATTCACATTTAGTCCATGTGATAGTAAAAAGCCACTGGCCATTTTGTTCACACAAAAAGTCATAGCAAATATATTACATATCAGTTATAAAGCTCCAGAATATAAATAAATCATCTTTTTACATTATTTACATCGATATGTGGATTGCATAAATGTGTTTGTGGATCTTCTGATATGCAACACTGGAACAGATCTGAGATTTCACCTCTGAATGAAGGAAAATGTCACATGCTACAGTGGCTCCAAAAAGTATCAGGACACAGAAATATGAATGAACACCATTGCATTAGATTGCAAAATATCAAGTGGCATTCATTAAAAAATGTCTTTGCCTTATAAACCTTTTAAAATATAAAAGATATATAAGGCAAAACAATTTTGACAGAACAGTTGTCTATGTTTTATGTATTGTGTTGGGTGGTGTGTGTGTGTGTGTGTGTGTGTGTGTGTATGTGAGTGAGTTACTGTTTTCAATTAATGTTACATTCCCAGTATAGGGTGGCTTGTTAAAGCAGCACTTTTTGTGAAGAAGAAGTATTAGAATCATAAACGGCTTTAATTTGAAGCAGACAAATATGGGAATATTAAAAACCGGAGACAGGTTTGAACACTCCTAGGTCTCTTCTATACGTTTTGGGGCCACTGTATGTTTGACAAGCAGGCAGAGACACTTCAAATAACGCAGTAGGGCTCCATGGGTGTTTGAGTAGTCAGGCAACACGGCAAACAAGCTCTGAACCTCATTCTCAGCTCCTTATTGAATATGAAACATATGATGGGATTGGCCCCCGCCTGGGCGAACGTTAACCACACGGCCGCGGTCAGGTACACCTGAGGAAGCGCGTTTCCCTTCACAAACACCCGGATGTAGCACGAGACGATGTAGGGCGCCCAGAACAGCAGAAACGCCAGCGTGATCATGTAGTACATCTTTCCTATCCGTTTCTCCATCTTGAACTCGTCCAGCACGAGCAGCCTCCGGTTGGCATTATGTGACACCTGCCTGATGCCCACTAACGTCGGCGGCGTCGGGCCGCGTCCAAACCCCGCGATCCAGTTAGCAGCGGCCTGGCCCGTCGCGCCCGGTCCGTGGAAGGTCCAGTTCTGGCTGATAGCCGGAACCAGCTGCGCGGGTTTCATTTTACGGTGGTCGTAAACAAAACATAGCATTTTGACATACACGACGTGCGTAGTGGCCACAATCACGGCCAGCATGAGCATGAAGCCCAGCGTGTCGTTGGCTTTCATGTATCTGTGCTCGAATATGCACTGCTCTTCCTCGCGGATAAATTTGTAGGTCCCGACGTCGAAGACCGGGGGAAACGCCATGGCGACCGAGAGCGTCCACACCATACAGATCACCGCGACGCATGTCCATAGCGTCATGCGTTTGGAGTAGAACCGGTGGTGCGCGATGGCCATGTAGCGCGTTACGCTGACGCAGAACAGGAGAAACGCGATGTGGAAGCAGAACAAGACGGCCACGAACGCGATGGTCTTGCAGCTGGTGATGCTGTAGCTCCACACGGAGCCGCTGTTGATGGAGATCATCACGAAAGGGAAGCACACGGCCGAGCGGATGATGTCTGCCACGCACAGGTCGAGGAGGAAGTAATATGGAGCCTTGTGGAGCGAGCTGTCTTTCAGCACCAACACGGAGAGCACGGTATTCCCGAGCAGGCTGATGCAGGTGATGAGACCCAAAGACGCCAGTTTGACCGCAGACGCAGTGATGGCATAATTCTGGAGCGAGGGGTTGCTTCCCCCTGGATCACTTGTGTTCGCCATCTGTGCAAGCACAACCCAGGCTGGGCTTTGTAATCCGACATTAAGCAGTCCTGGTCTCCCAGTTTGATGTACAAAATATCAGCCGTTAACAATCAGTTGAGTCTTTTATATGACCATACCGCGAGCCTTTTGGAGATCCAAGACATCACGTGCATCGTTTTGATCATATCAGCGTCGTACGGTTCTTCATTCTTCAAACCAGATGCTGGGTAATCCATTATTTGTCGAAGAAAAACGACGTGTATTACACAATAATAAACACGTATCCATCTCCACTGATCCGATCGCGGTCGCGTAGGCCGAAAACAACCCAAGACACTTCATCGAAACATCATTTTTGAATAAATACCAGCCTACATACGTGCGCATCCAGTCTATTGTGGAGGTCGCGGCGGAGCACGTAGCCGTCTTGTCTAGTGCGTTCTTGTTTTGGGGAGGAGGGGGTGAAAAGGGAGTATAAAGGGAACCTCCGGTGACAGCAAGGGTGGGTCCGTCTTAAGGGAGAGCGGTGCGATTCTGACATCGAGTCTACACTGGAAGCGGCCGTTGACGCCTCGCGACGCGTCGCGGCGCAACGGCTTGAGGCTGTCTACACCGAAGCTGCACGTCATCTTAAAACGCTCGCTAACGCGGGCCAATCAGCTGTAAACTCGATGACTTCAGTAACGCTTAATGGGTGGATATCTATATATACAACTTTATATATAAATCTATGTACAACATACAGTTGTTTGTATATATATATGTATCTGTAGCAATTCTAAAAATAAAAATATTTTAGAAGTCGGCCTACTAAAAAATCATAACAATAAAAGTATAAAAATGTTGTTGCAGATGCATGTGATATGAGCTATAAATATCTATAGCTCATAAAAACAATGCCATTTGAGAAGGTGTGTGGTTTTAATATTTTTACCGCTATTAAACATTTTTATTTTTAAAATGTGACTGTCTCCGCATGTTATTCCACTCTCTATTAGTTACTTGTATACTATTCGATTTTTGAAAGGTGTTAAAGAACCAAACGGATGCATGCATTTCCTTTAGACGTGCAATAAAAGAGTTTGTGATGATAATTGCAACACTGAATGAAATGAAGTTAAATATTTGGAGACTTAAGTGACGTTTTAAATGTCTGAATGCCATTGCTTTAGATACTAAATGTCAAACCAAGCGGCAGTTCAGAGCTTTTCTCAGAGCTAACTTCAATTTTGCAACGTTTAACAAACTGGTCCCAAGGTGATTTTTAGTGGATGTACACCTGAGTATTTACATCTACTTCAGTCTTAAAACATAGTCCTTGGTGGTCGTCCATGCAGTTTCGCTCTGGTGTGTCGTTTAAGCATTTAAGGCAAGCGAAGCGCTGTCCGTGGTGCTGAAGTGCATTCGTGACTGATAGCTGTAAGTCAGCCCGCTGCTGACCTGATAAAATCACCCAACCTGAAAATATTATTGAAAGAAAGCCCGCTAAAGTAACACGGGGACATGAGAGAAGTTCTCTGTCTTAACAAATATCCAGTGAATCGATGGCATTTTCATTTCCTGGCCAGAAGCAGCCCCAGTCAGTTGTGTGATGAATAGCGTCCTCTGGTGTTTAGATATGGTCTGGCAATTAAGCAAAAAAATTCCACCTACAGTGCATCCGGAAAGTATTCACAGCGCTTCACGTTTTCCATATTTTATGTTACAGCCTTATTCCAAAATGGATTAAATTCATTATTTTCCTCAAAATTCTACAAATAATACCCCATAATGACAACGTGAAAGAGAAGATTGCTTGAAATCTTTGCAAATTTATTAAAACAAATAAAAATCGACATAATTATACACAGCCTTTGCCATGACACTCAAAATTGAGCTCAGGTGCAACCTGCTTCCACTAATCATCCTTGAGACGTTTCTACAACTTGATTGGAGTCCCCCTGTGTTAAATTCAGTTGATTGGACATGATTTGGAAAGGCACACACCTGTCAATATAAGGTCCCACAGTTAACAGTGCATGTCAGAGCACAAACCAAGCCATGAAGTCCAAGGAATTGTCTGCAGACCGCCGAGACAGTATTGTATCGAGGCACAGATCTGGGGAAGGGTACAGAAAAAAATCTGCAGCATTGAAGGTTCCAATGAGCACAGTGGCCTCCATCATCCGAAAGTTTGGAACCACCAGGACTCTTCCTAGAATGGGCCACCCGACCAAACTGAGCGATCGGTGGAGAAGGGCCTTAGTCAGGGAGGTAACCAAGAACCCAATGGTCTCTCTGACCGAGCTCCAGCGTTTTTCTGTGGAGAGAGGAGAACCTTCCAGAAGAACAACCATTTCTGCAGCACTCCACCAATCAGGCTTGTATGGTAGAGTGGCCAGACAGAAGCCACTCCTCAGTGAAAGGCACATGACGGTCTGCCTGGAGTTTGCCAAAAGGCACCTGAAACAAAATTCTCTGGTTTGATGAAACAAAGATTAAACTCTTTGGCCTGAATGGCAAGCGTCATGTCTGGAGGAAACCAGGCACCACTCATCACCTGGTCAATACCATCCCTACAGTGAAGCATGGAGGTGGCAGCATCATGCTGTGGGGATGTGTTTCAGCGGCAGGAACTGGGAAACTAGTCACGATGGAGGGAAAGATGAATGCAGCAATGTACAGAGACATCCTTGAAGAAAACCAGCTCTGGACCTCAAACTGGGGCGAATGTTCATCTTCTAACAGGACAACGACCGTAAGCACACAGTCAAGCTAACAAAGGAGTGGCTACAGCCGGGAGAACTCCGTGAATGTCCTCGAGGGGCTCAGCCAGCGCCCAAACTTGAACCCGATTGACCATCTCTGGAGAGATCTGAAAATGGCTGTGCACCGACGCTCCCCATCCAACCTGATGGAGTTTGAGAGGTTCTGCAAAGAAGAATGGGAGAAACTGCCCAAAAATGGGTATGCCAAGCTTGTGCCATACTCAAAAAGGTGTGTGTGAGCAAAGATTTCAAAGACTTTCACATTGTCATTATGGTGTATTGTTTGTAGAATTGAGGAAAATAATACATTTTGGCATAAGGCTGTCACATAAGAAAAAGTGAAGTGCTGGGAATACTTTCTGGATGCATTGTAGATGGCTTTAGAACAAGTCGGTCTCAACGGAAGATGAGGCTTAATGAAAGAATTCGTTACAAGTGATACATATGTATGACCACATTTACCCAACAAAAACGGACGCGCACTCTAATTGTGTAGTTCCACATTTTCCGTCACTGCTGTCGTCACAGGTTTGTTTTTTTTATTTGTATTGATATTTGGCTCCACCTGGTGGTCAATGTCGGAATGAACGTAACTGCTACTTTGAGTAGTTCACATTCTTCACAACTATCATAACAGTGGCAGCAGTGTGACATGCTATATTTACTCCCTCATTCAACAAACTAAATAAATAAAAAGGTAGAAGACTGGTTACAGTATAAGTATAAATACACACTTTCCCATATTGTATATGCATATCAATTTTAGCTTAACATTTTGTTTGTTTCTGGTCTTCTCTGTGGTGTTTGTTACATGTGCTCTGCATTCTTAAGTATAGATAAGTCATCTTATTTTCAAAGGTCAGTAGTGAAATTGTCCCACCTGTGTCATGTCAGACCGAGATAAAGGGCTTTGTTTTTTATACAATAGGCAAATATCAGCTATTGTTCCTTTTGTATCCAAATGTAATTTGAGCTGCAGGGACGGATAACGTTTTCGAGCCAGACTTAAGAAGAACAGAGTCGTCTCGTTTAATTTGCTTAATTACCTAATTAACACAACTCTAATTACTCCCTTTCTGAGCATGAGTGAGACAATGTTACATAACGAATACTTATCCTCAATTATTTTTTTAAGAGTGCCACTTTATCACAACAAGACCAAATCCACAGAGCATCAGACAAGCCAAATCTACATGATGCCAACACAATCCAAATAACATTGCTATTGTTTTCCTTTTGAGAAACAAACTACATGTCAGTCTCGCACAAATGGCTTGGATTTTCCTGTAATAAAGTTCTTCAGCCAATTACTGATGAGTTGTGTTTTATTACAGTGGTGACCCTTTGACCTCAAGGAGAATATTATATGATCTATTCATTATCATCTAATTTTAGAAAAAAGATCAAATTCACACAAACAACGTCTCTTTAAAACCTGACATTAAAGTTACATATTCAGATGATAAAAGTGTGCAATTTTTTTTAATCTGTGTTATGATATACCGTAGGGTCACCAGAAATAATGTTTGTAAATTCATGACAGACTGTACTAATATTAAGGTAACATTTTTATATTACCAAATTGACCAAAAATTGTTTGGATAATCATAAAAAATGTATGCGTCATTTGCACACTTTTTGACCTCTTTTAAAATAATTATCTTGATGAGGTTTTTAATGTTGCTTTTACATATATCAGTAGATATCTGCCACTTTCTTGAAAGTATTCTTGGTTCGCGGCAGTGGACACGAAGCAGAAAAATAAGTCAAAATGGAGTATATTTCCATGATGGGTGTGTCTGTGATTGATGTATCCGTCTCATGCCTGCAGGCGTGCAGTTTTTCTGGATAAGAATATAGGCCAGTGACGCCCCTTGACGCCCCTAGATTTCACACTGAGCAATATGTCCAGGGACAAAAGCATTGCAATGCATCTCTTTGTCACATGTCAAAACAGTGTTTATGGAGGTACAAGGATTTTTGGAGAATTCCTAAGATGACCAGAAATGGTATTCCATCAATCAATTTAATACAAAACGATTTTAAAACATATTTTAGAAGGACTAGTGTGAATTAAGCTATAGGCACCTTAGCTGAACATGTGTACATATTTTGCTATTTTAAGTCTATATTTAGATTCACATATTCTAGTTGATGTGGTTGAAGTGTTTTTATTGGTATTGAGTGCTGGGAGACAATCACAGTAAATTTTAGAATTAATACATAATTCACTGGATCAATTATTTTATGATAACAGGTTTACAAATAATTTGATAATTCATACTTTTTAACTGTTAATTAACTTAAATTACCTGTTAATACTTTCACTATAATAATTTTTTATTTTTTTTTATCTTTAGCAACTATTTTTAGCAGACTTATTTGTATATATTGAATTTATTTTATGACAAAACTCACTAATTTTTTTTTAGAGCTTTATTGCCAAGTATGTTTGCACATACAAGGAATTTGTTATAGTGTCACAAGCTTCCAGTACACAGAGACAACAACAACACACAGATATAATAAAAGTGAGATGTGAATAAAATTCACATGCATAAATATAAACCACAAAAAAGTATAAATTGTATGAACAGGTGTGCTATAAATTGAATAGGAATAGAATAAAATAAGTTGTAGGGATGTACTATGGTTTAGGGTGATAAATAAGTATAAGTTATAAATTCAGCTCCACATGTCTGCAGGAGACACAATGGTCCAGGGGATGGCGCTCTAAATCCGCGAAACACATCAACTTGGGCCCATAAAGATGCACCGTCTTTCACAGTTACTCGAACTGTGCATTTCAGTCCTTGATCAAGGACAATGTGACTCTCCCTTATTCCAAGATTTTAGATTAATGCTGTTCACACTGAACAGTAACCAGCTTATTCAAGCGACCAATGATTATACTTTCTCTTTATTCTAGATATATATTTATAGGTGCACTTTAATTTACAATAACTAGTCACTGTCATACAGATTTCTCTGAAATGTTTTATTGGAAATTAAGATAACTTCTATCTATCTATCTATCTATCATCTATCTATCTATCTATCTATCTATGCTATCTATCATCTATCTATCTATCTTGGCTATCTGTCTGTCCTTTCTTGTCTGTCTGTCTATCTGTCGGTCTTGTCTACTGTATGTCTGTCTGTCTCGGCTATCGTCTGTCGTCGTCCCTTGTCTTCTTTCTATCTGGCTGTCCTGTCTATCTGTCTTGTCTGTCTGTCTTGTCTGTCTTGTCTTGTCTGTCTGTCTGTCTGTCTTGTCTGTCTTGTCTGTCTTGTCTGTCTTGTCTGTCTTGTCTGTCTTGTCTGTCTGTCTTGTCTGTCTGTCTGTCTTGTCTGTCTGTCTTGTCTGTCTTGTCTGTCTTGTCTGTCTTGTCTGTCTTGTCTGTCTTGTCTGTCTGTCTGTCTTGTCTATCTGTATTGTCTCTCTTGTCTATCTTCTGTCTGTGTCTGTCTGTCTGTCTTGTCTGTCTGTCTGTCTTGTCTGTCTATCTGTCTGTCTTGTCTGTCATCTGTCTGTCTGTCTGTCTTGTCTGTCTTGTCTGTCTGTCTTGTCTGTCTGTCTGTCTTGTCTATCTGTCTGTCTGTCTGTCTGTCTGTCGTGTGTGTGTGTCTGTCGTGTGTGTGTGTGTGTCTGTCTGTCTATCTATCTACCTGTCTATCTGTCTATCTGTCTGTCTGTCTGTCTTTCTGTCTGTCTGTCGGTCATTCTGTCTGTCTGTCAGTCGTTCTGTCTGCCTGTCTGTCTATCTGTCTGTCTGTCTATCTGTCTGTATGTCTGTCTATCTGTCTGTCTGTCTGTCCTTGTCTAACTGTCTGTCTCTCTGTCTTGTCTGTCTGTCTGTCTTGTCTGTCTTGTCTGTCTGTCTGTCTTGTCTATCGGTCTGTCTGTCTGTCTTGTCTATCTGTCTGTCTTGTCTATCTATCTATCTGTCTGTTCTGTCTGTCTATCTATCTGTCTATCATCTATATATATATCTGTCTGTCTGTATTTCTGTCTGTCTGTCTATCTATCTATCGTCTTGGTCTATTCCTGCGTCTGTCTGTCTGCCCCCCCCCCTTGTCTATCTGTCCTGTCTGTCTTGGCATCTTTCTGTTTGTTGTCTATCTGTCTGTCTGTCTGTCTTTCTTGTCTATCTGTCTGTCTCTCTGTCTGTCTGTCTGTCTGTCCTTCTTGTCTGTCTGTCTGTCTTGTCTATCGGTCTGTCTGTCTTGTCTATCTGTCTGTCTTGTCTTTCTATCTGTCTGTCTATCTGTCTGTCTGTCTGTCTGTCTGTCTTTTTGTCTGTCTTTCTGTCTGTCTGTCTGATCTATCTGTCTTTCTGTCTGTCTGATCTGTCTGTCTGTCTGTCTCTCTATATCTGTCTGTCTGTCTCTCTCTATCTATCTATCTATCTACCTGTCTGTCTATCTGTCTGTCTGTCTTGTCTATCTGTCTTGTCTATCGGTCTGTCTTGTCTATCTATCTGTCTGTCTTGTCTATCTGTCTTGTCTATCTGTCTTGTCTGTCTATCTGTCTGTCTATCTATCTTTGGCTTGTCTATCTTCTGTCTGTCCTTGTCTCATCTGTCTGTCTGTCTTGTCTTCGGTCCTGTCTTGTCGATTAGCTGTCTGTCTGTCGATCTGTCTGTCTGTCTTGTCTATCGGTCTGTCTGTCTGTCTTGCTGTCTTGTCTGTCTGTCTGTCTGTCCTATCTTCTATCTATCTATCTATCTATCATCTATCTATAATAATATATATAAACACCCTTTCCCTTTTAAATACATGTAAAATCTCCATGTTTTACATATGTCAACTACCCTTATTTATTAGGCCAAGGAAAGTTAAGTGAATATTATATTATGAATATTATACTATTATGTGAACTGTGAATTCAGCCTAAATCTGGTTATAAGCACTGAGTGGTTACTGGGCTTTCACTTTGTATGCAGATATTTCGACTACTATTAAATCCTCACACTAACTGCACTTCCTTTCTTATGGGTTGTCCTTCTCCTGAACTTTCACCCCCACCTTGTCTTGCTTCATTGGACAATTTCTAGGAAAAGAAGACAGTTTTACATCAGTTGCAATTACCAAACTAACTAGCAAAAAAAATGTGTCATGCGTCGTCTGGTAAAAAAACAAAAAACAACGACAAAAAAAGTGTGACTTTTTGACACACTTTTGTTTTGCAGCGCAAAGATCTGCATGAGTGTTGTTTACCCAGCAGGTGGATGTGACGTCACGGGCGTACAACTTAACAAAATAACAACATCCAAATCCGCGATTCTCTCTCTTTTCTGTGTGTGTACAACACGCGATAAAGTGTAATATCATCCGAAGCAGCTCCGTGGAGAAAGGCGGTGTAAACCGGGCTCGAAACGGCGGCGTTGTTCCCAGTACAGTGTTTGCAGCTGAAGTTAGTGCCGCTGGCGGAGTGATATATTTGTTGGTTATTTACAGTACGTTTATAGCACGCGCTCATGATATACAAGATTGCGTGAAGAGTTGAATTTGTTATCGCGCACAAATTTCCGCGTCTCTGTCAAACCCCGGTAAGTTCATTCTCCTCCAGCATTCTGCAACATTTTAGGGCATATGGACAGTTTGCCTTTGTTATCTAATTGTTGCCTTATTGTTTTTAATGGTGTAATAAGCAAATTAACAAACAGCATTATCGGTCGCGTCTAATAACGGCTGCCCGGGGGATTACTTTTATTTTCAGTCTTAAAGTACTTTTTCAGAAGTTAGCTCTGTGGCTAGCAAGTTGTTACGGTGTTCAGTTTTTTTTGTAGAAACAACATTGTATCGCTACATATGTGTGACAGCTCTGGCGTGGCGAGACGCGTAAAAACGATGTATTGGAATCGCTGTGCATTCTTTGTTGACGGCGTAAAAGTTCGCGAGCCGAGATTTCTTTCGGTGATACAGTGTTGTATAGGGGACTTTTCCACACGTGTTCCCTCAACCACAAAAAAACTTATACTGGTGCATCCCTTTTTTGGAATTAAATACAACATTATTAATGCGTACGAAAACTGTTCAGAATATCGCAAAAAATGTTTCCGTGAATTAAAAAAGTTAATTGCAGTGTATCATCCGGTTGGGCTACGGATTGAGAGCAGCATTTCAGAATTAAGTTACTTCACAAGATCGGCTTTGTTTCAAAACCTAGTAAGCTGCCTAGCTAGACAGCTTTTTTGAGCATGACGGATACCGACCGTTCAATTCCATAAATGTTGTCACGTCTCAGGGTTTGAGACACAGCTTAAGTGTAGTTCTGGTGAAATTAGCTGTCACCATAATTGTGTTGTAACAAATCTCAGAGTTAAATGTGCCTTACTGCTTGTACTTTCGGAGTTTGAGATAAGTAACAAATGGATAAATACATTTACTATAAATACAATCATAAAAGTCTAGCAAAAGTTACAAAAAGTGGAGGACAGAAACTTTTAAACGGATGCAGTCCTTGTGCACTTGAACAGAATAAAAGTAGCACTTTTCTTTTCGTAAAATGACAGTTTGACTTTTAACAGTTTACATTTATTTATAATTGACCTTAAGCTTTCTTCACATAATACTATATTTGGTCCCAGTATGTCATCTCTCTTAAAAACCAAAAAAAAATATATATTTAATTACATTTATTATTTGGTTGTTTTTTTTAACATTTACAAATTAAACAAACAGAAAAATGTACCATAGATACATAGCCATAGATTTTTACATATATTACAATGTTATACATTTGTATAAACACACACACTAAATGGATCCACATGTAAATCATTTAATGCAGCTTTTTTTAAATTTTGGAAATGGCAAGGAATAAGAAATTTCGCTTTTTGCATTTGTGTGTGAAGGTATATTATTATTACTATGTGTGTAATAAAAAAGGTACAAATTGAATTTGCTAAACATTAATTGTATTATTTACCATTGCCATTTTTTCTTATCGATTCTCATAAATGTCACTTTTAAACGTTTTTTAAGATCGCACTTTAAAAAAGGAAGCAGCAGCAGCTTTAACACCCAGCGTTGGTACGGCTCAGTTCTTTGGATTAGTCATTGTCTGAGGGAAGGAGAATACAAAAAAAAGAATGCTTTTTAAAAACATTTTTTTATATAAGCAGAAGTAAAGTAAACAGCCTCCAACAAGCGAACCTTGACAACCCAGATTAAGGAAAACACTGGAGATCAAACAGTGCTGCTGCTGGGCCGTTATCATGAGCTGCCTGAGAGGGAGAGACAAAGAGAAGGAGGGAAGGAGAGAGAAAGAGACTGTTTGAACAGGCACTGGAGTTTGTGTGCTCATTTATGCAGAAATGGACCTCTGGATTAAAAGCACTGGCTGAGCTTTTCTTTGCAACTTTTTGGCCTTGGCACTCAATGGCAGGAGAGCCGGAGTTATTTCTCACGTTATTTCACTACTGTGCTTACTAACTACCTGTAGAGAAAAAAGCAAATCTTGTGCCTCCATTCAAACATTTTTCATATAAAGTTTCCCAAAAATAGATTTGTGCAAAATGTTGCTTTGTCATTTTATTACAGGAAAAGCATGCAAATTTTGCATTCTAGAACTGGTATTTTCAGATTTACTCGCAATCTTGCAAAAGAGCATGATGACTCAGATGTGTGTGGTGGTTATGGCACAGAAAGGTTATTAACATATTGCTTCGCTGAGGTACTGTAATCTGAGAATCGTAGAGGTTATAGACAGCCTGCCGAATAATGCATGAAGTTGTGATGTCTGGATCATAACGTGGGATAGAGGTTGCTGCGTCCCGTGTCTTGCTGTGTGTTCGGGCAGCTGTTGTCCCTCTTTACCGTGTGGCGTTCATGCTGGGTTGCCTGACTGGAAAGGCAGGCCGTTGGCCAGACACTGGATGGCTTTGGTTGAGGATGCAGCCAGCTTCTTGTTTCTACGGCAACTCTGGACGCTGTCAATGTGCGGCAATACGTTGTTTAGTTATAGGAGTTAATTCGACAATACGAGTTAATTATAGCTTGTTGTTGTCACACCGAGGAAACCAAGTACTTTATCATTTGCATATTTGAAGGCAGTTAAAAATTATAGTTAATTATTATAGTTGACTGGAAGTTGTCACTTTTTTTACTTTTTAAATATCTCTCCCAGTGAATTAAATTATTATTATTTTTTTTTGCTGCAAATGTGTAGATGGACTTAAACTTAAATTAAATGACAATGAAAGTCCATTTTATATTTTATCATATTATATTTATTTATATATTTCTATTCTATTGAATTTCTCATATAATTTATATTATACAGTGCCAGTCAGACGTTTGACACATCTTTTTGTGCTTTTATATATAAGATATATATATATATATATATATATATATATATATATGATATATATAATATATATATATATATATCTATATATATATATATATATTCATTTTCATTCATATTTTTTTATTTATTGTACTACCATCAAAGTTGACACACATATTTACAAATTATTAATTATTTATTTACTTATACACGTCAGTCAAAAGTTTGGATAATTTATTTATTTATTTATTTTTCATATTTTTAAATAATAATTAAAAAAACACTAATGGAAGTATGGCATTATAGTGACCAAAAAGGATAAATTATATTTAAGAATCTTCACATTTACCACCCTTTGTTTAGATTCCAGCTGGGATGCTTTTTAAATGAAATAAAAGTTTTTCTTTTAATCCTGGACATTTGACCGCTGCTTTTCCTCCGCTGTCTGCTAATTTATTTTTATGTGTAGCGTAATTTATATTTATCTGCTAAACTAATTTAAATTATTTAAGCATGAGCCTTTAGATCAAATATGTTTAAGATCATGGGAAATTTTAATTAATTCAGGTGTGTCTAAATGTTTGACTGGAAGTGTATGTCTATTCAAAACGGTGTACTAAAATTGAATGAAAAGAGTTTGAATCAATGATAAAATGTTTTAATGATCAAGACTCTCTCTGTACAGTAAGAGCTCACTGATTTGTTACCATTGAAATAGTTGATTTATAGCCCTAGTCATCCTGGTTGTCCTTTTATTGGATTGTAAATCCAAATGGATTGGATTAGAGGCTGGATTAAATGTTAAAATGGTGTGATACTCACAAGTCCCTTTATGCCAGCTGTGAAGTTGACAGCTGAGCTGGGATCAGCTCGTTGGATCAGTTTCTCACTGATCTAGCCCCGAAGAGCTGAAGAGCAGCAGCCAATGCTTGGACTCCTGAAATGTACAGCGAATCCCTAAGCAATAGGAGGCTGCTCTTTCCAGGAATTAGAATCACTGGATTTGTAGACCTTTATGTCATACATAATGTGCAAAGATACTTCCCAGACGTTTTCTTTGCAAAAATTGCCATTCATATTTCTAATTCAGTTCTAAAGGAAACAACCGGAAAAGCTGCAGCATATAAGAACTGCATACAGTTGTTTTCTTGTGATTTCTCATGTTCTGTAATATGCAAGAGGTAGGGTTCAGTAGTAAAGTTTATTTGCTTCTGGACCAGTTGACCCACTAACTCAGATTTTTACCCATAAAAATGAATTAATCTGATATATTTATTTTATATATAATATATATATATTTATAATTATTTTTGTGACAGAAACAAAAGGTTTTCTATAACGTAGATTTATTTATTTATAAATAACTTATATTGCATTGATATCAGGAAATTGCAGCTTATAAAACAGATTCACAATCTCACTTTTACTGGAAAACAATGGCATGTTTTAAATATTTTATACTATTTTATCTGATGTTTTCAAGACTGTCACTTTTAAAATGTTGATAAAACTTCCATCAGCTTGATAACATCACCTTGGCATTTAAATGATCAGATTTAACAGCAACATTTTTGAAGTCCAAATGTATATGTTTGAAAGGCATAAAAACACATGCACATGATCAACAGATGTAAGCCATGCACAAGTTGAGAAACTCTGAGCCATATGTTTTAATCTATGAACTCAGCTGGCTGTGGGGACCTTCACACCAGTATTTTTCACCGAGTCAGTACAGAATTTACTCATTGTAACCTCTCTGGTACTCAGTCTTGCACTTCTGAAATGAAAGCAGTGTTGCTGCACTAAATAACAGAAATATACACAATAAAGATAAACTTCACTGGTCGTTAGACATTCATTACTTTTTCACATTGTTGGCTCTTGACTTTGATATGATCTCGGATCCATACTTTATCCTGACAAAAGAAATTACATGAAAATTTGTTGCCATTCCATCTTTTGCCGAAGCTTAACAATAAGGATTTTTTTTTTAGCAGGCCAAAATTTCATTGTAGCTTGTCCTGGCAACATTTTCGCTGGCCACAAAGAAAATATGATGAATGGCTAAAATTAAATATGTTAGAAATGTATGTGATTTCTATGTTTTTTAAAAATATTTTATTCATATGTGACCCTGGACCACAAAACAAGATTTATACATCATCTGAAGCCGAATAAATAATCTTTCCGTTGATGTGTGGTTTGTTAGGATAGGACAATATTGGCCGAGATACAACTATTTGAAATCTGAGGGTGCAAAAAAAAAATCTAAATATTGAGTAAAATCGCCTTTAAAGTTGTCCAAATGAAGTTCCTAGCAAAGCATATTACTAATCAAAACTGAAGTTTTGATATATTTACAGTATGAAATTTACAATATATCTTCATGAAACATGAATTATTTTTGGCATAAAAGAAAAATCGATAATGTTGACCCATACAATGTTTTTTTTGTCTATTGCTACAAATATACCCATGCTACTTAAGACTGGTTGGGACCATTATATTATATTATATTATATATATATAAAATATATAAAAACCAATCAGCAATTGAAATAATTTTTATAGATCAGTGACACTGAAGACTGGAGTAATAGCTGCTAAAAATTCAACTTTGCCATCACAATTAATTACATTTTAAAAAATATTTACATGGAATGTTTTTGATAAAATTAATGCAGCCTTGCTGAGCATAAGAAACGTTTTTACAAAAACATTAAAAAAAATATTCCAAACTTTGACTCTTGTGTAAATAGAATGTTTTAGTATTTTATTATTATTGATATTTATTTATGTATACTTCAACACATCAGAGTAATAAGTTCTGAACACTGTGAAAATATTCTTTAAAAAGCATTGTAAATAGTGAAGAAACATGTTTGAGAAAGGATAGAGTAGTTGCCAATATTGTTGATTGGTAATTAATGTGCATGTGTCCAGACCCCCCCCCCCCCCCCTTTAGAGGTTGTTTGTGTCTCTGCTTACGTGTATTCTGAAGGACATCGTTTAGTGCCCTCCAAGGGAATAGAGTTTTTCCTCTCTCTCAATAGCAGCATGCTCTCAATTAGAGTATGCTTAATCAGGAAACTGGCTCGAGTACTAATTACCTTATCATAGCATACATGTTAATTAGTTTTGCGAGAAGGTTCATTTTTTTCCCCCAATTGATTGTTCAAATGAATTCAAAGGCAAAACACGATGGATCTTTTCTTTGATCTTCTGTTTACATCTGTATGTGTGTTTATATCAAAATTTTGGCCTATTTGCTGGTTTGAACTTCGAAGCAATTCGGGTGGTCTTAATTGACGTGTTGCTGCTTGTTTATTTGATATATGTAAGGCTTTATCGGATAGATCATTATGAAAGCGCGGCAATTATCTTAAACGTTCAACGCTCAGTGCTCAACTCCTGCCTCATTCACATGAAAGTGAATACGTACAGCCTTTTTTTGCTTGCTGCTATGAGAAACCAACTGAAAGTGAATCGGTTTGAGTCATTGTCACCTTACTTCAAGAAGCTGTTTGAAAAATGCTCCTTGCAGCTCTTGGACGCAGCCCAGTCTGAGCTTGACGTGCTCTCAAGGCTGGAAAACATGCTGAGTTTTTGTGCTTCTGACACGCTGTTGTGTCCAGGAGTTGCCATACATGTGGTTTCTCTCATTGTGCGCCAGTTTACCCAAGCAAATTGAAATGTTTACTGAAATGCCATGACAACATTATTTAAAATTCAGAAAGTTCTTGTCAAAAATCCAAATGCTGTCTTTATACGTACTTAGTCAAACAGGTGGTGATATCCAAGCTCTAAAGAAAAAAAAAACTCTGTAACAATAAAGCACCATTTGTTGGTTCATTGTTTTTCCTAGTGCAGAGCAAAGCTTTGTGAGTGTTGAGAAAGAGGCCTGAGAAATGTTCTTGGGGATTACTGGATATTTCTCTAAAAGCATTTTGATGTTATGAATGAGCATAATGTACGATCTTCTGAAGATCGCGGATTGATCAGTTGGCATTGCCGAGTGAACTTCAAAGTTGGAAAATGAGAGAATCAATATTTTCATTTAATATTATAGAGCAGCAAGATGGGAATTTTGAGTGCATTTCTGTGTACTTGATATACAATTGTTGACAGTGATTGAATGGATACTTTCAGGAGTGTTTATCTCTTGCAGTTTGCTGGTATAATACAATTTTAGTTTTCTATGATTTAGTGCAATGGTTACAGCAAATTAAACTTCCTTGATTGATAGTAAAGTCACAAAAAACAATTCATATCCATAAGACCTGCCATATTGACTGCATACTGTATTTGTGGTTTCAGGCACCTCACCAAGACTAAAAGGATTTTTTACGTACAGCCTACAATCACCTGTCACTTTACCTCCTGAAACAGTAAGGAACTTCCGTAACACATTATTTTAAAGGGGACATTGGATGCCCATTTTGTTGGTATGATTCTTTAGGGTCTTCATGAAATGTCTGTAACACTTCAGTTAAAATTCCTCAATGGTCGTGTAAGAGGCCGTTCACATGTTGTGCCTAAAATCGCGTGGAAAACGCTAGTCGCACCACTTTCTCCCTCTTTCCAAAATACTTGGGAACTTGTGAGCCTGTGCACCCGTGGCATCTGCCGTTGCTAAGCAATCGTGACCTGCACTCTCCATGATGACGCAGAAGTTTCAGCAAAGGATAAATGGATTTCCAGCACTGAAAATCGCTTGCAGTAGCTCTGCTACTAAATTTAGTCCTATTTAAAAATGGCTATCCATGTACAGCTATAATCAGCTGTTCCTCCATCTTGTCTGAGATTTCAATGTTGTTACGGAAAGGTGATTGGTTGGTTCTTGTCACATGACCTGCGGTGTGCTCGCGCCACTCTGAAAACATGATGTTTTTATCTCGCTCCGGCGAATGGAAAAAATTAGCATGTTGCACCTTATGCGCGTCACGACCGCATCGCTCTCTATTTGCGCGCACTTGACGTGCATCTACATTTGAAATAACAAACTTGAGCGCACAATCGATGCAATATGTAAACGCCCCCTAAAACAACACCCTTTTTACCTTGTGAAAAACAGCTCTGTTCACAGCGAGCCATTTCGGAGCATGTCTCTTTTAATGATAATGAGCTACTGCTCACCCCTCTCTTCCATTTACTGTGTATTCGGTGGCGCATTACCATCAAAAACAAAACCACTGTAGGGGTGGTGAGGGGGGGGGGGGGGGGGGGTGGGGGGGGGAGGGGGGGGGGGGGGGGGGGGGGGGGGGGTGTGCGATATGATGAATTTTGATCGTGGATGATTAAAATATCTCTGTGATCTGCTTTTAAAGAAATATCAGAGTATCATGCTACAGTGTACATCAGATGCAGTTCTGGCGCCTCCGTCTCAATATACTGTACAACGTGACATACATTCACATCAAATGTTGATTCGGTAGAGTTACACTCACGAGGCACTGCACTTATTTGCAATCACAAAAGTACATTATTTCCATATCTTTCGCGTATGATTGCACTAAATCTGTCAAAATACAGGTTGTCCCAAACCTGTATTAATTTTTTTCTTGTGCTGAACACAAAAGAAAACATTTTGAAGAATTTGAGTAACCAAACAGTTGCTGTCCCCATTGACTGGAGGAAAATACTGTGGAAGTCAGTGGCTACCATCAGCTGTTTGGTCACCAACATTCTTCAAATTAACTTTTATGTTCAACAGAAGAAAGCAACTTCACGTTTAAAACAACTTGAGAGTGAGTAAATGATGACAGAACTTTCATTTTTGGGTGAACTGTCTCTTTAATGTTAATAAAACAACAAAACACAGAGAAAATCACTCACTGCTCTTGACTGAAGAAATTTGATACAGTTGCTTTAATAAGAATCAATGTATAATTGATGTATATAGTGTATATAGTGTTTTATTTTTATATTTATATTTGTTAATTCAGTTTCTTGAATGTTGCTAAATACACCTACTGCACCTGAAAATTAAAGCACTGTTTGTATTATTTGTATATTATGTGTATTTGTAATGTGTATCTTTGTTCTTATTTTTTAATAACAAAGATAAAATAATTACAAAAATTAGCTGTTAATTTGAAGGTGAAATTAGAGTCCATCTGTTCAGAGGTGTTTTTAATCAGTGAGATGACTATCGGGTGTCAGTGTGTGCCCTGTTTTATTTAAAGAACGGGGAACTATAAAAGTTTGGTCATGTTTGTGGAAGTGTATATGTGCACAAACAAATGAGATCTCTGAGGACCTCAGAAAAAGAGTTGGGTGTTGCTCATCAGGCTAGAAAAGGATTCAAAGCCATCTCTAAAGAGTTTTGACTCCACCAATCCACAGTCAGACAGTGTGTAGAAAATTCAAGACCACTGTTACCCTCCCCAGGAGTGGTCCACCAACAAAGATCACTCTAAAAGCAAGATGTGTAAAAGTCCACTAGGTTTCAAAGGACTGCAGGCTAACTTCTAAGCAACTAAAGGCCCTTCTCACAGTGGTTAATGTTAATGTTTTTGAGCCCATCATCAGGAGAACACTGAACAACCATGGTGTCCAAGGAGAAAACCACTGCTCTCCAAAAAGAACATTGCAGTCCGTCTGCAGTTTGCTAAAGATCATGTGGACAAGCCAGATGAATATTGGAGAAATGTTTTGTGGATGGATGAGACCAAAATAGAACATTTTGGTTTAAATGAGCAGCGTTATGTTTGGAGAAAGAAAACACTGCATTCCAGCATAAGAACTTTATTCTATCTGTAAAACATGGTGGTGATCTATAAAAAAAAAAAAATAAAAAATATAAAAAAAAAAAAAAAAGTATCATGGTTTGGGCCGGTTTTGCTGCATCTGGGCCAGGACGGCTTGTCATCATTGATGGAACAATGAATTCTGATTTATACCAGCAAATTCTGAAGGAAAACATCAGGACATCTTTCCGAGAACTGAATCTCAAGAGAAAGTTGGTCATGCAGCAAGACAACGACCCCAAGCACACAGTTCTACCAAAGAATGGTTAAAGAAGAACAAAGTTAATGTTTTGGAATGACTGAGTCAAATTTCGGAAATTAATCCAATTGAAATTTTGTTGAAGGACCTGAAGCAAGCAGTTCATAGGAGGAAACCCACCAACATCACAGAGTTGAAGTGGTTCTGTACTGAGGAATGGGCTAAAATTCCTACAAGCCGTTGTGCAGGACTGATCAGCAGTTACAAGAAACGTTACTTGCAGTTATTGCTGCAAAAGGGGGTCACACCAGATACTGAAAGCAAAGATTCACATACTTTTGCCACTATTTAACTTTTGCCAAATATTTAACACCGGATAATTTTTCTCAATAAATAAATGACAAAGTATTTATATTTGTCTCTTTGTTTGATTGGATTCTCTTCTCTACTTTCAGGATTTGTGTGAAAATCTAATTATGTTTTGGGTCATACTAAGCAGCAATATAGAAAATTCTAAAGGGTTTAACAAACTTCCAGCAGTCACGGTATATATTTTGTTCCCTTGTGTAATTATTTATACTATGGAGTGAAATTTACTATTACAGATAGTTACTCTGATTAAAATTACCCCATGATTTACTCACCCTCATGTCATCCAAGATGTTCATGTCTTTCTTTCTTCAGTTGAAAAGAAATTAAGTTTTTGAGGAAAACATTCCAGGATTTTTCTCAATAAAATGGACTTCAATGGTGGCCAATGGACTGAAGGTCCAAATTTGCTGTTTCAGTGCAGCTTCAAAGGGCTCTACACGATCCCAGACAAGGAAGAAGTGTCTTATCTAGCGAAACGATCGGTCATTTTCTAAAAAAAAATACAATTTATATACTTTTTAACCTCAAATGCTTGTCTTGTGTAGCTCTGCAATGTGCATGCGTACTCTGTGCAGTCCCGTTTGAAACAGTTAGGGTAGGTTTAAAAACTTCCATCTCATTTTCTCCTCCAACTTCAAAATCATCCTACATCGCTGCAGAAGAACGGACCCAGTGTTTACAAAATGAACGTGCAAAGAAAGTCAAATGCCAATTACAAAAAAAAGGTAAAACAACAATGTCGGACGATTTTAAAATGATTTTGAAGTTGGAGGAGAAAATGAGATGGGAGTTTCTCGATATACCCTAACTGTCATGAACCGGAAAAAACAGAGTTCACGCATAATTAGACAAGACGAGCGTTTGAGGTTAAAGTATATACATTTTTCTTTTTTTTTTTTTTTAGGAAATGACCGATCATTCCGCCAGATAAGACCCTTATTCCTCGTCTGGAATCGTGTAGAACACTTTAAAGCTGCACTGAAGCTGCAATTTGGACATTCAACCCATTGATCCCCATTGAAGTCCACTAAATAGAGAAAAATCCTGGAATGTTTTCCTCAAAAACCTTAATTTATTTTCGACTGAAGAAAGAAAGACATGCCCTCTTGGATGACATGGGAGTGAGTAAATTATCAGGAAATTTTTGTTCTGGAAGTGAACTAATCCTTTAAGTGCACTGATGTCAGACTCATTTTGAATAATAAAGTTTATTGTTAAATACCCTGCCTGTACTACATAGGCCTATGTTTGTCACATCATTATACGTGTTTGATCACCACATTTGAGTTATCATTGCAAAAAATGTGTTTATGTATATATATTCTGTAGGCTATATACTGTATTCTATATACAGTACCAGTCAAAAGTTTGGACACGAATGGGAAGTGTGTCCAAACATTTGAATATACTGTACTATAATATAGCCTACACATAAAGAATATAGGCTGATATATCAATATCGGTATTTTTTTTTGCTCCCTAATATCGGCATCGGCCCCCAAAAAAACCCATATCGGTTGGGCTCTAGCAGGCATTATGCAAATGTGTTACCCAGTGATGTGTAGCCATCACGGAAATGGGATTCGAATGACTAACGACTCGTTCGGGCTGTTTAGAGACGATTCTTTCTTTTTGGGAGGCAATAACTTTGCTTATTGTGCACTTTCGACTTTACAACTTTGCTGATCGTTTGCATGCATACAACTACATTACACACTGCATAAAAGACAATATTCCAAATGGCATAATAAGGGCACTTTAATAGTGAATGTGTTCCTTATTCTAAAGTGTTATCGGAGCTTTCCTTTTACACCAGCTTTTTCATTTAAAAGGGATCGCAATGCTAATTACATGGTCTTTTTTTCCCCCCACTCTATTTTTTTTATTTATTTATTTTTTTGGTAACCACTGATATAACAGCCCATATTTGAATATATTTTGAGGTCATCAGCATTGGATGATAATCTTTGATAGTTTTCTATAACATATGCATCTATTGTTATTACAAGGGCAGTCCATCACCCCACTCTTTAGTTACCCATATGAGCCATTTAAAAACCCATTTTGGTCTAGTCACCACAGTTTTGCATTAAAAACACTCAAAACAATCAGCATAACTTTTAAAAGTTAAATGTGGAGGAGGCAGAAATCATGGAGTACATTTTTTAACATTCAAACCAAAATTCAACGAAGGGAATTCAGAGGCATCTAAAGAGAAAACATATAAGTTATAAAGCTTGAGAATTACTGTTCCACTCTGTTCATTGTGTATTCTGTGCCTCCTATCATTTGCATCCTTAAGTTTAGATGGTACTCCAAACCCTGCTGTATTCTACAATCCCAGTCTGGTGTATTCTTCAATTTCTGAACCGCTTGCTTGGATAAATACGAGTTGTCATAATTGTAACATAGGACCATTCTAGAAGAAGTCTTTATTTAAAATAGATTGCCGGTTGTAAATATGCTTACAGAGATGCATTTTCGCATGGTTAAACATCACAGGCTTGCCCTTTATCAGTGCGTTTGACAGTCTTGCCATGTGTCGCGTGCACCGCACAATTTGAATGACAGTGGTAACTGGCAGTCGAATAACCAAATTATTTAGTCATGGGCTTTAAACGGGCACGACAGCAAATGGATGTCAAGTAAATGATGCAATTTATTCCCCCTTTCCTCCTCCTCGCCATGCGGGCTGCCATGGGACTTCTGCCAGCCTTAAATAAGTGTTACCCAGATGGCACTTGCATGACGCCCACTTGGTTACAGAATTGTTCCGCGGGAATAACTCGGCTTGCCACAACAAGCAATAGGTCAATTGAGCAGCGAGTGCCTGTTGCTTGACCCATTTTACATATGCAAATCTGCTAATGTTGTGTCATTTCGGTAAATTCCAGGGGAAGGCAGGCTCTCGGGGCTTCCTAAATGAATTGGAAAGGAGCCCAGTTAATGAGGGTGGAGGGGGAGAGAGGTAAAAAGAGGAGATGTATGCTTCCTCTGCTCACTTCCTTCTGTGAGTACATCATTTCCAAGTGCCTCTGCTTTGCGCGAGCTGTGGTAAAGGGAAATGTCTGTAGTTGGGTTCTTGTAGTAATGGGATAGACCAGTGGGCACTAGGATAAGTGATTTTTCACCCCTCTCTCTTGCTCTATGGTCTTTTTGAACACAATTCTATTTTTAGGAGGTGTGGAAGACAATGCTGTGGAGTTTTCTCTCTCATTTCACTCCCTCACTTCGCTCTCTGCATCCACTTTTGATATCTATTTATTATTCTATCTTTTTCTTTCCCTCTCTTTCTGCTGTGTGTCCATCCTTTTCTCACTTTCACCTTCCAACCCAACCACTTTTATTTTCTGCCACACTTTTACACTTTATGGCATGTAGGTAGATACGCTACGGCTGTGGCTATGCAATTTTTTTCTGTCCTGTACAATTGTTGCTTGTGAGATTGTACAAAATGAACCTAGTGAAGGCTTTTCAGACCTTTGTCACAATTGACAGTTTTGACTGGTCGTTCTACATCAGTCTTGTCACGTTTTGACATTTTTAATGACAAAATTGAAATGGTACTGCAATATTATTGGCAATGCCAAATAAGTGTTAGATAATATCAGAACTTTTGCTCTGTACCTTCATAAGCAATTTCTTATGATTCTTGAAATTTGTCTTAGCAGCAAAATTGTGGCAAAACTCTTTCAAGTGTGTGCCCTGGCTTAAGTGAACGGTGTCCTCTGCATCTCCCCTAACATGCTACAGCTGTAATCAATGCTGCCTGGGCCGACAGCAGGAGTAGGACAATGTTGAGATGATTTTCTGCTGTCAAGACTTAAGTAAACAATCCAACAATCCATAGCTCCAAAACCTTTACAATTCAAGCTCAGCTTACAACAACCAAAGATCTTTTCATTTTGCATTTTTTTTACCAATCATATGCTCTCCTCATAAGAAGCTGCAAGTCACAATTTTTTTGGGCAATCTGTGACATTTTGTAATGTTATAGTATAACAAACGGAACATTTTTGGTTACATTTAGATCCCATAGATACCAAGATTGTCAAATTCAGAATTGAATTGAGAATGCCTTTTTGATTCTTATGGATTTTAATTGAACTGCAAACAGAATTGTAATTTAAATTGAGAAAAATAGATTGATTTGTATTTAGTTTATATATTTCATCATATTTAATAATTGGACTATGATGCAGGAACACTTCATTTTGCAGAATGCATTACATGAGTTGATTCTCTTTCAGTTTTAATTCAGTAAGTTTTCCATTCAAAACTGTTCCATTTGAACTTCAGAGTGACCAATTTAATTCAAATTCCAGCTCAAGAAACATTTTTAATGCTTTATCAAAAGTGTGCTTTCTCAAAAAAGAAATTGTTGGTGGGGATATTCTTGTTTGTTAAGATGCCTTCATATCATTGGTGTTTTATTAAAAATCAATTAGAAAAAGAGAAATTGTCGGTTAGTAAATGTGCCTGTGAAATTTGCCTAGAAAGGGGTCCAGTTTGGGCTTTTCTAAATATATGCGTGAAGGGAGGAATAAGTCGTGGGAGGATTGAATCTGTCTGTTTGCATTTGATTTTGCAATCACTTCTCTGTACTGTAAGATACCAGTGTTGTTGTTTTGTTTTTTTTTTACAGGCAGTAAAAATGATTGTTTTAGCACTTTACAAATAACAGCAATAATAATTGGATGTGCATATAACCTCAATCATCAAAATGTAAATGTTGCGGATTCTCCTTTGGAATTTAATTATATCGCAGCTTGTAATCGACTATAAACCTAAACAAGACAATCAAAATACATATTAACAGGCTCAGCATGATAAGGAAACAATCTTCTAAACTGAGATAAACCATCTCACGTATTCCTCCAGCAACCCCCTCACCTTGTATTTGCTCTTTTGTGATCTCTTTGAAAGCATCAAAAGATACAAGCGCTCTCTAATGTTTCTCTTCCTCATGCCCAGAGAATAACCCCTCGATCACACTGCCAACATTCTTTTTTTAAAAGCTCAAAGAAAGATGAATTTGGGCCATAAAGGCGCGTATCACAAGGGCTTTTTATCCTAAATGGTCCTTAGAATTGTTATCTATAGGGATGGCGCATTCCCAGCACTGTCGTGTTCAATCAAGTGTCCACTTAGCCGTGGCCAGGAGTAATTGTCCCCAAGTGGGCCACACACTGACCTGTTAATGTCTGTGTTGACCCTCTAACCTTGTCAGCACGTCTAAGAGAAGAGCTCTAAATCATTCTGATCTCCTCCGGCTCTTCCCGTGCTGCCGGGTCAAAAGGAAGATCGCTGCAGGCAAACCACTCCCTTAAATTGTCCCATCTTGGGTAGGTCATTGTCTTGAGGATGAGGTCCAGATTCAGGATTCACACTTCTTTATTGCTGCACAATCATGGTGGTGGTAAATGTGTTCAGTACTGTGGAGTGCAATAGCAGCTGAAACACATACTAGCTAAAATGTAACTAACTGTACAATAATATGGTATGGTAATACAGGAAAGCAATTAAAACACAGTATAAAAAGTACTTGCTGTGAGCAGAAGACTTATAATTTCATTTTAGTATGACTGGCACTTGCATATGCAAAACTTGCCATCACAATGCTAGTTTTTGTGGTTGGATGCAGGAGCATTGCTGTTTGGTTGCTAAGGTGTGGCTCATGTTTATGCACTGATGTTTAATGTTTAAGAGTTAGGGGTTTTGAAAAACCACCAGCACCACTAATACAATTTTTTTCTGTGGTTCTTTTCAACACCTGAGTTTCTTAAGTCTTTTTATCACTAAATATTTTTCACCGTATAGGGCAGAGAGGAGATGGTTCAGAATTAGAATTTTTAAAAAAATGTAAAAATAATAATGTGCATTATCTGAGTATAAGAAGCACAGTTTATGATACCATTATTTTTTTGATATTATTCTTGATTTGAAATGTTTCATTTTATAAAACAGTTTACACACTTTACTATCCCATGAGACCACAGCAGAGGACTTGTAAATGGTGCAACTGCGATGCAACTGATGCTTGTAGGTCTTTTTAAGAGAGTCATTGAATTGTTCATTCAGCTGATTCATTCAGTAAAAGAATGATTAATTGAATCATTCATTCAAGCGATTCATTCAAAAATGCTGATTTATTCAGGAATGAAATGCAACATCTGAGTGTTTGCTCAGAGATCCGCAGGATTACTTTGCTGTGGCTTTGTTTGTAAATATTTTGTTGGTGGAAAAGGAGTAACTGGCAATAATGCATCTAAAATGTAAGTTTCTCCGTATTCTCTTTTCGTTTATTGCACTGTTGTGTAAAAGCAATATCACATGCGCAATCGTGCTGAGGCTCAGAACATAGCATATCAGATGGCATTCTAAGATAAAATAATTCCTCCGCAGGATTAGCTAATGCAGACACAACTAGGAGTAAGCAATTTCTAGGAGTTTCTTAATTTCCTATAAGTTTAAAGTTTCTGTGACTATGCTGAGTCCTGATTAGCCTGGCATAGCAACAGCGGCAACCAATTGTGCGAGTTAAAGGTAGGGGCGCAGGGCTATTTATTTGACTGGCCAATGGCAGCCGGGGAGAATTGTTTTGAGAGATCTGTGTGAAAACAATTTATTTGGTATGCTGCTAATCTGAATCAGATTGGAGAAGTTTGTTTTGTAATAGTGTCATGTGAAATATTAGGTTGCAGGTTTAAATTGCTCTGTTTTATTTTAGGTTATGTGTCTCCTTGTGGTGGATGGGTATACCACATATTTAGCAGAAAGAATACTGTGAGTATAGTGTGTTTCTATCACACAGTGTGATTTTTCACACGTCTTTTCGCAGTTGTGGGAAACTTGACACACATATAATGGCAATTATCAAACTACTCTAAAGTGGCTGGTAACTGGTTTCTGTCTGAGACTGACAGGGACGGTAATTTGTGTGAAATGTGGATTAAAACCACATGTTGGAGATGCCAAGGTGTGTTGTATTGAGCAGTTAGTTTGCCACCAAAATGATGTCGCTGAGTCAAACCTGTGAGTTCTTGCGTGCCCTGAGGAAGATATTATTGCTTTGAGGTTGCTCATTCATACACAGAACATACATCTATCAATCAACATTTGTTTTTTGTGTTTTTTTTATATTCCTTTGGAATTTTGCATAGTTGCACTTTTTGCATAATGTATTTATACAGTATGACCCCTTAATTTTTTCACGTTTTATGGTGGAGCCTTGTGTTAAAATTAATGCTTTAATGCTGGATACTTACTTGAAATGTATGTTAGACCCAGTTCCCAGTTGTTTCTAAGTAAAAATACATACAAATAAAACTATTCTTGACATACAATTATAGTTTAGAACTATAAGATAAATGTGGATTTTACACTGGATGACTAGTTGTTCAAAAATTCAGGGAGTCGATTAGTGAGTGAGACTGCTTTATCAAGGTTTTTAAAACTTTGTCTTGTTGACAGCCATACACGTCTTTAGTTGTGTTTTACACATTTGGTTTTGCTTTATTTTCCTTCCTGTTTGTAAAGATGACATTTTAAAGGTTAATGTATGTGGCTGTTTTTTTGTTGTTGTTTCTTTGCCACTTCCTCTCTTTCAATGAAGATCAGATCATCCATCTCTATCCTGGAGTAGCTTCCATCTCTCTTTCACTTTCATGTGCCCTAGCTGCTCTTAATACTACAGTTACTTCTCTCTCTCTCTCTCTCTCTCTCTCTCTCTCTCACTCTTTACCTGTAGCTATTTCCTCTCGCTCCTTTTAAACTCCCTATTTTTGGAATTCATTGATGTGAGAGTCATAAATACCAGTGAGGGGGCAGAGGGGTCTTTTGGGATTGTGTATTTTCTTCAGCAATGACAAGAACGCGGGAGGCTAATCAAAGCGGCTCTTATCTGAAGCTGCTTAGCGCCCGACGCGGAGCAGAGGAATGCGGCCAGCTAAGGGGGTTAGCGCTAGCTAAATTCCACACAGAGGAATGTCATGGAGATGAGCTGTAATGCAAGGGTTGATTTTATTGGGTCTGTTGGGGACATACTGTAAATATTTGGCCTCTAGGAGGGGACAGGCCAGAGTTTGTATGTAATTGAGAGTTTTGGAATGTTGAAATTGTACCATGTTGATCTGATGTGACAGATATAGCTAACTATTTTTGAAGCTTTTTTATTTATTTTTGGTTTATTTATTTATTTATTTTATTTATTTATGCATTTAGCAGACGCTTTTATCCAAACGATACAGTGCATTCAGGCTATACATGTTTTACCAGTATGTGGTGTTCCCTGGGAATCGAACTCACGACCTTTTGCGCTGCTAACGCAATGCTCTTCCATAGTATGGAATTAAAGTATGGAATAAAATACAGACAATGTGGATAGACATAATCATTTTTTTTCCACTAAACGAGCACAAGGAAATATTTGAAAATAATTTCTATAGTAATTTGTCAAAATAATTAACATTTATATTATTATTTATGAGTAATTTATAATTTTATATAATATAATTTTTGGTTAAACTTTATTTTAAGGTGTCCTTGGTACAGTGTAATTATACATTTAAGTACTGAGTAATATTAATTAAACTACATGTACTTACTATATGGTTAGGATTATGGTTTGGTTTAGGGTTACTTGCATGTAATTATGCATAAATAGTTATTACAATAGTTAGTGCATGTAGCATGTGTAACAAGGACACCTTAAAATAAAGTGTTACCTGATTTTATAATATCATTAGAATTTTTAAGCACTAATATAAAATGACCAACCAAAACAGCAATATATAATAAATAAACATGTAATATTAATAAATACATAAAAACAGTATTATTAATAAACAGCATATATTTTACTAAGCATTTTATAAGCATATGAAATCTTATCCAGGGACGGATGTAAAAATTTTAGTGATTCCAAGTGAATCAATGAACTGATTCATTAAAATTGACAGAAGTACTAATTTGCAGAAGTTAATCAAATTTCCCAACTCGACTGGCACTTGCTACTCATGTTTAAGCACAATTAAGATATCTCTTGTTGTGACACATGTAGGCGGTATGCCGTGGTCTTTTGAAAGGTTAATGGGCAAGTAAAACGTTCATTAAAATCATTGCTATATTCACGATGTTGGTATTACCATCAAAATACTTCCAAATACATCGTAAATATTCAGTCTATCGGCCAGCCTTCTGTTATAGCGTGGTGACAATAGCTGAGCAATTTTCCCTTGCACTAATAAAACTCCACCATGCAGTCCTGTGCCGGGTTAACAAATGACAGACACTCCTCTCCGTCTTTGTCACTTTCTGTTTCTGTCTTTTTCTTACCTTCTTTAACCCTCCGGATTCTTTTGCCCCCCTCCTTTTTCTGTCACTCTCTCTTTTTGTCTTCCTTTCGCTCCTAATGATAACACTCTCAAGTAAATGCTGACCTCTGCAATACGCATTTTACTAAGCAAAGCACCTCCACTGATGCTGATTGGTCACAGCTATGTGTCAGTGACATACGGGATCTGACAAAATGTTCCAGAGAATTCTGTCAAGTAGTGTGTGGCCACAGCTTTTCCTTAGATGAGTCGTCCCTCGAGTCACTGCCATTCTTTAGAACAGCAATGCAGATTTGAGCTGATTATCAGACACTCTGAGTAAATATCACAAGTGTCAGAAATGCTTGCTGTTGAAAATCTGAAAATGTGTTAAGATGCATTTAGGTCAGTTCTGGAATTAATTTGTCACCAAATTAAGCATTTGTGGTTGGATTTCATCACGTTTTTGCCTTTTTCCTTTCTCATTTGAGTCATCATCCAGGTTTATGTGGGTTGAGTGAATTTAAGGGACTTCCCCCACCTTTAGAGAATGGTATCAATTCCTGTTTGTAATTTTGCTGAAGTTAATATGCACTTGTGTCTCTCTCTTGTCTTTTTTGCTCATTTTGTATTTCAGATTGAGCTGGCTGCACCGTATCCAATGGTTCCGCCCCATTGATCCCTTTTCTGAATTCTGATTGGAACAATGGAACATCAGTCCAGTACAAACAAGTGACTGGTATGTTATCTTCAGAATTTTTCCTTGAAACCAAGCAAATGTATGTTTTCTGCTGTGCCTAACCCCCCCCAGTTTTTTTTTTTTGCACGCCAACGCACCTGTAGTTCCCGCCCGTACCAAATTTACGGATGTACAGTATGTATTTTACTCTGACTACAACCAGTTTTTTTTTTTTTTTTTTCAGAGGTTGGTGTTTCATATGTCAGAAGACTTGATTTTATATGATGTATTTTATTGAATTATCAACTTTTGATTTGTAATTTTCTCTTAAAATTTTCTAGGATAAATATAATTAGATAGAAATGAAGCCGGTGTTGACATATAGTAAGTGTGTTGTGGAAGAATTTGATGAGAAATGTTCTGAATTCATTCTGAAATCTCTACTTTTGAGACCTTGTTGAGATGTTTTCTGAAACTCTAGGCGTCAACAGAGTCTCTTTATTTGATCTCCATGAATTATTATTTGTGAAACAACTCATATCTGGCAAATTTGAGTGTAGTTTGAGGCATTGTTGAGCTTTCTTTCTGAAATTTTATAGGGTATATGAGATTATTGGGGTCTTTTTCTCAGAAAAAATCAGGAGATTTTTAGTCTCTATTTGCACAGTCTTTAACCTGTGGATATTTATCTTTTTTCTTTTTTTTTTTTTTTTTTTTTTTTTTTTTTTTTTTTTTTTTTTTAATTTTTTTTTTTTTTTTTTTTTTTTTTTTTTTTTTTTTTTTTTTTTTTTTTTTTTTTTTTTTTTTTTTTTTTTTTTTTTTTTCTTTTTTTTTTTTTATTTTTTTTCATTTTTTTTTTTTGTTTTTTTTGATTGTTTTTTCTTTTTTTTTTTTTTTTTGTTTTTTTTTTTTTTTTATGGCAACTTTGAGCACAATTTGAAACATTGAGATCTCTTTTGTACTTGAGACATGTTAGATAAATTGAGTTGTTTTTTATAAGTCATGTCGTAGAAGAAGGAAGCTTAAGCAAGATCTCAGTAATGAGTTTAATCTCAGTAATGTCTCAATTTTTTTTCTCCTAGGCGGCAAAGAGATCATCTTTCTTGTCTACGAGAACACTCATCCTGAAACCCCAAACTTTCTTAAGATCTTTTTTTATCTGGGTTGTGTTTGTTCTCTTTACCCAATGGTTGGTACTTCTACCCATTGGCCTTTGACCCACTTTTAGTGTCATTGTCCAACTCTCTACGCACACCTTGCCAATTTAATCGCCATTGGCTAGTACATTTTTGTTCTTTATTAAACATTATATATAAATAGATATATATATATATATATAATATATATATTATCTATAGATATATATACATATATCTACATATAGAAAGAGATTCACCAAATCAGCTTATCTTTTAAAATGGCACCGCTTCTCAAATCTTAGCTTTTTAATCAGTCAATCAAGCATTATATTATATTATTATGATAATCATGCATTATTTAATGATAGAACTTTAGCAATTAGAACTAAAACTTGGTAATCATGTATGAATGCATATTTGTCATTTTAACTGAACTTAGGAGTTGTGGGGATGCTTAAGATATTGTTGGTCATTCAGGGTTTCTGTAAAAAAATAGTAGATTATTTTTTAAAAGATAATATACTACTAATTCTAGTTAAATACTAACAATATAACACATTAAGATAATGAGATGCTGGGTTCATGAAATATGAATCACGTTGTCTGCTTTCGCTCAAACTGATTTGCTGAAATCAAAATCGGGATGGTAATAGATGAGCGCCAGCCAATGAGATTGCAGTTTGCGCATTAGTTCCGCCTAATACCGGAGAAACGGGCATATCTTCTGGTTGTTCTTAAAAGCTGAATAATTCTAAATGAACTAGTTATTTTGACAGGAATGACATCCATTGAGCTGAATTGAAATAGTACAGATCACTTGACGGAGAATGAAACTCTCAAGCTCTCAGATTGTTCAGCGAGTGAAAATGTATCTATGCTAAACTTGTAATTAGCCTCTAACACACACACACACACACACACACACACACACCACACACAGGTGAGTAAAATCTAAGAATTTATTAGCCAATGGCTAACAATAGACATTATTTAGTCACACAGAGTGAAGATGTAGTCGCTTATGCGAGTAATTTACTCGCAGTGTAGAGGGTTGCTGTCCCTTCACACTTATGTATTGCCGTCAATGACTAGTCTTCCTGTCACCTTCACTTTGCAGCTTTGTTTGAGCGTGCTTGTATATTTGCAACTGGCAGAACACTTCTGTGCCATAGATCTGGCATGGTGCCAGTCCCCACCTTTCCCCCAATTAGAAGCAAACATGACATTTGTGCCGAGGTAATGGAATCCTTGCACAATTAAATCCCCCACTGCGAAGTGAAGTTGCTCCTTCCATCCCTCCATCCCTCTCCTTTCCTTTCATCCGCAGGAGGGAAGGCCGTGATGATGAGATCATCTCAGCATGCTGTCCCTTTATTCTGCTTTCCGTGTCATTTTTTGTTTTTAACTTATCCACATAAACATATCTCTGCCTGGCAATTAATTACCACAAATGTCAATTAACCCCCTCCTTCTTAAAAAAAAAATATATTGTTGGAGAATTACATTTCAATTATAAAAATTACGTTGGAGGGCGGCAACATTAAATTGCTTTAATGAATTGTGCTGAAGGTGACAGTTGTTATTTTGCAGCCCGTCATGGTGGGGAACCTTCCGCCTGCTCTGATACAATGTGAAGTGGAGGATGAATAGAGGAAAACAGAAGGATGGGAATGAAATGAGTGTTGATAAGAACAGAGAGGATGCATTTCCTGCAGTAACGGTAGCCACTGTACGTAATGCTTCATTTGTGGGATACAGTGGGCAATGGTGTGAATCATTGTTCTGTGCCAGCAAAAGAGAAAGCACTTAGGGGTCTCTCTTTCTCTGTTGATCTCTTCCTCTCGTCCTTATTTGACTTGCACAACTGCTGATGGTGCATTTGCCCACCGGTTGTGCTCCAGGTCCGTTCCTCCATGCATTATCATATTTAAAGGAATAGTGCATGCAAAAATGACAATTCTGTCATAATTTACTCACCTTTATTGTCGTTCCAAAACTGCATGACTTTATTTCTTCATTGTACTAGTTATTTCCATGCAGGTAGTTCACATGGTGGCTGGCGCTTTCGAGTTTCAAAAAGGATGCAAAGAAAGGTGAAAGTATCAAAAACATGGTCCATATGACTCATGCACTTTGATTCAGGTTTTCTGAATTCATACGATAAGTTTATGTGAGGTACAGTCCAAAATATATGTCACAAAAAACAAACAAAAAAAACTTCCTGTGCAGTGAGCTGTTAATCTGATTATTGATTCAGTGAGTCGAATTCAAGAACCGAACTTTGGTTTCAGTTTGATTCATTAACGAGTCATTTAGACCTGTTCTGAGAACTAGAAGAACCGATTTTGGCTTCACAAATAGTGCGGATGTTGAAGAGAAGATTTTTGTATTTGTCTGCCAGACTATAAAATAAGGCTGGGTATCGTTAAAAAAAAATTCGATACCGATACCTTGACTTCGATAACTGGTTCCTGAATGATACTTTTTTCGATACCAATTTTATGAAATCCATTTTAACAAGATTACATTAACAAAAAAACTTTGGTTTTTTTTTTTAAACTCATCTCCTGAGCCACTGCACAAAGGAACAAAATGTAACCAACACAATAAATCAGTGCAAATAGTTTTAATAGTTCAAATGGTTGTCAGTGCAAAATGAACAGTTTTAAGTCAGTATGTGAGGATCACTGCTGCATACTTAAGATCTTTAAATCTCTCAGCAGTTCTTCTATGAAAAAAAAGATGAAAAAAGGATGGAAAAAATGAGCATGTCTGCTTTTTCAGGAGACAGACAAGCCCTCTCTTCAATGATGATGTCCTCAGGACTAATGTCCCTAGGCTACGTTTACACTTGTGTGTTTTCGTTTTAAAATGCATAGCTTAGACGGAATCATCATTTCTATTCACTTTCCACTGATTTACGCAATCTGATGAGCATTAGCTGCCTGCGTTTTCTCTTCCGTGATCGCTGTTCTGACTCCGAGGAAGCTCATTTGCTGCTCATATGTCACTCATATTATATGTTCATAACCTGCCCTGTCTCCGACTACGAACATGCGTTACATGTCCAGAAAAACATTTACAGGGATGAAACATGTATGTGATTTTCATGAGATTCTGCCTATTTTTTTTTATAGCAGTATAGTGTGTTTACATGAGAAATGCTAAGCAGGTGTAGCGATTAGCTTGATATAAAAGGCTACAAATAACATTTCTGCAGCATTATATGACCAAAACCCTCATTCGATCGCAATTTGAGGTTATTACAAACACTCGATGGTGGTTTAAAATTAGTTTTGAGTAAAAGCGGAATATAAATCTTATTTATTTTCTTATGTAGCATGATGCTACAGTGTGAATGAATGGTCACGTAACACTAGGGGTGGGAATCTTTAGTCACCTCACGATCCGATCCGATTCCGATTCTGGGAGTCACTATCCAATTCCAGAACGATTCTTGATTCCGCCCCTATTAATTCATTAGTTTACCGACTTGAGAATCTTAAAATCATTACATAAGTAATTAAGTACTTTTTAAAATAATTACAAATTGAAAAATAATAATTCAAACAGTTGTATGTTAAGAATTTTAAACTAATATAACTTAAAAACATACAAGCAAGTAGCAAATAATAAAGAGGAGCATAGAATCATAGAATCATATTACAAACAACAATTGTTTTCCATTCAAGAACTGTGAGTGATTTTTCTTCATCTTTACTGTTGTTTTTTTACTATGACATCATAGACAGCGGGAGATCTATTAAAGGGTTAGTTCACCCAAAAATGAAAATTAGGCTGTTTTACTCACCCCCGAGGCATCCTAGGTGTATATGACTTTCTTCTTTCAGACAAATCCAGTCAGAGTTATATTAAAAATTGTCCTGGCTATTCCAAGCTCTTATCATTGCAGTCAGCGGGTGTTGCAGTGCTTCAGTCCAAAATAAGGAAATAAAAAGTGCCCATCCATAAAAAACAAAGTGTCTCACACGGCTCCGGGTGGTGAACAAAGGTCTCCTGTAGCGAATCGATGCGTTTTTGTAAGAAAAATAACCATATTTAAAATGTAATAATCAATTTAATCTAGCTTGTGTGAGATTGGAATTGGATGCAAGCAGAATACGGGTGTCTCTAAAGCAAACTCCGTGTCATCGCGCATCGTTAAAAACTAAGCTCAGAATCGAGTCTGAAATTCTCAGTTTGAGAATTCTCAAATTTGGTACCGAACGACAAAACATGTTTCGATACTCGATAGTATCGAGGCAATTCAGTCGGTGCCTAAAGAGTATTGAACACGATACCCAGCCCTACTATAAAATGGCAGAAAAAATATTTCATAGACTTACATTGTGACTTGGTGGTGGGCTCATTTGACTTGGACCATAATTTATTGCAAATTGTGTGTTCAGAAGCTTTACTCTTACATACATTTTACATGTACATTTATTAATTTAGCAGACACGTTTATCCAAATTGACTTACAAATGAGGAATTCAACAAATGATCATAAAGAGGCAATAAACACAAGAAGTGACAATAACTGCGGCTAGGATCATATTAGTCTTTTTTTTACAGCGCAACGTCTTATGTGTTGTTATACTCTTTGTGTCTCTGACAGTTCACTAAATAAAATGATAGTATGCATATATGTGTGCATGTGGGGAGGCATAAATAATAGCTCACAAAATAGAGAGGTCGCCGAACCATTTATTTTTCCAGTTGAAGGTTAATTTGAAGCAACAATAAAACGGATGTTACCATTTCCTCTTCATCTTTTGTGGGTAATAAACTTCGGACTGTCTCAGCATACCCCTGCACTTGAGTTGGACTATAAGAATTCTCCGTCTATTCTCACATCAGTGATTAACATCTCACTTTGCTGACGATGATTCCTTGTTCAGCTGATTGTAAAGTGATAGAGAGAAGTATTAAATTGGACCTTGATGCTTATCATAAGCAAATTTCAACATATAGGAATTAGAAATCGCAAATGAGATCTCTATAACATCTCTTTATTTGTCATTCACAATGGAAAGGGACTTTTGACTCCTGATTGTCAGGCTTTTCTCTGAATAAACACCCGAGAAGTCTCACATGTACAGTATTTCATCTAGAGCATTGGTTCTCAACCTTTTTGATGCAATATTTTTAGGCATCCCTGTTTTGGGCAATATATTTCTTCTCGTATTTCATTCTGCAGTTATGACAATTCTGCTTGTTTTCTAACTTTTTTATTAACATAAAATGGTATTGTTGATATAATTAAACAATTTATTTTCTGATTTCTATAAGAATCAAAATTCTGATGCTGTAAGTTTTTCCAATAAAAATTATATTTATTGAGAGGGAAAAATTTAACAATTTAACATCATTTTAAGTTTAATTTTTTTTGTTTGTTTAATGTTTTAATTTTTAAGTATTTAGGTTTTTCGAATTTAATGCCCTGTCCCCCATTTGAGAAACCACTGCTCTAGAGTTTCAAAATAGATTTCAACAATGTCTCAAACTTTGCCCAGATATATTAACATGTTTGTTTGCGATCAATGGTCAGAGATTTCAATATGAACTCAAAAATTCTCATTAAATCCTCCCAAAAACAAATATCTGCTCTATTCTATCAACATTAATATTTTAGCTTTCTACACTTATTGTATGATGACAAATTGTGTCTGTTTTCATTCTAGGGGCAACATCTGAATTTTTGAAGGCGAACTTTGATTGTGGCATAGCTCCAATAAGTCTCCTGAGCTAAAAAAGATCAACCCTTAAGCAATAAAATTATCCTCTGAGTTTGTTTTGACCGATATATGAAGCAAATTATTGTAATTATACCATTGCCCATCAGTCAGTTGGGCAGAAAAATGCTGTTTAGTGAATTGAGCAGATTGAATCATGTTTTGACCACATGCTTATTTGTGGCTTTGCAATTAACAACAGCCTAGCAGACTCACACACTGTTCAAGACCACCCCGACAGGCATGGAAATGCAAGTACTGTGTGATGTTTTTCTTCTTCCAAGCATCTGCTCATTGACTGGCATCCACAGAGCTGGACGTACAAGCACACATTTAGATTGGGCCTGCAGCCCTCTGACCAGGCGACTGAAACTCAACACTCATTTAGCAGTGGCTCAACATAAGGCCCACTTCACAACTTAACACAGCACACACACTTAGAAGTTCATTAGATCAGTATCCTGTCTTAATTGCCTCTGTGTAACACACACCACAGGCTAATGCAGGGGGTCTCAGTGCTGAATATGTCCACCTTTCTCAGAGCTGTTTTTAGGAATGCCTTTGTGCGCCCTTGTTGTTGCCGCAAGTTTGTTTCCCAACCTATCATATTTCAGTTTCTCATTTAATTTACTTTTCTTTAGTAAGACATCAGATGATTGATAAACAAATCTGCTTATATTAATTTTTAAACATGTCATCTTTTAGAAAAGGTCAGTGCTGAAACATTTAATTAGTAATGCATTTTCTATTGTTTTCTATTCTAGATTATCAATGATTTTGATTGCAACAATGAACAATTTAATTGGACTACAGAATGTGGTCTTGAATATCTCACTAGACTTAAGTAAAAAACATGGTTCATATGACATTTAAGCAACAACTTTGTCTCAGATGTTTCTTCTTAAAATAAAAATAGACAAATTAGCTAATAGTTGTCATATGACAAAGAGGCACCATTTCATTCAGCAATTCAACAATTTTCCTACTTTATTTAGGATGAAATGAAAATAAAAACAAAAGAGATGGTTGTTAAGGTAGATGGCATAGCTCAATTTTCAATTTGATGTTCAAATTTAAATTTCTGACTTTTGATCACAGACTCTGGTATACTGGAAAATCAGAGCACAGTTTAAGACAGTCAAACGTAAAAAAAAAATAAAGCTTTTTTTATTGGCATCTGTGATTCCATGATGAATCCATGGAACATTTCCATTGCACAAACGGTTTTATTTGTTTGTTTGTTTGTTTGTTTGTTTATTTATTTATGGTGGACAAATATTCTTTAGATTATTATATAGTCTTCACAATAAATAAATTGGTTCAGTTTTTCGAGAGATCTCATTTGTGATTTTCCTTTCCGTGGGTGTGTTAGATTAGGTCTGTATTATAACGCAATACAGATGTACTTTAGTGGAGTTTATTCACTGCAGTCTTATTCACTGTCCCTTTTCCGCTTTCACAAACGCTTTCAGTTACACCTAGCTTCGTAAACTTCCTGTTTAGCTGGGTGGCGGGCCGGCAGTGGGCCGATGTCGTAACGGTGAGTCCCAGGGATGGAGTCCCAGGCAGCTGGCCCAGTGTGTGTCTGTGTGTGTGTGGGTGGTGTGCGGTGTGTGGGGTGTGTTTAGAAACAGCAGAGCAACTTGCAGCGAGCAGCAAATTAACTCTCATATCCCCTATCTCTCCCCTCTCTTTTCACTTTCCTGTTTGGACTTATGATTGGAGGCACAGGCTGTGACAGTTGACGGAAGTGGAGAACGAGAGAAAAAGAGCAAATAAAAGGGAAAGTATTTATTTACAGTGTGATGATGCAAGTTAAGGATGCGGTTTCACACAGGATGTGCCCCCCCCCCCCTGCTTCGGGCTGATAGGGGGCATGCTGGAGCTCGGGGTGGTGGCCTGTATTGTGAAGCTGGTCTGGATTTTGGGCTGGGCCCATTAGCACACTCTCAACGTGTTTCCTGTCTGGGCAGAGAAATGAGAGCAGGTTAGCGCAGGTCACTGAGAAAGAGAACAGAGGGGAAGGACAGTCGAGGGTGTGTGATTGTGGGGGGTGTATAATTGTCTCAGATATGTAGAAAGGTCATGTGTTGGGTTTTTTGGGGCTCTTTACCTTTCTCGTCACCGCAGTGAACCAAACATAGTCCCACAAGTAGAATCAATCATCATACCACTGCTGAATAGCACTGAATCAGCGATTAACATGTGCCACCCGTAGTCATTTGAGGTGTTTGTAATTTACAAACCATAAAAATGATCAACAGGCCGATGTAAATCAGAAATACCCTTTTTTCCCTAAAACCTCCTTGTCATATCTGTGTTTAGAGCAACAATTTAAACTTCTTTGTTATTTTACATCAGAGATATCAGTGTTTTTCTTAGAAAATGAGAATAGCAAGTGTAACTGTTTTTTTTTTTTTTCAAGAGAAGCACTGTGAAATCTATTCATGAAAAAAACAAATCAGAGACCAAGTGACTTTGACATTAACATCCTCCATCTAATAATTTAAGGTTAATGGCTTTAATGAGGCCTAAAAACGCAATGAGACATTGGATCTACTTTTTATTCACGGATCGCTTGTCTAAATAGGGGAAGTGGCGCACTGACCGTTTAGCCTTGTGCTAATGACGAATGCTGAGAAGTTTGAGCTGAGAGGGCAGACTTTGGGTAATGATGAAAGCTTTAGTATGGAGATATGCTGCTTTTATTCAAGGTGCTATTATTTGTCCTTGTTAAACTACATTCTGTTTGCTTGTAGTGGCTGAGGTTCTGTGTTTGATTTAACAGCTTTTGCCATATTTTTGTGCATATAATTGGATGCAGAATTCCTACACTCTTAAAAATGCTTGGTTAAACACAACCCAGTGCTGGGTAAAATAGGGACAAACCCAGCAATTGGGTTGTTTTGACTCAGCGGTTGGGTTACTACCCAGAAGGTTGGGTTAAACATTTAACCTTTCCCAACCGCTGGGTCAAAACAGCCCAGTTGCTTGGTTTGTCCCTATTTTACCCAGCACTGGGTTGTATTTAACAAAAGTTCACAAAAGTTGAAAACTTTGATAGTTTATGGTCAGTAAGATTTTTTTTAAAAGAAGTCTTTTATGCAAGACGGTGGAATTTATTTGACCTAAAAGTCAAAAACAATTATTATTGCAATTGAACAAAAATTATTATTATTATTGTCTATTATTTTTTTTATGTTTTACATTTTTTAGTATTGGTTTAGGATTTTTTGATGTATAGAAAGTTTAAAAGAACATAATTTATTTGAAATAGAAATCTTTTGTGACATTATAAATGTCTTTAGCACCATTTGTTAAAAGAATTGCTGAATAAAAGCATCGGATTCTTTAAAAAATATTACTGACCTTGAACCTTTGAACTGTAACGTATGTATGTATGTATGTGTGTGTATATATATCACAAAAAATAACTTTGTTGCAAATGTGTATCCGTACCTATCGTCTGATCTAACTAAATTGTAACCGGGTCAGTAGGTTTAATGTTTAATCAAGTTCAGTAAAGGGAGTCAGATTTTCAGAGGCACTCTGACTTTTTTAGTGAGTTCATTAAGTTAAGAATTTGTCCTTTTTGTGAGCATTTTTGAATGATTAATTAAAAGAATCGGCCCTTAGGAATTATTTGTTTGTGAATTGGTCCACACTGTATTGGTCATACTGTAAAATATGATTTTTTTGCCTATACATTTATAATTATCTGTTTTATTATATCAAATATATAAATTAATACTTTTATTCTGCAAGGATGCATTCAATTGATTAAAATTGGCCGTATAGTTTAAGTGAAAGACTTTTGTTCGTTATATACAAAAATATATTCACTATATTTCAAGCTTTCTTTTGAAGGGTTGTTCTTTTGAACAAATAAAAAATATTAGGAGGCCCTTTGAATTTTTTTTTTTTAAAACATTGATAATAATAGGAACTTATTACTGACTACAAAATCAGCATATTGAATGATTTCTGAAGGGTCATGTGAAACTGAAAACTGGAATAATGGCTGCTGAAAAATTAGCTTTGCATCACAAGAATAAATTACACTTTAAAATATATAAAAATAGAAATTTGATTTAAGCATAGAGTTACAACTATCTATTTTGATTAAATAAATGCAGCCTTGGTTAGAATAAGACACTTCTTTCAAAAACATTTTTACAAAAAATAATACCCAAACTTTTGTTGAAAGGTAGTGTAATACGTTAACTAAAATATAATGCTTATGTAATAAAAATATAATTTTAATATAATGAATTTTAATCCGTCATCATTAATATTATTTTTGACATTTATTTTGAATGGTACTGGAAGTTCCCCAAAGAAGAGGGGCCAAAGCTTGCAAAAATTACACCAGCAAGGCTCAAACGTTCATTGCCCCAATGTGTGAGAGCATGTGTGCTAACTGCTAGGCTACAGCTCCACTAGAGCTTCATGTAGCTGATGTGTTCATGCCTGTCCCCTGGAGAGCAAGAACAGGAATCTGTCATTAAAGCAGTCTCTGAGAACACTAGTGTACACTAGGCCAGAGGGGACAAGAACAGTAAATCTGTGAAAGTGGATCTAGACCTGACAAACATGTGCAGAGCTGAGAAATACAAACAAAAGCGGCGTTGTCTCCGTTGGGTACAGAAATAACACAAATGTACACCCACCCACACACGCACACACAAACACAAAACACTACAGCTTATGCTTCTTGAATAGAGTTGTAGCATTTCTGTCTTGTGGCTCTTTAGTTTCTACTCTTGTAAACACAATTCACGTCTCTGTGTTTTGAGTCCATTATCTAACAGACCCAACTGTCAGTCAATACAGTCTTGCGGGTCGCACCATTCTGCATTGATGTATGTATTTATGTGCTGTATTCAGAAAAGAGTGGCTCTTTTGTGAATATGATGTAAACAGGCATGTCAATAAACCCATAAGCCGTATCAAGCTACAGTAGCTATTAAAAAAGGCTAATATCTGTGGCTGATTTAAAAAAAAAAAAAAAAAAAAATGTTAACGTGGCATTGTAAAAGAGATGGATTATCTATGTGGCAGATTGATCAGCGGGTAGAGACCCCATTATCTCTTTCCGTGTTAATTACAGTGTGCTCAGCTTGCATGTCAAAAGACGGATAACTGACGAAGGTAAAAGACCTTATTTATGCTTTCGTACTCGGCTGGCGACAGCTTTCCCCTCTCTTTTTTTAGCCTCCTCAGCGCTGTATATTTATCGTCCAGTAATATTACACTGTCAAAGACGATCATCTCCGTGGAGATATTATTCGCTATCGTCACCTTCACAGGCATCCATTTGGACCCGCTCACTCTCAAGTTACTGACTCTTCCTCTGCATGCGGAGTGGCTGAGCAAATTTGCGCAGGGATTTTTGGTCGTCCCCTGGGATGCCAGAAAGGTAATTCGGGTTGGGTAAATCAATATGTGGGCAGCCCAGTCATACCACAACGCAGAGACATGGCACCCGTCTCAGAATGCCCTGACGTTTTGCGGCTTTCAGTGGGGTCACATTTTGCTAACGGAAAAAAGAAAAGTAGAAAAACGTAGGGGGAAATTTCAGTCGCAAGCATCCAGATGAAGTTGATGCTCACCTGAATAGATTTGAACAAACTAAAATAGCATTTTGAACTAGATTCGAAATGAATCATCATCCGTACATAAACATTTGGGCCTTAAGTTATAAAACAAAAGCAGAATGTGTAAATTGTTGCGATAAATTGAATAAATAAATTTTTATTCAATAGGTAACATTAGGTAACATAATTTTGCTCAGGTTTGTTCATTTTAAAAAAAGTTTGTCATTTTTACAGAAAAAGACTAAAATACTACAACAAAAACTTGTTAGCTGTAATTTTTAATTTTGCTGTAAAATACATGCTTTTTGAAAGTAAAAACTATAATTTACCATATAATTTATGGTAAAAAAACAAAAAAACATTAACAGGGCATTCCAAGAGGTCCTGCCTGACTAATCGTATATAATTTTTTTTTAAATAAGGTTTTTTTTGTTGTTGTCATTTTTCTTTTTAATGATGTCTTGTGTCACATTTTATGTTATTTAGTTAACGTTTATTGCATTTTGTAGTGTTGTGTGTTACCCTGATGGTGTTTTGTCTTTGTGCGCCAGCTATATAAGGGTATTGCCATTTTTATGGAGGGGCCACTTTCAGTGAACTCTGATTCATCATGTGGTTTTCTGTTTTACCACCTATTATTATAGTGGTTATTAAGAGATTTTACAGTAAAAAGCAGATTTTAGCAGTTCAGATAGATTCTTTTAAAATTTATATCACTTAATGAAATGTATAGTTTTAAGTTCTAAAATATACAGCCACCAATATGCCATTGAAACGTTGTCTCCATATTTTTAATGTTGAATTTCTGGCGAACACAGCTGCCAGCTTTAACAGTTGATTTAACAGGATGTTTTTTAGAGTGTGGTTTTACTCTTTGAAATTAGCCCAGGTACATCAAAAAAACTGTGGAAGATTTTGTGTTATAGATATCATTTAATGTTTAATGCGCTAACAGAAGTTTTTAGCTTGTATTTAACATGTATGTTAGATACAGTATGTTAGATGTCAACAAACAAAAAACAAGATGTGTGATGTTGAGAGTTTACGAAGATAGACTGAAAATAGTCACGTAGCATAGACCTTACACTGAGATCACGCAACGTGTTTATTGCTTGCGCGGTGTGCTGACAGGCCCCTTCTAAAACACAGCAGTGAAACCCCCATGAAGGGACTTTTCAACCCCATGTTACAGATATTTTTTCCTTTTTTCTTTCTTCTTATCACAGAGCGTGTGGTGTGAGAGGTAACATCACAGCAGTCTTTCCTGTGGTTTTGTCTGTCAGACCTGCAATCCTCAGGCCTGTGTTTGCATCTCTCACCAGAAATAACACACTGTTATGAACCCTCACATACACACGCATTCTCTCGCTCTCTCTTTCAAAACCATTTATGCTTTTCATCACTTTCTGTCTGTTGACCAGACTGAAACAGTTTTCTGAAAGGCTGTCTAGAGTCAAGCTTGAGAAACAGAATTGGGTAAAAAAAAAAAAGTAGATTCTATGGTTTTCTTTGTACAGACAGGTTGTTCTGCCCAGGACTGTTTGTGCAATATTGTGCAAGGTGAATGTCATTGTTTTGTCATTCCTGCGGTGATAAAGTTATCGCCCATTACTGCACTGTCTGAATGAGAGATATTTTGGTATGTTGTGTGTTGTACAAAGGAATTTACTTGTTTTTTTATGTGTGTTGGAATATTTGTGTATCTGTCGTGTAAGTGCATTAGAGTGTTATAATGGCTATCACGTCAGGAGTCATACATTACAGTAAGATGTCAGAGCATCACCTGGTGGACTAGCACAGAAAATAGGCCCTCGTGCAAACACTCACATGCAGTATAACTAGGAGTAATCATTTCATGCCACATATTGACATATCTCTGAATTGATTTCAACTCCGTTTGTCTCATGAACATTTTTATTCATGGCTCATTTAAGCTGAATCATATAGTCATATAATCATATTATATTATATAATCATATATAAAGTTTGTAAAAAAAAATTTTTTTGTAACTGTGACTTAATGTATCCCTCTTGTGACTTTGTATCTTACAATGTGACTTTCTGAATTTCTTTTTTTAATGTTTTATTTCTATTGAACATAATTTCTTATTTTCAGCTATATTTTACAATTAACTTTTTATTTTTAAACTTTGCGGCAGAAACAGGCTTCCAAAAAATGTACATATAACTGCTGTGTGTAATTTCCATGTCACTAGCAGCACCAAATGTAACTGCAAAAAAACAGATTGGCAGACCACTCTCACTCATCTTCTTTTGGTCAGCCAAACAGGTAGACCTGCCCCGAAACCCAAGATATTGGTTAAAACTGAAGTTGAATTAACTCAATATTCTGAAATTACTATAGAGCTAATGTGCTTAAAATTTGAGAAAAACCATTTACAAAAGGTGTACTTATCATATAAATAATACAAGAAAAAAGTTATATTATACAACATAGAATATTTATTGTAAAACTATATTTAGATATACAGTGGGTACGGAAAGTATTCAGACCCCTTAAATTTTTCACACTTTATTATATTGCAGCCATTTGCTAAAAATAATTTAAGTTAATTTTTTTTTCCTCATAAATGTACACACATCACCCCATATTGAAAGAAAAACACAGAATTGTTGACATTTTTGCAGATTTATTAAAAAAGAAAAACTGAAATATTACATGGTCCTAAGTATTCAGACCCTTTGCTGTGACACTCATATATTTAACTCAGGTGCTGTCCATTTCTTCTGATCATCCTTGAGATGGTTCTACACCTTCATTTGAGTCCAGCTGTGTTTGATTATACTGATTGGACTTGATTAGGAAAGCCACACACCTGTCTATATAAGACCTTACAGCTCAAAGTGCATGTCAGAGCAAATGAGAATGATGAGGTCCAAAGGAAATGCATGAAGAGCTCAGAGACAGAATTGTGGCAAGGCAAAGATCTGGCCAAGGTTACAAAAAAAATTTCTGCCGCACTTAAGGTTCCTAAGAGCACAGTGGCCTCCATAATCCTTAAAATGAAGACGTTTGGGACGACCAGAACCCGTCCTAGAGCTGCCGGTCCGGCCAAACTGAGCTATCGGGGGAGAAGAGCCTGGTGAGAGAGGTAAAGAAGAACCCAAAAAAATCACTGTGGCTGAGCTCCAGAGATGAAGTCGGGAGATGGGAGAAAGTCAACCATCACTTCAGCCCTCCACCAGTCGAGGCTTTATTGCAGAGTGGCCCGACGGAAGCCTCTCAGTGCAAGACACATGAAAGCCCGCATGGAGTGTGCTAAAAAACACCTGAAGGACTCCAAAGATGGTGAGAAATAAGATTTCTGGTCTGATGAGACCAAGATATAACTTTTTTGCCTTAATTCTAAGCGGTATGTGTGGGGGAAACCAGGCACTGCTCATCACCTGAATAACAGTGAAGCATGGTGGTGGCAGCAACATGCTGTGGGGGTGTTTTTCAGCTGAAGGACAGGACGACTGGTTGCAATCGAGAGAAAGATAAATGCGGCCAAGTACAGGGATATCCTGGAACGAAAACCTTCTCCAGAGTGCTCAGAACCTCAAACTGGGCCGAAGGTTTACCTTCCAACAAAACAATGACACTAAGCACACAGCTAAAATAACGAAGGAGTGCTTCACAAAACTCTGTGGACTGTTCTTGAAATGGCCCAGCCAGAGCCTTGGACTTAAACCCAATTGACATCTCCTGGAGAGACCTAAAAATGGCTGTCCACCACGTTTACCATCCAACCTGACAGAAATGGAGAGGATCTGCAAGGAGCAATGGCAGAAGATCCCCAAATCCAGGAGTGAAAAACTTGCTGCATCTTTCCCAAAAAGACTCATGGCTATTAGATCAAAAGGGTGCTTCTACTAAATACTGAGAAAAGGGTCTGCATACTTAGGACCATGTGATATTTCAGTTTTTTTTTAATAAATCTGCAAAAATTTCAATAATTCTGTGTTTTTCTGTCAATTTGGTGTGCTGTGTGTACATTAATGAGAAAACAAATTAACTTAAATGCTTTTAGCAAATGGCTGCAATATAACAAAAGTGAAAAATTTAAGGGGGTCTGAACTTTCCCCCCATACAATGTTATATAATGAACAAATTATAAACGCAACAATTTTGTTTTTGCCCCCATTTTTCATGAGCTGAATAGATCTAAGACTTTTTCTATGTACACTAAAGGTCTATTTCTCTCAAATATTGTTAACAAATCTGTCTAAATTTGTGTTAGTGACCACTTCTCCTTTGCCGAGATAATCCAACCACCTCACAGCTGTGATTCTAATTATACCATTCTAGTGAGGATTAGACAATGATTATTGCACAGGTGTGCCTTAGGCTGGCACAATAAAAGGCCACTCTAAAATGTGCAGTTTTTATCACACAGCACAATGCCACAGATGTTTTGAGGGAGTTTTGAGGGAGCGTGCAATTGGCTTGCTGACTGCAGGAATGTCCACAAGAGCTGTTGCCCATGAATTGAATGTTAATTTATCTACCATAAGCCATATCCAAAGGCGTTTCAGAGAATTTGGCAGTACATACAACAGGCCTCACAACCGCAGACCACGTGTAACAACACCAGCCCAGGACCTTCACATCCAGTATCTTCACCTCCAAGATCATCTGAGAGCTGCCACCCGGACTACTGCTGCAACAATCAGTTTGCATAACCAAAGAATTTCTGCACAAACTGTCAGAAAACGCCTCAGGGAAGCTCATCTGCATGCTGGTCGTCCTCATCGGGGTCTCGACCTGAATACAGTTTGTCGTCGTAACCGACTTGAGTGGACAAATGCTCACATTCGATGGCATCTGGCACTTTAGAGAGGTGTTCTCTTCACGGATGAATCCCAGTTTTCAAGGACAGGGCAGATGGCAGACAGGGTGTATGGCGTCGTGTGTGTGAGCGGTTTGCTGATGTCAACGTTGTGATCCTGAGGCCCATTGTTGTGCCATTCATCCACGACCATCACCTCATGTTGCAGCATGATAATGAATGGCCCCATGTTGCAAGGATCTGTACACAATTCCTGGAAGCTGAAAACATCCCAGTTCTTGCATGGCCAGCATACTCACCGGACATGTCACCCATTGAGCATTTTTGGGATGCTCTGGATCAGCGTATACAACAGCTTGTTCCAGTTCCTGCCAATATCCAGCAACTTCGCACAGCCATTGAAGAGGAGTGGACCAACATTTCGCAGGCCACAATCAACAACCTGATCAACTCTATGCGAAGGAGATGTGTTGCACTGCGTGAGGCAAATGGTGGTCACACCAGATACTGACTGGTTTTCGGACCCCCCAATACAGTAAAACTGCACATTTTAGAGTGGCCTTTTATTGTGGCCAGCCTAAGGCACACCTGTGCAATAATCATGCTGTCTAATCAGCATCTTGATATGCCACACCTGTGAGGTGGATGGTTTATCTCGGCAAAGGAGAAGTGCTCACTAACACAGATTTAGACAGATTTGTGAACAATATTTGAGAGAAATAGGCCTTTTGTGTACATAGAAAAAGTCTTAGATCTTTGAGTTCAGCTCATGAAAAATGGGGGCAAAAACAAAAGTGTTGCGTTTATAATTTTGTTCAGTGTATTTTATAAGTGTAGTTTTTCGAATTTGTGTTTATGTATAAAACCCAATTCAGGTTTTTTTTTAGAATATTTTTTTTTATCCTAAGCTAGGCCATTCACCATTAGAGTTCACAAACTTGTACGATACTACTAGGCGACACCTCCAACATTAAAGGGATAGTTCACTCAAAAAAAAAAAAAAAAAAGTCCTGAAGATTGTGATGTCCAAACCATTACCATTGACTGCCCTTCTATGGATGAAAAAAGACACTTCTCAGAATATCTTCTTTTACGTTCCACAGAAGACAGAAAGTCGCTCAGGTCTGGAATGACATGAGGGTGAGTAAATTATGACAGAAATTTTTTTTTGGGTGAACTGTCCTTTTAATAGGAACATTCTAATATCTTATAAATTATGGGCGATCTATATTTTTGCAAACTGAACAAAGTTTGGTAAAATGCAAAGCTTAGTGAGACTGAAGTGTCAGTCTAATAATATTGTGGTAGTTCAAGCTTAGAAAGAGAGTATCCGACACAATAAGATGAAGAAGGTGTGGTGGGGCCAAGAAGGGTCGTAATCTTAACAGATGCCACCTCACGTGTAACTTTACCATCTACACGGCTGCCACAAACCACCATCCCAGTGTATTCAAATGCAGCACGTATTAAAAACACTCACACCCGCCTCTTATCAGATTGCTATGCCTTATGATTGGCCTTCCATTGGCCTCTTTATTTAATAGAAGGTTCCATTCTTCTTTGAGATGCCATAGAGTGTTACATCACTGCGCTTGAGCCCTGTTATCTATGTTGAGGCCTGTTCTTGTAATGGGCTTTATTGATCTAAACAACATCAGGCTGGCCGTGATGTTATTAAGGTGAAGATAACTTCACTGTAACTTCCACTCAAACAATGTATTAGTGTTTTATTAGGTTTAAATAACTTTGGCTTTTAGACGCTAATGCAGCCGGTTAGTCACCCTGCTCTTTTATGGCTGCAGGATCTTAATAAAGCTTTCCTCTTTACATCCTGCTGTGTGTGAGTGTGTTTGTGTGTGTGAGAGAGAGAGAGAAAGGGATTGCCAAGTGCTTGCTGGGAAGTTCTGCGCCTTTCCGGTTATGTAAACAGCCAGGGACTCTAAATAAATCGGAAGGAATATAACGGTGGCGGTATCTGTATTAAGCACTGCATTATCAAGCTGTATTTCGTGCCGACCTGGACCTTTAAACTCGATCCACAATGCTGCCTTTTTTTCTTTGTCAAATTAACATATGCGGTAAGAATTATTTGTGGTTTTAGAGTCATTTATTAACTGCATTTTGCAGTGAACTTTTAAAATTGATGTTCAGATGTGGGGGTTTTTTTGTCTTCCAAGGGCACACTGAATCCAATATTTATGAAATAACGATCCCATTCATCTACAGGCATATTTTCTGTGGGAAATTTAATTTGCAGCTATTTAAAGCCATGCGTTTGGTAATGAATTATTTTGTCATCCTGCCTCTGATGAGATTCATCTTTAAAAACTGTAACAATTATTTTATTAAACAAGAGGAGCCATGCATTATGGCTATCTCAGCAAGGTCTACAGTGAGCGAGGATTCTCATTAGGAGGGTATTAATACCCCTGCTGGGCTTTCATTCACACTACCCAACTTAAATTACATTATGTGTCAACAATGTTTGCATTAAATTTAACCAGTCATATTTACCAATTTTTCCCTCTCTCTCACTCCCTACTACTGACACATTTAGATGTATTAAAAAGATAAAACACAGTTATAGATCTGATAAGGATGGCTTATTGAACGTTTACCTCAGTGCTGACTTTTAATAACGCAATAATATTGAATTTGCATGCCTGTTGTTTTTATCAAAATGTTTTTGAAAGCTGTAGCAAGCCATATTGTTGTCTCAGAAGTTGAAAACTTGTATGTTATTTTTTTTTCCTTCTGCAGAACACAAAATAAAAAAAAGTTACAACTTTTTTGTGTGTGTTTCACAGATTAAAGAAAGTTATACAGGTTTGTAAGACAGAAAAGTGAGTAAATTATGACTGATTTTTTTTAAGAATTCCTTTAACATTAGCCTGACCTCTCAGAAACTCTTTTGTATTGTAGCTAGTTTTGCTTGGGCAATCACTGCAGTTTTATTTAGAAAAATGTAAAAATCGACTTTGGAGAATGTAGTTTTGTCTAGCAGCAAATGGGCTAAATATCAAATAAACATTAGACCAATGCAGTGCCACCTTCTTTTTTGAGAAGGGGCTTTTTGATGGAAACTTATCTAAAGGTGCATTGTGACAAAAATCGCAGCTGTGCTCAAAAAACCCAGCCTTTTTGCATATTAAAGGCACGACTAGCATTACTCAATGACAAATGTTGCAATTTCTGTTCTTCAGTCTCTCAAGGAAGTTGGAACGTTCCAATCGGAAACAAATGCCATGTAATACCTATTTTAATGCTTCCCCAGTTTTTTGCTGATGCCTCTAAAAGGTTCCACTGCACATTGAACTATCTGCGAACATGGAAATCAAATGTTGTAGCCTCCGTTCCGCATTTTACTGTGGCGCACTGTACACAAACAAGATGTTTATGGCTCACTGAGCTGAACCTATCCTGGCCAGAGATAGAAGCGAAATTGCTGAATGTGAGGTAATCGGTTATTTCAGTTTGACCACTTCCTTAAACTCCTGCTATTACTCACAGTGATATGTTTCCAAAGAAAGCCTCTGACCCTGTAGGTATAATGGTTTGGTGGATTTATGTAAATCAAATATTTAGCTGGACTTTAGAAGTAAAGTGGAAACTATGATTATCTGAACCTGGAAATTGCAGTGTCGGGGAGAGGGCACTGTGATGGAGTGGCAGAGCAGTTTGTCTTTAAAGTCAGCCATTCTTATATCTCTTTGGCTCTTTTGCAACATTGAAAGATTAGAATATCAAAAAATGTGGACTTTTTGACTTGGGACAGTAAGCAACCACCCATGTACTGAGCAGCCTTATAGCAATGATGCAAATAATGATACATTGTAAATATCAGAGTTATTTTAATGTGCTGTGTGTTTGGCCATTCAGTTTCTAGGATGTATGACTGATTTTTACAATGTTTGTCTCGTAGCTTTTGATTATGAGAGCAATAAGACTGAGATGGTTCAGCAGTGTCTCTGCTTCATTTATCTATTACATTGAGTCAAATCGAACATCAATGATTCGCTAATGCTTTGCAGGAGACAATTGTGAATAACATCACCATTTTAAGCAGTTTTTGAGCAAATACATAAATATTGAGATTTAAATATTGAAAACCAGCAACACAAAAAAAAACTTACTGTACTCAACAAGCCAAAAAAAAAAAAAAACCTCTCCCAGCATATTACTTGAATGTTTAACCCTTTTTTTTCCTTCTTCAAGGACAAATGGTGTACGTGATGGCAGATCTTCGTGCGAAAGTCCCTGAGCTCTCCTGAAGCTGCAGATCCCTTTTCAGCACCAGCTGTTCTTCCAGATAAACTCTGCGGCGCGCTCGCAGATTCTCTTAATATGATTCTGCAGGGTCGGGCTCAGGAGAATAGACGCAAAACAAGCGTGCCAGGAGAAAGAGAGCGTTGAATTTTTCATCAGCAGGCCCTCGTACTTTTTTAGTAGGCGGCCGGCTCATTCATGAGCAGATGTTCAGCGCAGGTCCAAGCTGCAGTTAGCATGAACTCTGCTGCCCTCTCAGCCGTTGGCTGCAAGGACGTTGGCAGCGACCCCGGCATCTGAGAATTCATTCCCGGCAAAAAGCACAGAGCGCCGCTTCGCACAGACCCCTTTTTTTAGCCGCGTTGCCCAGCCCAGGAGCCGGCTATTCTTTTGACAGGCCATCAGTCTTCGCTCTGACACTGACGAAAGACTCACCCTGGTCAACACAGGGGACCGGCCCCAAAAATTCCTGAAGACAATTTTTAAGTTTATCATTAATGTTTTATGACGTCCTCTGTATGAAAATAAGCCACCAGGCACGCAAACCAAAACAGACCCTTTTGGAAAACAAAAGCAGCCTTTTTTGTGTCATTTGCGTGAAGGTACCCTTGAAACGGGAAATTGCTATATCAGATTAATGCAGGTGGTTTAGGGGAATGCGTCGGTCAGGTTGGTCGCTACGCTAAAGCCCAGCTGCTGCTGTGGTTAGCCAGGTGGTTCGGTTAGCGTGGTGACCTCAATACACCCCAAGAGACTTGAATAACAACCAATACAGATGAAGCATTATCGTGTTTCATTTACATAACACCATTATGTTGCAGTACGTCCATGTAGCCTTTTCCCATGAAACGACTGAACGCCAAACCAACATATGTTCTGCACGGAAAGTGTGAAATGTTATTCTTCTCTTTCATTGCGGTGCATGTGAAGCTATAATTGAAGAATGATGAGGTTTTTAGTCCTTTTTTTTCTCCCTTCAAGCACTTGTTTCTTCAGCACGTCTCTTACTTCACACTATCTAATTGGCCATTTTCAGGTTGGGTTTATGAGAGCAAAACTAATTAGTGTTTCTAAATTCAGAGAGCAAGAAAGAGGGAAGAAAAAAAGGAAAACATGGTTGAATGGATTGTTCTGGTTTCCTCTCTGGTGTCAGGCTCAGAACAATGAAATAAAGAGTCTAATCACTTTCAAACTGCTGTTTTTTTTTGTATACCTTCCCCCTACCAAGTCCAAGCACATACGAATAGTTTTTAGCCAACACTGAATGTCACTTTCTCTCCTGGCATTTTGTTTGGCACGATCACAGGTCCTGGAATAAAGCGAGCGCTTGCTCTCTTTGCAAACTTTTTCTTTGTAATTCGTGGGAAGGCTTTGCAGGGAAAAAAACAATGCGCATGTTTTTAGGTGGGGTTGCTTCTTCTTTTGATTCGGAATGTCCTGGTGAAAGATGGGGGGAGGGTGGAGAGTTTACAGTAGTGTTGACTTTTCACCCGTTACCTTTATTCAGAGAGCTCCAGCTGCAGCGCGCCCTCAGGAAGGCCACTGCAGGCGCGCACACACACACACACACACACACACGCCGGCCCCCAGTGTGAAAGAAAGCCCTGTTTGAGTTGGCACACGCAACTTTTGCTGCCTCTGCAAGAAAGACACCAGCGGTGGCCGCGCTGGCCAACTGGGCCGTCGTTCTTCTAATCAGGATGTGCCTTTTTTCACCTCTCTCAGGAAACACATTTCTGCCTCTCCCTCCCCTCAGCAGCAAAAAGCTGAGGGAGAAAGTCGGTGAAGATGAGTGACAGGATTGGAGTCTGGGGGGGATTGGGCTAATCTGAGTTTAGTAGCGCTCCCTCAACACCTCACCCTCCCTGCCTCCACTGGGCCTTCATTTATATTGAATAAAAAAGTTTATAGGTCAGTTTAACAATGTGCTGTAAAACTCGAACTATTTTTATTTTTCCACCTCTCCGCCGGAGGGATTTGCGTGGAGAGGGCCAGTAATTAAGAAGCTGTGAATCCAGGGTTAGGAGGAAGAGTGTTTAAATGCAATTAGAGCATCCGCTCGAATCAATTTGAACCCAATTACAGTTTTCTTGAATGTGCTATTATTTGTTTAATCAAGGGAATTTTGCCCTTTTAAGATGCTAAAAATGTATCGCGAGATTATTTCAACACGGAGTGAAAATAAACTCGACGGAAGCGGGTAATGAACAATTGTTTCAAAGTGACCTCTCTCCGTGTGCCCTCCCTCGTTACCTTGTTCTTCTCTGAAAAGAAAACTCCATTTGATTTGTCTGGAGATAAAGCTATCACAATATCGGCTGGATAATTAGCACAAAATCCACATCAGTTTTTTTGGGAACTGGATGTGGAGCACTAGTCTCTGATGATTCAAAGTTTCAGTAGATTTCCTAATTTCTCACTGATGTTTTTCCCTGTCTGTCCTTCTCTCCTTTCTGTCTGCCTTCTCTTCCACCAATCTTTCTACCTGCTGTCTGTCCTGCAGGCAGGAGAGTGCAGTGGTCCAGCCCTGTGGATGCTGAACGGTACGTCTCACAGTTTTAACTGTGTATGTGTGTGCCTAAAAGAGCATTTGGACACTAGCCAGACTTTTGAATGAATTTCTTTGCAATAGATAACTAAATACTAAACCAAGTGGAATTTGCAAGCAAATGATGCTAGACCATTTCTCAAAACTGAATTTTTTAAGCCATTCTTATAATTACTTTTAACCAATTGGTCCCAAAGTAATTTTTAGTGGATATATAAAGTCAGTTCACCTCAGGTTACCTTGTTTGTTATCCATTCATCATGTGGTAGTTTACTCTTTTTAGTCTGTAAACAGCAATTCTGTTGTTTATAATTTAAAGCCGAACAAACATTTTTTATGATTTTATTTATTTATTTATTTAAATGACACTTGGTTAAATGTTTTATTTATTTGTTTAAAGGCATGTGGTTTGTTTGTTTGTTTGTTTATTTATTTAAAACAATTGACTCTTGGTTTATTTATTTATAACAAATTCCACGTGGTTTAATATTTATTTAGAATACATTTTAATTTGTTTAATATTTATTTATTTAGAATAAATTCCACGTTGTTTATTTATTTATTTTTTAAATGCAGTAAATGCCACTTGGTTTAATTATGAATGAATGAATTTGCTTGTTTAAAATCATTAGCACTTGGTTTAATATTAATTTGTGTCTAATGCAATGACATTCCTTTATTTGTAAGTGTGAAGTAATTTTCCAGACAATTTCAAAACACATCTGTTGGAATTTGCTCACAGTTTAGATGGCTTTCAGCATGTTCATAAGGTTCGTTCTAGCTAATCTGAATTCTAATACTGTACACAGTTTGACTAGTGTACCTCAATAATCGTTTTTGATCCATGTCTCTTGTGGCCTTCACTTCCTGTGTGATGTGTAAACACTACAAACAAACCATGACACTGCCCACGTCACAGTGCCAGTCCGTGTTCGGATCCTGCTGTTTACAGTAAACATTCATATATATTCATGACCTTCAGTCATAAAAAGCAACCCTTAGCGGCACATGCCATATTAGTGCTTATTAGCATATTGACTCTCAAACAAACTCAACAGGTGCTCAACAAACATTAACCCACATATATTTAGGGTATTTCTAAATGTCTCAACTCTGTCATGAATGTTGGATGTGAATAATGTTTTTTGCATGTAGTGTATTGCATTGTGAGTTTAATGGAGCTCCTACAAAGTCTGTATTCCTACCAGCCCAGCCAGGCAACGATTTAGAGAAGTGCTTCTAACAGTTACGCCCGCTTGCAAAACTGTGTACGTTACAGATTGATAGTAAATGGAAACCATAAATGTAAATTGTGTCATTTGATAATGTAAATGGAGTGCCAAGCTATTTTCCCCCACCCCCATAAAGAAATCAGCCCTATTTACATAGTCAGTTGTGCTTATGAGACTTATGGAAATCAATCTCTTGTCATTTTCCAACTACACAATTTCACGTTAGTTCAGAGATCACAGATTTGAAAGTCAATATCGTGACATTGGCTCGGCTCCATGTTAGCAACATGAATTAAACATAACAAACAAAACAACACACTCTTCTGACAAACTTTTAGATGAGTTTTAATGCATTAATCTTTCACATTGCATGCAAATGAACCCAAGATGTATGATTATTTCCTCTTGAATATTGATTTTTCGGGGCGTTTTACGGAAATTTTGCACTTATGAAAGTCCAAACTTTTGGCGATCCGATTTGAAAAGCATTCCAAATATGTTTAAGTGCAGGTTATTATTTAGTTATTCAGATTTATGACCATAACAGAAAGCGAAAGCAGGTGGATTCAAGCTTGTCCTTTAAAGTGTACTTTGCAGGGTCCGGTTTTAAAGTGGCCGGCAAGGCAGCTATGACAAGAGTTGTTGAAAAGGGTCTTCGCTTAAACGTCTTGCACATGGTTTACCACTTTCTTTAAAAGCACTTTTAGGACTCATAATTGCTACTTACATGTTGCAGATGGGTTATGACTAATGAGAGAACTACATTTATGACTCCACATGAGGACATGAAAGCTCTCCTTGCTGTTGAATTTAACCTTTTCAATATTGACTAATTATTTAGGTTAGAAAATATTCTAAGGCGCACCGCGTTACTTTAATACATTCCATTAGTTACATTAGTCGACACCTTTCAGAGCTTTTCTACCTCATTTTTTTAATATCTTGATTGTGATGCCTTGGACTGTAGGCTTGCACACTTGTGCAGAATATGACGTTTAATAATTGAACCGTGCAGGTCTGTTGACTGTTTAATAAGACCTTTGAGTTGTGTTCACACCATGGCTAAATGTGGCCCAAATATTTTTGGTTTCCTTTATTAGTGATATTTGAACTGTAAAATATTGAACGAATATCTGATTTTTCAGTATGTGAACAGTCTGGTCAGAATTGCGACGTTTTATGTGACTTTAGGCGTGATGCCTGTTGCCTGACTAGTTGTTGAGTTTTGTGGATTTTGTCCATATTTGTTGGCTTTGAGGTCATCCATATACCAATGTACTCCTAAAAGTAGACAAAGCAAACTTTTAAAAACTATTGGCCATTTTAAAAAAGTTTGTTTCGTTATGTTCCGCCCCCAACTTCCTGTGTAAACAGGAAATACCTCAGCACAGGAAAGAAAAGCCATTTCTTTAAAAGATCATGCGAACAACCTTACAAAAAAGAAACTGAGCTGATATTTGGACTTGCACACTGTGGTTTGTGCTACCAACGTAACTTAGGTTTCACATATACAGAGTATTATTTTTCTCAGTTTTTGTTGTAGTCATTTACACAACCGTTTAAAAGTTTGGAGTAGGTAAGATTTTTTAAAAACGCTTTTAAAATAAGTCTCTATTGTTCAACAAGGCTGTATTTATTTGATCAAGAATAGAGTAATATTGTGAATTATTACATTTTAAAATAACAATTTTAGTTTAAAGGGGCAATAGGTGATTGTCTTCAGAAACATTTTTTGTTATGCTGGTTGAAAGTCTCTTCACATACCGACAGCACTCATTAAGTTAAGTGGTCTAAATGTAGTATCTGTATTTAATATTCTGTGGAGGCGTAGGACCAAGAAATGTTCGTCCAATCAAAACGCTCGGTCCGAGAGTTTTAATTGGCTTTCCTATCTGCCTGTTAACATAAGTATTTGCATACCTCTGCGCACCCTGTTCACACAGACAGGATACGTTCCGATTGACATGCTCCCAGTCCCTTAACGGTGATCTTTGCTCCCTACTCCCTGAGCAGGGGTAAGCGTGAAGTTACTTATTCGGAACATTTATTCACATTCATTGCGCTGCGCAGCGTCTTCACCACAGATGAAACTAATAGAGAATGTGACATCATATACATCTGTAAATAAATACAATTTAAATTCTCGTCTCACGCACTTTAATGCCCTTTGTATGAAACATATATGCTCGCTTCGAACTGGAATCATAGCGGAATATCGGGTGATGTCCATTTCCCAGGGCACTTACGGTCGAATAGAACCAACGTCGTACATGATAAGAGATACAAATGAAATGTGCAGAGCAGGAGGGTGCGAGGACTGGAATTGGGAACTGCTGATGTAGCCTATTGTAGTAATGCTTTCTCTGGTATTCTGGTCTGTGAGCGTGTATGCGTTCAGGGGGCGTGGCTCTGGACGGCGATTGCAGGGAGGGTGGGAACGTTCGCTTTCAGTGCTATCAGGCTAAAGTTAGCATTTTCCACGATCTCCTACTGCACCACATTTTAATATATTTTAATTTGTAATTTATTCCTGTGATGCAAAGCTCAATTTTAAGCAGTTTTCAGTGTCACATGATCCTTTCGAAATCATTTTAATATGCTGATTTGCTGTTAAAGAAACATTTCTTATTATTATAAGGGCGATTCAGGATTTCATTTTAGGGGGCTCAGCCCCAAAATGAGGGTAAAAAAAAAAAAGAATAATAATAATTTTTTTATATAATTATATATATATATACAGTATATATAAATGAAAATGGCAACAGCGTTATAACGTATATGCGTTCATATGTGCTTCCTTTTCACTGGAGGAAACCTGTGGTGTGATGAGGGGTAAGCGAAAACTTAGGGTACAGTAGATGGGGAACCGATTGCTCCACATGATATTTAGTATTTATGTCAAAGAATTGCACAGATGCAGATATTATAACAATCTATCGATAAACACGCACCTTGTCCTCTGTTTCTCGCTCTGCTCTGCCACTGTCTGCGGATTGAAGAACATGCTGAAAGACGGGGAGGAGCCGATCGAAGTCTGACACTGTTTTCATATGAAATTTAAAGGGGACTGAGGTGATCACGAATTTGTGTACAGTTTATGGAACTAACCGCAAAATTTTAGGGGGCCGAGTAGTCATTTTAGGGTCTAGAATGGTCTAGCGACGCCCATGGTTAATATCAATGGTGAAAACAGTTGTGCTGCTTAGTATTTTTGTGGAAACCGTGATCAGAGTTCTTTGAGAAAGTTCAAAAGTTAGTTTGAATTGGATATATTTTGTAGCATTATAAATGTCTTTATTGTCACTTTTGATCAATAAAAAAAAAATATTTTCTTTCAGAAAAATCCTATTGAACTTTTGAACGGTAGTGTGTATATGTATATGTGAATGTGTGTTTAAGTGAGCTATGTAATTAAGTCATTAGCAAAGTGGTTCAGTTTACTCATTTAAGCTGGAATCACTTTTTTCATAGGTAAAATATTGCATTTACTTATCAGGAATTAATAATTTTATTTAATTTTAGGCATGCCTCACCTTTTAGTAATTTTGAACTTGAATTTTGAACTCCATATCCAGTTTTTCATACACACACACACACTAAGCAATGTCATATTGTCCAGAATGGTGACATAAGGGTCAATCCTATCTGTCCTCCCCCTCTCTCCCTCTGCTTGGTGGTGTTATACGCCCCTGCTTCACACAGCTCTGCCAAAGCGGCTCACCCCAGCCTGTTTGTGCCCTGTCTCTGTTTGTAAATACACAGATGGAGGACACGGGTGCCGCTCGGGGTCATGGCTGCCTCATGGACGCTCCAAACATAATGTGACAAGCAACAGATGAGTCACAGCACCCTGAATCTAAAAAAGCTGACAGTTTCTCTCTCTGTCTCGCTCTCTCTCCCCTTGGGTCACGTGGAGATTAGTGACACCTTCGCTGGCATCCTATAGGCCTCTGCCAAACCCTGCCATATCATCCTGCCTCAGTGCCATTACCCTTCCCTTTTTTTGTTTATCTTTTTCTTTTCTGGCCCAGTCATATTCAGAGTTGTGTTCTCTTTTAAAGATATGTCTGTTTTTCTCCTTGCCAACTAAACATGAGGGATGTTTCTTTGGATCAGTTTATATAAATGGTGGTGGCCGTCTCTTTGAATATTAATTATACATTATTTGGTTTATTTATATTATTATACAAATGTATAAATTAAATCTATTTAAATTTATATTAATTATATAATTAAATTAGAAAAAAATTAACCTGAATATGCACACATTTTTTCCACAAACACACACATATTTAATTATATAGATATATATATATATATAATATATATATCTATAGATAAAATAGGGAAAAAGTTACCTTGTATAAATATATGCATATTAATAAAATAGAAATATTTTAAGAATCTCTAAAGATGCTTTTTTGTCACTTTAAATACACAATATGGTAGAACACAAGAGAAATAAATCTTTCTTTCTTTCTTTCTTTCTTGTGGCACACTTGAAGGGCCGTATCTTTTCACTGCTTGTTCCTAAAAAATATGTTCATCATGTTCACACACTTATTCTTGACATTTTTGTAAGATATTCAGTCATATTTTTTCTTTAGAGACAGATACACAGTACTGAGTCAGTATCTCCCTCTCAAAGTCAAAAGATCAAAGCATCTCTCATCTTGTCCTTCTCAAAATCTGAAAATCCAGCTTGCCTTTTTTTTTTTTCTCCAGCCGCACAAAGTAACAAACGCTAGCCGGCGTGCTTGGCCTCAGGATTACGATCCTTCCAGCGTAATCTGTCCATCTTTTTAAGCAAATAGCATGGCTTTGCATAATCGAGGAGAACAACAGGCGTACGTTGTTCTGGTTGACCCGATGAGGGTGTTTAAATGCTAAGTTGGCTGGGATGATGAGCCTGAAATCTATTTGCCAACTTTAACGGCTAGTTTGACCCTGCAGTGTTGACCCATATGTGAGATTTCTTTCCCAGGTGCTCTTGTAAGCAACCTGTGCTAAGTTCATGTGTGTCTCTAGGCTGGTTTTTGACTGTAATCGCTCAGAGCTGTGCAGTTATGTTATATGTAAATGTAATATTATCAACACATCCAATTTGGTTAAATGCTGTAGTGTGGGCGGCTGTCTTGATCCTTGTACCCACAACACTTAATTCAGACTTTGGGCACTTATTGTAGTAGTTCGGGGACTCTGTGTTTCTAAAAAATGATGTTGCAGTGATAGCAATGTGAGTGTTTGGTATGTATCTGATTGATCTTTGTCAGGCAGGAAAAAAATGACAAACCGCTATCATGTAGTGTGTGTACCCGTTTCATACTCATATGGAAATCGCTGCCATATATCTAGATCTAAAGTGAAGCATTTAAATATTCAAATACAGATCCAAAACAATTTGCAGGCATTACTTTGCATAGAGTGTTATTTGTTGGTGTAGAGTGTGTTGGAACAAAGAGCGAACACTGACCAACGGGAAGCAGAAACAGATACGGCCTTTTCTCAGAATAGCGGGATATAAAGGTGTCGAAGTGTTGAATCTACATATGCATACTGGTAAGTTATTTAAAGGAAAAATATTGGCTTGTGCTTTAAAGCAATGGATAGTGGTTATAGAAGCATTTTTGTAAAAAGAATACTTCTTTGCTTCAGCTGCAATTAGAATTTAAAGGAACAAAAAATAAAATTCTGTCATAATTAACTCTTTCATGTTGTTCCAATCGTGTATAATTTGCTTTCTTCTTCAGAATATAAAAATATATTGAGAACTGTTTCTATGCTCTTTTCCATGCAACTGTGTTTAAGGGTCAAAAATTATGCAAAAGCACCATAAAATGTCAGCATTTCAGTCATTATTCACTGAAAATCTTGACATCCTGTCTAGATTTCCTTTGTGCGTTCATGAGAGAAAGTATTACTATCTGATTTATAAATGATTGATTCATTTAGATCTTTTGAATCTGTTTATGATTTGTTCACAAATGACATGACTCAATCCAGTTGCAGTGGTTAAATGTTCAGTTTCTCACACAAATAATAGCTCATAGGTCATACTCTATGGACAACTTTTGTGATTCTTATGGTGCTTTTGTGTTCTTTTTCAAAGCTTGAAAGTCCTTGCAGTGCACTTGCATGGGCAACTCTGACCAGCACAGACTTCCGAATTTATCCTATCGTGTTCTATAGCAAAAAGGACGTCATACACATTTGCAACGACACAAGGGTGACTAAATGAAGACAGAGTTATAATTTTTGAGTGAACAAACCAGTTTGAGAGTTCTCACATTGAGTCCACGTCGCTGCTGAGCTGAAAATGGCCCTTAAAACATCATAATTTATCTCCACATTTCAACACAAAAGACTCCATGCTCCGTGACCATGCTGTGCAGATGTTTATTTAAAGTCTCCTCTCTCACACAGTAACGTACGTTTCACCCAAGGAAAACACACCACCCCCCTTCTCGCTGTGTATGCGAGAGTGTGTGTCCGTGAGTGGGAGGGAAAGAGAGGGGAGAATGGAGAGAAAGAGTAGAATAAATTAAGAAACATCAAGTGGTGATTTAGTGGGAGAGATAGAGACAAGACAGAATGTGGTGGGGATGGGACAGATAGACAAGCAGGAGAAATAGAGGGGGTTAAGAGGCATGAGATGGAGAAAGACTGGGGAAAATATAGACCGCCTGAATGTTTGACAGGGTTAAACACAGTGAAAGATTACCAGAGAAATCTAAGACATCTGTAGCGAGTATCAGCGAGAGCATTAATTAGGAGGGATCAGCGGTTTTTAATTCTTTTCTCTGTGCTCGACAATAACGAAAGATTAATAATTGAAGTGAAGGAGCAGCCTTAAAACACTGTTTAGTTGTAGCTAAAGTTACTTGATTTACTCATTAATCTTATCAACTTAATTTCAATGAAATATTTGTAATCATGCTGCAGAAGGAATTTCTTATAGGGAAAAAATCTAAATTTTTTAATTGCGATATCTCAGGGCCACACTATTTTACTGTGTTAATACATTCCATATAATTTGGTGAAACACACACACACACACACCCCACACACCAACCCCCCACACACATATATATATATATATATATACACACACACACACACACACCCACACACACACAACAATATATATATATATATAAAAAACACATTTTGGAGAATAGTAGAAAAAATTATCTATCTATCTATCTATATATATATATTATTATATATTATATATATATATAATTATATCTATGTATATATATATATATATATTATGTATATATGTATAGATGTAAAATTCTCCCCCCAGTGGCGATTTCTTCCATTTCTCCACCTTGATCTCTGGGCCATGAGTCAAATACAGGCACTGAGTTTAATTCAATCAACTTTTCATTAATCTTGTCGGATAGTTCTCAAACTTCATTGGCAATGGCGGGCATGTTTTTGGAGATACATAAATGTCCTTATAGACACTTGTGGCACTTTGGACAAAGACATAGCATACCAATGTTCATGTTGATCGGACAAATGGTTGACCGTAGTATAGATGTTTTTAGATTTTTTCCCCTCTTATAGCACCACGATTTTTTTCACGACCTCAGATTGAGCTCTTACATAAGTGGTCGAGTTGAAAAGATCTTCTAGGCAGTTTTAGTAATGGGGCCTGCCTTTCAACGTTTTGGATGCTTTTGTGACGGTGAGTCAAATTCAAATTTTTTTTTTATAATTATTGATACTTACTCTCCAGAAAATCTTTCTGCACTGGTTTGGTTCCGATCAAGTAAAAAACCTAGGACTAATTCGCAAAAGTAGGTTTAAAAAAAAAAAAATCTAAATTCCCAAAAATTTCACCAGGGTGATAATCAAATCCGAGGCATGCGTTTTGTCTGTTGTGAGCCAAGGATTCCAACGATATAAGGCACTGAGCCTGCAACTAACAGTTTAGGAGTTATGAGCAATTTTATACTTTTGATTGCTGTAGCGCCCCCGTGCCTTGGTGATGTTGTAGAAGGTGTGAGTACTACTATCCCTCCGAGTTTCAAGTCACTTCGACTTACGGTTTGGTCTGCCCGATCAGAGATTGCTGATCCTTGGCCATTTTAACAATTACAATAGGGTTTCAGGGCTACACGCTTGAAAACAAAAAACATTAAAAAATATATAGATATATTTTCTGAAGAAACCGTTTTAAAAATTAACTTTCTGAAGAAAATGTTACTTATGTCCCTGTGAGCAAAACCCTCACTAATGTTAAAAGGTTGCTAAGGTGTTCTGGGTGGTTGCTCAGTTGCTGATTATTTACTTTTTAAAATCAGTTGTATTGTCTACAATCGGAGAATTGTAAGTTTGATCGATTTGATACGCAGTAGCGTCATGATTTGAGCGTATGTATCATACATAGCCATAGCACATCAGTCAGGTTAGAACAGAGTTATGCATTGAAGTTCAGTATGTAGATTTAGGGGTTTAGAACATCCCCAACCCACACGATGAGCAATAATCATAGTGATTTAGCCTGTTACCGACTGTAGAAGAAGATTAATCTACCCTAAAGACAGTGTCCAGTGGGGAGGAGACTGCCATTCAAATTAGGGTCTAATTTATTCATGTGAACCATGATAATCCCCAACAGAGGTGCAGTGTTTCACAGTTTGTGCTGATCATGTGACCTTAGTGTATATTAATTGGTTTTACAATAGTTTCCATGGTGGTTACTGTATGATTTATGACTTAAGCATGCTGTTTTTGTAAACCTAATAAACCAATAACGAGGAAAGGCGTGGATCTGGATTGGTTATTTAAAGCTGCTTTTAAAATCTCCCATCATCTCCAAAGATCATCGCTTTTGTTGAATAATTGATTTTTACTCGCATTTTGGATAAAATTAATATCTGATCAAATTAATATTAACACTGCCTGAAATATTTATGATGAGTGATAAAACTATGAACTATCTATAAGATGATAAATGGTAAGAAAATTCCAAATTAAGATAAAGCCATTAGTCTGTTTTTCATCTCGAGTTTAAGAAATAAATGAGATCATTATTTTTCCAGCTACATGCAAATTAAATAAATTGTGCAATATGTTGGACAGAATAAGGCCTAAATGAAGTAAGGAGTCTGCAACTCAAGGGGAGATGAGTAATGATTTCATAAATGTGTGTTTTTAGCAGTTTATAGCAACTAGGTGTTACTAAGTTAGAGAGTAGTATGATGTGACCAAATTAGACTTTTGCAATTTGTTTACAGTTTTGACAGGTATATGTTGAAATGTACAAATTTCGTAACATTGGCTCCTTTATTTCCATCATATGATTTATGTTTTTGACATGACTGCAGGCACAAATCATTTGGAAGCTTAATTTATGCATAATGGAAACAGAGAGTTGCCAACTAAATTTTCTTTACATATAAACGTTAGATGACATCATGTCACCCTTATGATACATAGTGGATTAGTGGAGATAAACAAAACCGATAATGTCCTGGTGAAGAGTATTCAAAGCAAGCAGTCAGCCTAAAGCAATGCAAAGTTAATGTCTGAGTTATTCTGAGATCTAGCTGTTTTTGGCAACGTGTGATATAGGATGTTCAGCCTTTTTGAAGGTTTTGCCTTGTTGTTCACATTTACTGTTTACTTACTATGTGCACCATAACCAAATCAGAATTCAGTGGGATTATAAATTATTGTACACTGTAAAAATGTATATGATCAGTTAGTCTATGCAACATATGTTTTTCCATTACTTTAAGTTTTGCATAACAATGTCTTGGCATAATTTAATATTCATATTTATCTGAAAACAATATGGTTCGGACCGAAATGATAGTTGCTGTAATAAATATAGTCACTTGTAATGATAGTTCTGAATTTTAATGTTGGTTTATGAGCATAATAAAGGCAACATGAAAGACTTGCCATTCAATATCAGATAGCCAGGGAGAAGCAAATGATTTCAAATATTTGATATTTAAATTATTTTCAAATGAACAGAGAAGTGAGCAAGGGTGAGGAGTTTCCCCCGGTGGTCCTTCGGGGGCTTTGTTTCTGTAGTGTTGCTCATTAGCGAAGTGAATCCATAGAACCGGCACGCACGCAGAGGCCCTGAGCATGGCGTTGACGTGCGCACGCTTGCTCTTTGAGGGAAGACTGACCGAGAAGCTGTCCTGATTAAAATGACAATAGTCTAATTAACTCAACCTCTGTGTCAGTGCACAAAACAGTCGCTTGGCCTGCCAATTTCTTTTTTTCCCGCACTATTTCTTTGTCTTCTCCATTCCAGAAGTGAGAGGTTTTTCTCTTCCTGTCATAGCGTGGTGCTCCAAACCGTTTCCAAGTTGTGCTAATGGCAATTATTTTCATAAGCTAGTTAAATCCAGGGCCTGCTCTATGTTTCTAGCTGCAAATCCTTGCGGGACTTATCTTAGGGTTAGTGCTGCAAGCACCTTTAAGTAGCAGCTTGTTAGTAATTGAGAAAAATATATACTTCTAAATATATTTATAAAAGTATACTTATAAAATGTTTGCGTTTTATCTAAATCTCAAATTTGTGAAATTGCTCATTTTAGTCAGAACCAGGGCGACTTAGCGGCTAACCTTCCTCACCCTGTTTTTCCTCCACCCCGTTCCAAAGGCAGCGAGAGAGAGAAAGATATAAAGAGGAAAAGAGATGGCAGACGAAAGGAAAGGAGTAGAAGAACGCTAAGCCAGATAACGGCGAATCTTTAAAGCTCTCAAACAGACACCATTCGGAAAGTTGTATTTTCCTCTTACCCCCACAATCTGTTGCCATTATTCGATTGGTTAATCTCATCTGAGGGCGGAGAAGAAAAAACAAGTGAAAAAAAAGAGAGAGAAGAAAAAGAGCCGCTTAGATGAGTGGAGTGAAAAGTGCTTTCAGTTCTATTATCCTTCTTTTGGTGATTGCGGCCCATAGGGAGATAATTACGCTTTAGTCTTGAGTTAATGAAACGAAAACTTTCTTTCTTTTCTCTCGGCTGAAAAGGAACGGTTGATCTTTTGTGCCACTATCTGAAGACATCTCCCACCCTTGACAGGGGCACATTGAGGATGCGTTTTGTTTTAGGCTGAAAAAGGCCCCCCCCTCCCTGTATGCACACACTTGGGCTGTCAGTTGAGCAGCGATATGACACATCCTTCAGCATATTGAGTTGCCGCTTCCTCTCGCTTCAGATGCTCTTCCCTGTAGCTCTGCTGCTAATAAAATACACCCCAAAAAACAAAACACAGAAATGCTCTCAACATAACACATAGCCTTTACTCAGTAGCTCAAAGCAGAAACAACTTTTTGATGCAATACAATAATGCAATTTCAATTTCAAAAACAAAATAACTCAAATCTCATGAGCAGCTTTTGTGTAATAAGCAAATTACAATTAGTGTAATTCGAATAACTATTCTTTCAAACTGGAGCTGTGGCCTACTAGTTAGTACATAGTTTATATTTAGCCTTGTTTCTAATGGAGTCCCAATTGCATTCCTACATAATAATAATAATACTTTTATAACTATAATACTAAAAATATAAAATTGTTATTACTGTTGTTAATTATGAATTGTATGGAGTGTTATTATATTGATAATATATTGGTCTTGTGTGAAGCTAAATGGTCTTGTGATAATAATAATAGTATTTTAAACACGAATCACATAATATAATAATAATAATAATAATAATTATTATTATATGATTATTATTTTTGTTTTGAATCGAAGTGTCTGGGCAAATCATATGTAATTAATATAAATATTAAAATATATAAAATATTATAATGTATTAATTTAATGAATATAATTATGCTTAGTATTATTATTAATAATAATAATAATAATAATAATAATAATAAGCGTTGTTGTTGTTGTTTTTGGACTTGACAATTATAGCTTGAAGTCATCATCTCATTATGATGTTTGTGGGGCATTTTGTTTATTGGTGTTAGTGTTTATTGGTGCTTACAGTGTGGGAGAAATGCAGGTTTGAATTCTGATCATATCCCGATTCCATTCTTGGCCTCTCTCTGCTGTTGTCTGTGAAACAAAAATAGAAAAAAACACAATAAAAACATAATAAAATAGAATATTTTTTATCTTTAAATCATCTTGTGCTTGTGCGGCAAGGTCGTGGTGAAAGTTTGTGTTTGTGCACCGTCCCTGTAAGTCCACATCTGTTGTGTGAGGCTTTAGGACTGGGTATTCTGACCCATCCTTCTCCTCCTCCTCCTCTCTTACATTTCATCATCTGTTCTGCAGCTCTCCACTTCTCACTCACTCGTTTTATGGCCTTGCTGGATCCATCTGCAGTTATTATTTGCCTCTGATAATTGACTTGAACAATGGAATGCTTGTGTGTCCCCTTCGCCTTTGAAACAAGACACCCTGTTTATTTTCTGGAGGTTCTGTCTGTGCTCCCTCTTTCTTTTCCTTTCTCACTCACCTCATCTGTCAGTCCGGTTCCCTTCCCCTTTTTCTCTCCCCATCTTTCTCCATCTCTCTCCCTGAAAGTTTCTCACTCTCTGCTCTTTTTTTTCTTTAAGTGAGTTGTTAAAGTCACACATGTGAGTGTGTTTATGAATGAGTGTCAGGCTCGGGATTTTTTGCAGGAATAAGTCGTGATTGCTCCGCTTACCATCGATCATGTAACATTACATCTCTCAACAGCCTCAACAGAGAGAAAGAAAGAGAGTAAAGCACCACATTATTGAACTGCACTGTCCTTTTCACCTCCAACTACATCCTGTTTGTCAAAAGTTGTTTTCATTCCTAAGTTTTACAAATAACATGAAGAACAAGTATGTAAGAAAAGTGGAAACATCAGATGAAAAATATTTTTAATTAATTAAATGGAAAAACTGAATCTTGTAGAAGAAACTATACGAAGTAATCAAGCTTAAATAATTTGTAAGAATAAAAAAAAAACTGGTAACACTTCAGAATAGGGAACACATATCAGAATCAGAATCAGAATGAGCTTTATTGCCAGGTATGTTTACACATACGAGGAATTTGTTTTAGTGACAGAAGCTCCACAGTGCAACAGAATGACAGTGACAAGACAGGACATAGATAATAAAAATAATTATATAAAAATATACAAAATAGACAATGTACAAAAAAGCAAAAACTCAATATATACTATAGACAATTTTGTATGTACAGGTATGATATGTGCAAATTGAAATGTAAAAAATATGCGTGTTAAATAAATGTATAGTAGCATTGTGTGTTCCACGTTTATTGACAAGTGTTCATGAGATGGATTGCCTGAAGGAAGAAACTGCTCCCGTGTCTGGTCGTTCTGGTGCTCAGTGCTCTGTAGGGTCGACCAGATGGCAACAGTTCAAAGAGGGAGTGTGCTGGATGTGAGGGGTCCAGAGTGATTTTGCTAGCCCTTTTGCTCACTCTGGATGAGTACAGTTCTTGGAGAGAAGGGAGGGTTGTACCAGACAGTTATAGAAGTGCAGAGGACGGATTCAGTGATGGCGGAGTGGAACTGTTTCAGCAGCTCTTGTGGCAGGCTGAACTTCCTCAGCTGACGGAAGAAGTACAGCCTCTGCTGGGCCTTTTAACAATGGACTCAATGTGATTGTCCCACTTCAGGTCCTGAGAGATTGTGGTGCCCAGGAACCTGAATGACTCCACTGTCGTTACAGTGCTGTCCATGATGGTGAGTGGGGGGAGAGCAGGGGGGTTCCTCCTGAAGTCCACTATCATCTCCACAGTTTTGAGCGTGTTAAGCTCCAGGTTGTTAAGACTGCACCAGACAGCCAGCTCTTTAACCTTCTGTCTGTAAGCAGACTCGTCACCATCCTGCATGAGGCCGATGAGTGTGGTGTAGTCTGCAAACTTCAGGAGCTTGACAGAGGGGTCTTTAGATGTGCAGTCATTTGTGTAGAGGGAGAAGAGCAGTGGGGAGAGGACGCAACCCTGGGGGGTGCCAGTGCTGATCGTACGGGTGCTGGATGAGAATTTTCCCAGCTTTACTAGCTGCTGCCTGTCTGTCAGGAAGCTGGTGATCCACTGACAGATGGAGGAGGGCACGGAGAGCTGAGTTAATTTGGGCAGGAGGAGGTTTGGATTGATAATGTTAAACGCCGAGCTGAAGTCCACAAACAGGATCCTCACATAAGTCCCTGGTCTGTCTAGATGTTGCAGAACATAATGCATCCACAGACCTGTTTGCTCTGTAGGCAAACTGCAGGGGGTCCAGTAAGGGTCCAGTGATGTCCTTCAGATAAGCCAAAACCAGTCTTTCAAATTATTTCATGGCCACAGACGTTAGAGCCACAAGTCTGTAGTGATTAAGTCCAGTAATTTTGGATTTCTTTGGGACAGGGATGATGGTGGAGAGTTTGAAGCATGAGGGGACTTCGCAAAGCTCTAGTGATCTGTTGAAGATCTGTGTGAAGATGGGGGCCAGCTGGTCAGCACAGGTTTTCAGACAGGCTGGTGTCACACCATCTGGGCCTGGTGCTTTTCTACCCTTGTTCTTTCTGAAGACCTGGCGCACATCATCCTCACTGATAACGTAGGAGTGGGGGAGAGGGGGGTTGCAGGAGGTGTGAATGGTGTTTTTTCAAACCTGCAATAAAACTCGTTCAGATCGTCTGCCAGTTGTTGATTCTCCACAGTGCTGGAGGATGGTGTCTTGTAATTGGTGATGTCTTTCAGACCTTTCCACACTGAAGCAGGGTCACTGGAAAATAATTGGTTCTTTAGCTTTCCAGTATAATTCCTCTTTGCCACTCTGATCTACTTTTCCAGTGTGTATTTAGCCTGTTTACAAGACATTATCCCCCTTCCTGTGAGCATCTTCTTGGCCTGACGGAGCTGTCTGAGTTTAGCAGTGAACCATGGTTTGTCATTGTTGTAAGTTAAATGAGTCCTTGTAGGAATGCACATGTCTTCACAGAAAATGATATATGAAGTTACAGTCTCTGTGAGCTCGTCCAGATCAGTGGCAGCAGCCTCAAAAACACTCCAATCAGTGAGGTCAAAACAAGATTTTAAATCCTGCTCTGCTTCATTAGTCCATCTTTTTTCAGTCCTTAATACAGGTTTAGCTGATTTCAGTTTCTGCCTGTAGGTCGGTATAAGATGAACTAAACAGTGATCAGAGAGCCCCAAAGCTGCCCGTGGAACAGAGATATGCATCCTTTATTGTGGTGTAACAGTGATCCAATATATTACCGTCTCTGGTGGGACATGTAACATGCTGTCTGTATTTTGGCAGTTCACGGGAAAGATTTGCTTTATTAAGGTCCCCAAGAATGATTATAACAGAGTCTGGGTGTTGTTGTTCTGTGTCTGTGACCAGATCAGCGAGTTTCTGTAAAGCTGAACTCACGTGCGCTTGCGGAGGAATGTAAACACTCATGAGAATGAACAAGCAAAACTCCCGAGGCGAATTGAACGGCTTGCAGTTAACGAAGAGAGCTTCTAGATCGGGACAACACACCTTTTTTAACGCTGTAACATCTGTACACCACCTTTCGTTGATGTAAAAACATGTCCCTCCGCCGCGCGATTTCAACGTTGATTCTGCATCTCGGTCTGCTCTAAACAGCTGAAAGCCGGGCAGATGTAGCGCGCTGTCCGGAATGGCGTCATTCAGCCAGGTTTCCGTGAAACACAGAGCAGCAGAGTTTGAAAAATCCTTGTTTGTCCTGGAGAGCAGAAGAAGTTCGTCCGTTTTGTTGGGTAGAGTGCGGAGATTCGCCAGATGGATGCTAGGCAACGGCGTTCAAAATCCGCATTGCCTGAGCTTCATGAGCACACCTGCTCTCTTCCCCCATCTGCGCGTCCTGAAGCGCTTGATCAGCGCCGCTGCTCCGCCAACTACAACATTCAGCAAAACGTCCGAATAATCGAAAATCCGGTAGAAGATTTTGTGGTGTGTTCTGCCGAATGTTCAGCAGTTCATCCCTGGTAAAACTGATCGTGTTTGAGAAACAAAAAACAGGAAAAACTAACAAAAACAGTACAAACACTGGAGAGCCAAGCACTGAGGCGGCCGTGTGCGGCGCCATCTTATCTTATTCCCTATTATTAAGAGTTTTCCATGAACAAACTCCTAATTAGTGGTCGACTGATATTGGTTTTTTGACTGCCGATATCTTGGAAAGCAGGGTGGCCGATAACCGATATAATTGTATTTATTTTATTTAATATTTAAGAAATTTGAAATAATTTGTAAATGGATTAAAAAATAAATGCGTAAAATAAACATGCTTATACTTTTTAAATGACAAAGTATTTTTCACAAATAAATTAATATTTAATACAAATATAATTAAAAAGGATGTAAACACTGAAACCAACAGGGCACTCAGTATTCTGGGAAGTTTGTGTGCATTGGGAATCACATTTTTTTCAAATAAAGCCAAGGTAACACTCATTTTACATACAGCACACAATGAAAATGACATTAATATGACATTGGGCAAAAACATGAAGCGCAGCATAATTTGAAATCACGAGTTTGCCGATCACGCGTATCATTGAAGCTGAACTTCATCTGTAGAGTCATGGGCTAGTTGCAGATTTCCGCCATCTGGATTCGAGTCTTGCGAGTGTGTGCATGATACTTCCGGTGTGCTAAAGCAGCGCGAGCAGAGAACCGGAGAAATCCAAATATTACCTTATATATGTTTACAGGATTTATAATATCACTTCAAATGCAAATAAGATCTACACTGCTATTATTACTATACTATAAATGTTAACTGAGCCAGTGCATTTGAAACTTACGCATGTTTGGGTCCTGTGAATGAATGAAATAGGCCTACTCTAATCCCTACTGTTTACAAAATTAAAGTTGAACATGGTGTGTACACACAGCTACACAATGACTTTTTCCCTTACCAATTATGTAAATGTACAAATTACTTATTTCTCGAAAATGTTGTATTACATGATTTTTGTTTAAATGTAATATGTACTTTTTTTTGTGTTGTGTGGGGGGGGGGGGGGGGGGGGGGGGGGGTGACATGGGCTGCGATTGATCTTCAGAAAATATCCATTTCTCAATTGTGCACATACATCAGTTTTCCATTATCATTTTCACAACATATTTTAATATTTTACACACAGTTAACTTTGCGTCAAACATATTTTTTAAATAAAAAAAATAAAAAAAACGGGCTGTAAAAGGATACAACTAATACATGACTAATTTAAGGATTTGTTTTATCTGATAATTAATGCAAAATAAATCTTAAAAATATTCATGCGCTGCTTATAGACAGATAATTATTTATGCAACAGATCTTTCACAAAAGAGGTCAATATTAATAAAAACGCACAGGTAATGGAAACACTGATCTTTTAATTAATGCCAATCTACCATAATTACATTGTTAAATTGTACAGTTACAGTTATAAATTATATTATCAAATAAAGTTAATAAAACATACATGCAGAAATCACCCTAATCAGCCCTGAACCCTAATCATCCTATAAATAGCAGTCAGAACAAAATCAACTAAAAAATCAATCCGAAAATGTACAGTATTGCATGTTTGAGTGGTTTGTGTTTGAATGAAGAGATCCCTGTGGACTGACTAACCACTGACGCTCAACCGCAAACTCAACAGTATAAAGAATGAAGATATCTCCGCATTGTATCTTGATGAATTTTCACACAGAGGTACGCTATAATGTAGGGAGGATGTTTTCTCTTGTCTTTGATATTTTTGTATGCAAGTTTCGTATGTAAGTTTCCCCTTACAGTAAATGAGAACGTAGCAAGACCGGAAGTAAGTATGCACACACTCGCATCGCTGAGGCTCACCGGCGCCATCTTGTGCACCGAGCCCATTCGCACGGACCGACCGTCAGGCAGAGAACACACGATCATGCAGGATACAAATGCACACTTCATAAGATCTCACAGCTAGATTCGACTAAGTTTGCAAGGTTTTTGAAATTAGATGGTCATTAGTCATTCAAAGATTTGTTTAAAAGATATAAATGCGTATTTGCTGAATGCAAACGAGAAAGTATTATGTTTGCCTTTCTATTACTAACAATATAAAAGCAATCATTATAATAATTTTTTGTATACATTTTAATTCATTTATTTAACAGTTCTATCTGATTATTAGAAACTTCTATCCGTGGACAGAACTGAATGACAACAGCTACAAGAGGGAGAATGTGAGCACTGTGTAGTGATGGGTCGTTCTTGAACGATTCGTTCATTTTGAACGAATCTTTAATGTGACTCGGGAAGAACGAGTCGTCTCGGGGAGTGATTCATTCAGTCGCGCATGCGCAACATCCTATAGGTCTGTACTGGAATTAGTCAAGTAGTTAATGTCTCGAGTCTTCGGGTTTGAGTCGTTCGTGCATCAGGGGACAGACCCATAAGCTAAACAATGCAGTTGAGACGGAAGAGAATTGATTGTTCATCTCTCGCGTCGTAGGTTTTGAGTCTTTCGTTCATCACGGGACAGACCCATAAGCTTAACCAATGCAGTCTGAGCCGGAAAGAGAATTGATTAGTTCATCTCTCGAGTCTTCGGGTTTGAGTCGTTCGTCGTTTGAGTCTTTGCCTCGCGAAGTTTGCATTTACTTTGATCTAAATGATCTGACAAAATGTAATTACTTCTGATCAAATGAATTAGTGAAACTGATTTATCATAATATCACCACCACAATGAGAATCACACGAAATCCAAACACCAGTCAACTGAGGAAAGACAGCTGTCCATCACTGCATTCACGACTGCAGGTAAGTGCAGCTGTACTCCGATTGAGCCGAGCAGAGAGCGCATCTGATAGCCAAATGATCTTGAGACATATATAAAGGTTCCTCAAGGGAGAGTGGTTTAACACAAAGCGCTAAGAAACTGTTAGCACACGTTATCTTTGTCGGCGCGTTCTTATTGTTATCAGACTGAGGAACAAACTTTCACCCGAGCATGTGGATATTATTGTTTCTCAGAATTTATATGTGAAACAATGTAAACACAATAAATATAGGCTGACTCGAGTATATGTAACATTAGCCTACGTTCTGTATGGCACAGTCTGCTTGATTTTTCCGTTTGCTCTGCTTGATCTTGAATGCTTTTATTTTAATGTATTTTTTTAGTTGTTTACACGTTTTCAACCAAAATAAAACCTTGTGATATAACGTAACGTTGTTGTAGAACATTGTTGTGTAACAGCTAATCATAAGCTTGTTCAGAAATCGTGACAAAAACTTGATAATTAAAAATCATTTATTTAAACTCATTTAAATAAATGAATATTCGAATAATCGTTTTTTATGAGCCCAAATATTCGAATGCAACATTTTTGGGAAATGCCCATCCCTACCCTGCAGTCTGAGCTGGAAAGAGACTTAATAATAATAATAACCAACTCTTTATTACCTTTGTTACAACATTCAGTGTTATGGAAAAGAACCATCATGACAGAAATTCACACATTTATAAACTGTAAGAAGTAAAAAGCTACAATTTGAGACCAGAAACTCATCACGTAACCGTAAGAGTAAATAATAATTATAATAATGATAATACTACTACTACTAATAATAACTATGCACCCGTTTGTAGCATCCAATGCTTCAGTCACGTGACAAAAGATATGACGATTCGAAAGACTAAAGAGATGGAAACTAATCAAATCTAATTACGGCTCAGACGGCATAGGTAAAGTGAAAGTGAAATAAAAAAAGTGACGTGACATGTGGCCAAGCATGGTGACCCATACTCGAAATTAGTGCTCTGCATTTATCCATCCTAAGTGCACACACACAGCAGTGACACACACACCGTGAACACACACCCAGAGCATTGGGGTTCGGTGCCTTGCTCAAGGGCACCTCAGTCGTGGTATTGAAGATGGGAGAGAGCGCTGTTTCACTCCCCCCACCTACAATCCCTGCGGTACGAGACTCGAACCCACAACTTTTGGGCTACGAGTCCGACTCTCTAACCATTAGACCACGAATTCCCACCAGGAATTAATGGGATGCAAGCTAGGATGTAACGATTCACTCAACTCATGATTCAATTTGATTCAAAATTTTGATTTAACAAAATGAGATTTAAGACAAAAAATTTTAATTAAATGTGTCCTTTTATTATTGCATGGACAAAATACTGCACATTTGCAGTATGAAATTGAAATAAAACACTATAATAATATAGCACTTGTAAATTATTGCTCTTTTGTTGGTTTTGATTGCTTCTATTGTCTTCATTTGTAAGTTGCTTTGGATAAAGGTGTCTGCTAAATAACAAAATTTAAATGTAATATAAATGTAAATAACAAAACTAAATTGAATTTTAAAATAAGCCCCAGGTTAAATAATACAAATACAATAAATCTCTTCATATAAACAAAATAAGTCTTTGTCTGTGCTCTTTACATTTAAAATTACATTACATTACAAATTACATTGTATAATTTCGAAATTTTAAGCAAAAACAGAATGGTTTGACTTCAGTTTTGTGAAACTATGCATAAAAAATATCTGCATGAAACAGCGGATGAGCTGAATGAGACGCAGAATCACTCTCTGCCAGCAGGTGGCGCTTAAAGCATTTCCTTGGTTTCTGCTGTAAACAAAGCAGCGCTGCACTTATGAACTTTAATATGCCTTATACAGAGGCAAGATGAAAAGAAAAAATACCATCTAAACTTTTCGAAAGACCGTAAGTTCCCCTCAGACATACATTCATATAAATTCCTACCACTAATTGAATCGCGATTTGTTTAGCACCTCAACCGATTTGAATAGACACATTTAAATAGATTTTCTACCGGCTCGCAGTTAATCGTTACATCCCTAGTTAAAGCTTATGGGGCCGTCACGTGATGAACGAACGACTAAAACCCGAAGACTCGAGAGATGAACTAATCAATTCTCTTTCCGGCTCAGACTGCATTAAGTTTATGGGACTGTCACGTGATGAACGAACGACTCAAAACCCGAAGACTTGTCAATTGAGGTGAGCTACAACTAGGACCGAAGACCCAGGTAAACAATTAATTAACCTTTTCTGTATCTTATAGCATTATAGTTTTGTATTGTTTGTAGTGTGATCAATGTTTGCGTAAGTAGTAGATGTGGAAGTAACATGTAACATTTTAATTATATTTTGCTAAAATGAACAAAATGACTCGAAAAAAGATTAGTTCATTTTCCTGAACGAGACTCAAAGGTCCGAGTCGGGAAAATGATCCGAACTTCCCATCGCTGGCGTTCTCAGCGCTGTGAAAATAAAAGTCTGGCGCGCCATCAAAATAAAATTCCCACCACAAACGCATCGGCCAAAGAGAAAAACTTATCGACCGATGCCGATATTTAAAAAAATGCCAAATATATATATCGGCGATATATCGGTCGACCACTACTCCTAATTAGCTGCTTATTAATAGAATGGTAGTTGTTAAGTTTAGGTATTGTGTAAGATTAGGGATGTAGAATATGGTAATGCAGAACAAGGATTAATATGGGCTTTTGAGCACTAATAACACAGCCAAGAAGCTAGTAATATGCATGATAATAACCAATGTAACGTGAGGAATTGCAAAAATTTAAGAACCAAAGGCTTTTTGGAGACGATGGAAATGATCAGATGTCATGATTATAAAGGACTTTGTAAATCTCACAGTAGTGCTGAACTTGTTGTTAGACTGAGGAATGCGATATCGTTGAGAAGATAGTTCATTGCTAATAAAATAAAAAAAATATTCTTTATAGAATATATATATATATATACTTTTTTTTTGCAAGTACTCATTTGGGGATCATCAAACCAAACATTTGTTGTTTATCTCCAGTGTAGTCCATGTCTTCTCAGCTGTAGTTTGATTAAAGTATTCCAGGGTCAGAACGGGATAGGTATGCGTTTCCCAGCAGGCAGTGGTGCAATCGGTGCCAGCCCTTCATTTGCTGAGTGTTTGTGTTTATGCAAACAGAGGCCCTCTTCCTGCATATTCAATCTTCGACTCAGGCTTTTTGTTGTGTTTAGACCACATACCTCCAGCCCCCGAGACGAGAGTGCATGTGTGTGCGAACGGGGCAAGGCTGCTGGTTGCATACTGCTCGCACCTCTCTTACAACTTGATATAGAGGCAGCTGGTGAAGAGAGGACTTTTGTTATAGTGCAGATCAAAGTGTGGAATGCTGGAATTGTTTGGATTTGGCTTGTGGAGCACTGGGTTAAGTTCATGGGTAAGTGTTCACAGATTTTAAGCAATGCATTTATTCTCCCCCTTGCTCCCTGGGCTTAAAATACTGTCTAAAACGCTTACATTTCTTACTGTGCACCTTGGATCCCCCTCGTTCTCACTCTCTCATTCTCTCTTTCTGAGCAAACCACATGTTATCTGCCTCCACTCTCTCCTGTCCAATTAAATCTTTGCCTCAAAAGGAGAAGTGAATATGTATTGAGAGATTTTGCTCTTTCCTCCGTCACTAAGCTTACTTTCACTCTGTCTCTGCACAGGGAAATGGAATTTGTGGGTTATTGGTATTAATAGTGCACAGGATCTGAGGTCAAAGGAGAGAAGAGAACGGATGAGAAAAAGAGAGAGATCTAGAGAAAAAGGTGATTGGTGGGGAGAAAGAGGAAATATCATGTCAGAGTAGATGTTAAAGCATGATTGAGATCATACATAGACATTAACCATACAAATGTATGATATGATCAAAAAGAAGTATGTGAAATGGTTAGGATTACCATGTCAGTCTGTCTGTCTGTCTGTCTTGTGTCTCAATCGATCAGACACTCTTCTTTGTCTTCAGTGTCGCATGATACTTCAGAAATCATATATGCCAATTTGCTGAAACATTTCTTATTATCAATGTTTAAAGCAGTAGTGCTGCCTTTTTTTTCAGAACAGTGATATCTTTTCAGGATTTTTTTAAGTATAGAAAACGTTCATAAGAACAGCATTATTTTATACTTGCTGAATAAAAGTATTTTTTTTTTTTAAATAATGAGTAATAAAATAATAAAATATTAGTTTCTCTCAAACTTTTTAATGGTAGTCTATATATATATCAGCAAGACAGATTAATTGACAGATATTTGGCCATTTCTACTGAAATATTTGTTAATGGATAATGCACATTTTATTAGCTTTTTTATGTATGTTTTATTTTTTGCATTTTGTATATTTAAGTTTCTTGTATTTACAGTTTTGATTTTGTGTATATCTTATTTGCAATGTGTAGTGTAATATTGAACAGTCCTGCTCTCTAGATCGTGGCATTGGCAGCAGCAAATCGTCAATGTATAATGCACATGTATAATTTTATGTTTTCAAATAGACATTCTCAAATAGTTTTTGAGTGCTTTTGAGTAAATATCATGGAACATAAGTACAATTTTGTGTAAATCATATTTGCTATGATTATATTACATTGCTAACCCGAGCCTCTAGATAACAATATTGGTGTTAATAAAACTATAATATTTCACTGCTCATAAAGATAACATTGCATAACTGGGTTAAAACCCTCAGTTTCAGTATAAGACCTGTGTTAACCCTCATATCCTTAGTCCTTAGCTGTATAATTGTCATGTCAGAGGGAGCGAAAATGAGAAATCACTCTACAGTAGTTCCATGCTCTCATGGAGCTGATGGTCTGCACTCAAAAAAGTATAATCCAATTACAAAAAAAGGAAAAGAAAGAAGAGGGGGAGGTGAGCTCAGAAAAGAAAACAAGTGCAGCTTTTTATTTATCTTTTGGATGATTTCATTAGAACATGTTTTGAAAGGCTGGCTGGGCCGTTTCTGGTATCCAGAGTGAAAGAATGCTCTATTCAGCCTGCGCTCTTGCCTGTTAACATTTAAATAGTGTAAAGAAATGCACTGCGTTGTTTGTTTTGGGATAGGAACGAAATACCGCTGCCTTGGTATTAAGACTGTGAAAGCTATGTGTGTGTACTCTGTGTACTTTGTTCTTAGCTCAGCAAAACGTGAGGGCAGGTCTGAAAAAATGTCTAGACTCAGACAGCCTGACATTCAGCAGACTATGTACCGACTGGCTCGGCCTCCAGAAGCTCAAGTGACCCACGTACAAGCCCAGATAAATTAGATTTTGCGTCTGTTTGCATGTCGGAAACCGCCGTTGTTTACACGAATGTGGATGTGCAAAACAATGGGCGAAGCCTGCTTGTAAGCGAATCACAAAAATGACTTTCAGGTTTTTGGTAATAGTTGAAATGAGGCTCTGGTGAGAGAGTGAGTAGGAGAGAAAGAGAGAGAGAGACTTCAGTTCAGTCACCTTTTTGTCAGGCCTTTGTAAACAGCTGCATTTGTCTCAAAGTGAGTCATGCAATTTTCCTGTATTTCAGAGCACAGACAGTGACTTGGAAAATCATGTGCACACACCCTAAAAACAAACACAAATGGACTCAATATAGATATCACAGCCTGTCCTCTGCTCAGTCTCTCATTTGCGGTGTCTCTTTTTTATTTTATTTTCTGATGCGATTGTCATTTTTTAGTTCAGTAGTTTAAGTTTTTTTTGTTCAACACACATTGAAACATACAACATACAAGTTTAATAGAAAAGTTGACCTTGACATTTTGAAGAATGTTCACTGTTCTTTTACCCTTTTTTTGTACAGCAGGTCTATATTGCTTGCAATATTACAAGTCTTATAAAGTTATACAGATTTGTATGATATGTAGAAATAAATAAAATTACTAAAATGGATGGAAATTAAATAGATAAATCTTAAATATACTAATAGACTACTTTTATATAATCAAATAGACTACTTTTATGGTGCTTTTGGTCATTTCTATGTTTTGCAGTCACTGTATGTTTTCATTTTATACGAAAGAGAAACATGATCGTCCTTCAAATTTTCTTTTCTTTTTTATTGTATGGAGTGGACAGTTCCTCTAATATTTTACAACACCATTCTACAATATTTTTGAGCAGTGCTTGTCAGAGTGCTTGACACTGGATAAATTTGTTTCCTTGACCAATAGGGAGAAGAGGAGCTGGTCACAGCCTATGAACTGCACTCAATCTCTGCATAAATTAATATGCTAATGAAGCAGGAATGGTCATTTATGACCCCACCGTAGGAAGTAGCCACAGATATGCTATTTAAGCATTCGCAAACCGATTAATGGAATGGCTTTGCTTGGTGGTAAATATTCATGTGCTCTTGTGTTTTTGGTGAAGTGAGGAAAGAGATGGTCCATTAGATGGACTGAAGAGGCGTTCATAATGACCACCAGGGCCTTTTCCGTTAGGATTGGCTTGGTTTTAGCCAGGAAACGGTTGGAGTGTGTGATTCGACAGCCTGTACGATGTAAATGCGGTCGAATAAGAACAATATTTTGCAAGAAGGGGGGGGGCCCAGGGGGGGGGGGGGGAAGTTCCTCTTGAGGTCTGGTTATAATGAGGATGTTGAATTCATGGCAGATATAATTTTAGCAATCATGGTCGTGTATGACAAAGTTTTACCGGACTACAAATGTTACGATCTTTTTTATGCGTTCAAAACACTTACCTTAATATTTTATTGAAGATTATATTTATACCATTCTTTCTTGTTGTTTCTATGAAGGTCACCAGCACAACTGTCTTGACCATAAACTTTTTTAACTATTTTCAAAGGATTTTAAGAATAATGCTTTTGAGAAATAGTACCTTTCTAAGAAAATTATGATTTTTGTTAGTAATGGCTGCTAAAAATTCAGCTGTGCCATCACAGGAATAAATAAATTTTAAAACATATTCAAATAGAAAAAAGCTATTTTAAACTGTAATAATATTACTGTATGTTTGATCAAATAAATGCTGCCTGTTGAGCATAAGAGACTTTTAATAACATAAATTAAAAATTATTTTCGACGCCAAACTTTTGAACAGTAGTATATGATCTGTGAAGAAAACAGGAAAAATTCAGGTAAATATCCCTTTGGTGCAGTTATACAAAAAGTGTCAAAATATGTAATGATGTATTTCGGATACATCATCAACTTTTGGACACTGTTGGACATTGTTAGACGAACTAGTGAATTTGAAAAGTGAGTTAATTAGGTCCAAAATTGCCCATAGTTGAAGAAACCTCCTTTACATAAGAACTGAAAGTTGTTGTTTTTTCCCTCTCTGTTTCTTTGCTATCATCTTCAGACAGTATTTAGCCCTTGTGCTCATTTAGTTGTCTCTCTTGCCGTGTTTCCTTCATAACACACCCATGAAGCCGATCATCTCAGCAAGTTCCCCGAGCACCAGAGTGCTGGTTCTTTTCCTTCTCCAGCTGGGTCTAGCGGCATGAGCGTATTTATTCACTCCCCGGGCCTCCACCACCCCGCTACACAAAACACCAGCATTACCTCCAACTTCATGCTTTCAGTCTGGACTGTTATCGATTTAGCAACACATTACGGTGCTAAAAACTGAAAGGTAACTGCTGTTGTGCGTCTTTCTCCCCCCCCCTCCCCCCTTCCTGTTCTCAATGCAAAACGTTCTCATCATTAGGACGAGAGAACATTTGTCTAAATGAGCATTAGGCATTTCAGTAAACTCATTTAGCACCTGAGACCTTAGCAGGTGATTTGAATAAATTATGTTTAGCTTTTTAAGCTGAAAAATTCATCACCTGTCACCAAGAGCTATTGATTCATAACAGCAGGATGACGTGTTAATTGAAGTCTAATGAATTGGAATCAGCACACGATACGTGGAAAACGCATACGGTCCTTGTGGTGGCTGGTGTTTTTAGTCGCTGTAAATGCTGACCACCCACCTTAACAAGGGCGTTTAACAGATAATTGATGCAGGAACATGGACAGGCTGCACCAGTGTGTTTTATCTGCGCTCACTTTACCTGAGATAAACAGAATCACTCTGCTCAAACGGCCAGCCACTGTTTTGACTGCCAAATGTAAACTGCATATTTTTTCATGTTCGGCTAAGCTTTCATGCTTTTATTCAAATGGCAAAGGGATGCTGGCCTATAGTATCTTTCTCAATAGTCTAGCATGAGAATATGCTCTTAGCGTTTATTGAGACTGTAAATGTGAGCTTGTGAACTGTTTGCCTCGCTGTCTTTTAGGGGGGAGGTGCTTTATAAAAAGGCATTGTGGCAGATAATACTATGATACTTTAAAACTGAAATGTATTATGGTTTTTATGTTGCACTCCATGGTACTTCCAAGAATACCATGGTATTACCATGGTACGTGTCCAATACTTAATGGTAGTACTGTGACATCCAGTGCAAAAACAAAAAAAAAAAGCTTTATATGTCAAATAACTGCTTTCTATTTCAAAGAATCCTGAAAAAAAATGCATGGCTTCTAGAAAAAAAATTAAAGCAGTGCAAACTGCTTTCAACATTTAGAATTATATAAAATGTTATTGAGCACCAAATCAGCATTAAAATTAGAGATCGACTGATATATCGATTTCCAAATAGTTTTCCGATATCTAAGATTTTACCATAACGGATATCGGTTTTGTAATATGGATTCCACCGATAAACGGCGCCATCTTGGGGTTTTTGAGAATTGAGTGCTAGGTCACTATTGCAGCGCATCCTGAGGGGAGACGAGAACAACAACAACGACTGGTGAGGTACTTGTTTTGCGGTAGTTAGAAAACTTTATGTTAGCATAAACCGCCTTTATGCACAAATTAGATGCATACAATAAATGCTGATAGTAGTGTTATGCAGCTTGGCCTAATGAAATAGAGACCAAACTCCGGACGTCAGGTAAAAATAATCGTCAAGTCCTGTCCAATAAGACATAAATTTGCTGAATAAATAGCAGCCATGAATGAGCGCCATGTGGAACGAAGTGCTGAATTAATCTCTCTCTGTGTCTGTATCATTTAGTCTCGTGAAGGGGATTCACGTAGATAATCCATCAAGACCCTCTCACAGTAAAGACGTAACTTTGCATGAGTTAAAATAATACAGCCACGATTGAGCGCATGTTGGAAATAAAAGCGCTAAATATAATTCTCTGTCTGTTGTCTATGCTCATACTTGGTCTCGTGAAGGCGCTTTCATATTGCTGTTCACTCACCAAGTTGATGCTCAGGAAATGCCCCAGCACGGCCACCGCATGCAGCTTTTAACAAGATTCACTTGTTTAAAAAACCCTAAATTGTATTAACATTTACTATATAACCAATATTTCGCTAAAAAACATCTAAATAAATACAACTCTATGGAAATTAATTATGTATTATCTCCGCGAGCGACCGCTGTTTGAGTATAGTTCTGTGTAAATGCACAGATAAACAGCGCTTTGTCAGCAGGTATTTCATAATCTAAAATGACAAAAACATTATTAATAATTCTGATATAACATTCCAGTTGAGAAATGCAATAAAATACAATGTTTTGTTTGTTATATTTCAATATTCCAGAGAATATGAGCAAGTGAATTAACATTATCCGAGTTGAATTATCTTGACTCGGTAGCTTATTAAACAGTCTTAGAAACTACTAAGACTCGTTTAAAATGAAGTAGTTGATATTACTCCTTTCCTTTATGTATTTTCTCCATTTGAAAACATTAGACATTTATTTTTCTTATTGTTAATATTAGTGTTGCTGCTGATGCTTTTTATAAATAAAATTTTTTTTTGTAGTATGAAGATTAATTTTAACATGAAAGACTGCTAATTTTCAACAATTAATAAAAAAAAAAAGATGACTGAAAAGAGGAAAAACCAAAGTAAAGTATGTTTTTACTTCACTCAGTCATTTATTTACTTTATAACAGTAAATAAATATCGGCTCTGCATATCGGTTATCGGACACATAAACATGCAAATAATTGGTATCGGTATTGGTTATAAAAAAATCAATATCGGTCGATCACTAATTAAAATGATTTCTAAAGGACATGTGACCCTGACGACTGAGTAATGCTGAATCATTTTCTTCTTTGCCATTCACAGGAATAAATTACAATTTAAAAATATATTAAAATAGAAAATATAGGGACAATCTACCTGACCCCAAACTTTTAAACTGTAGTTTATATGTCCAAAAAATTGTGGTGTTGTGATTTGTTATGTTACTTGTTTTGGTACGTAATCCAGTTTTAGCAGCAGATTTATTGTAAACTCTACTGTACAACTGTCACTTCATATAAAGGTAAAGTTTAACCCTGAAAATGAAATGGTTTAATAAGAATGATGAATCACACATTTCCATATTGCTGTTAAAAGTTTTTTAATAATGCTGTGGATGAAAGTGTGTTTTTCTGTTCTTTCAAGTTCTGTTAAGTAGATGATGTACTTATTCGGTATGTCCACGATTGAGTCCTCATTAGTTTGTCTGCACCATCAAAATAGCTTATCAAAATTGTTTACTTTTAATGTCATTTTTTTACGCACAGAGCTGACTGATGGTTTGTGACAGCTGCAGTAATTTAACATCTACAGCATTTTCTCTGTGCTTGTTGTCTCTGCAGGGCAGGGAGGTTAAACGCAGCGCTGGAACTGAAGACGGCCGCAAATAAGCAAGTCCTTGGAGAAGGTAAACACATGATTAGTTATTAGACTCCAGTGGAGCTGTGTATGTGTGTGCATGTGTGTGTGTGTGTGTGTGTGTGTGTGTGTGTGTGTGTGTTTGTTGACGGACTTGAGAGGGCAGGACTTGTGCTATTATTCTGTATCTAGTTTAATGAATCACTTGATTTGTTGCAGCTCTTGTGTTTGTATGCTTTTCTCAAGGTTGAGAGAAAAGGAGAGGTCATTTATTTTTATCAAAGTTTACTGCTAAACAGGACGGCTTATTTGCCTAACTGCACAGGTCTTTTATTCCCTTTGTTTCTCATATGTTTCTCTGTTTTTGAGGAAGGATTTGGCTTTCATCAATCCCTGTCGAGTTGCTGAGAAATCAACATATTTAAAACAGTCATTGTCAATTACTAATAGTACTTTTTAAATTATCCAGGTATTACAACAAGGTAAATTTAGTCATTAGTGGCACCAAACAATATTTGGTATGAAACAGGTTTCCCACCCTGTCTGCTCCAGAATGGAACAGCCCTAAGCAGCTGACATGGAGACTGGAGCAAACCATAGAAGTGAAGTTGGGGTGTTCACGTATAGTATTAAGGCACAGGGTGTGAGAGGGATCGAGTTTGTTTGTCTGTGTTCTATCTCTGACATTATGGTGGACAAGGAAGGGACTTCCCATCCTTTCCCATGAGCTCATGCTTACAGACATGTTCACACACACCCAAATAACCAAACCTAGTTCACTATGTTTGTGTTCGTTTTCTCTTTCTGTTTTTCTTGCCTTCTTAAGAAGCTACTCCTGCCTTCTTTCTGCGTCTTTTGTCTGTTGACCTCACTCTTTTGTCATAATACACTACAAACACTGTAAAAATCTTATAGTAATCAGTATCTTTGTCTTCTTTTTCATTAAAAAAATCTAAATATCCTTGAAACAAATGTACTTAAATTTTTCCTGTAGTATGATTCGTTTTCATTGGAAAAACTTGAATAAGATACATTTTCTTACCCCCGTTTTTTCATTATTTAAGCATACATCTTTTTTAAAGATATATGCTTAATCTAATTGAGCGACATTACCAAAGAAGAAGTTTTGCTTTTGGTATGCATGACCAAAACCATCCTCTGGTTAGAAGTTGTTTTTTATTATTATTATTATTATTATTATTATTATTTCAGCTATCCACAGTGCTACTGACTTTGACAAGAATTGATATTTTCCTGGAAAAATAAATAAATAATAGTATTTATTACTTACTTATTTACTGGCTTACTTTCCTATCCACCTATCCTGTGAGTTTTCTTCAGTGCTTTGGCATTTTGGTGTAAGTTTATCTCCCTTTTTCTCTCCTTTCTAGAAACTGGCCAACAAGGATAATCATCATCATACTGTAAGTTCTTGAACAGGATTTGGAGATTATGATAAGAATGATGCTGAAGAATTACATTGAACTGATTTTGGATTTTGATAACTTTACTGACTTTTTTGATTTATCATACACTTTGTTCTAATGCAAAAAGACTTACCTATATATTTAATTCAGTCCACTTCCCGGCAGAAACACACATTTACTTCTATATGGATGACTGGCATAGTCCTATCCCCACTCAACCACACTTCCATAAGTTAAAGTAAGTGTATATCCACTTAAACTCTGAGTACATTTTCAGAGAGCTAAACAGCAGGGGAAAATATGATATTTGCATGCTGTGTGTCGTCTGCCAAGGGCTAAATTGGAATGCCTCTGAAGATCATACACTTGATTATTTACTTTATTTGCCTCATCCTCTCGTTTTACGGCAACCACAAAGATGGAAATTCTGAGGTAACACTAAATGAAAAGTTGTATATTGATGCATGTTGGCGCAGGGGTGGATTAGGGTCCATGTAATAGCTCTTCCGATTACATTTTATTGCTTACTACAAAAAAAAATGTAATTCTGTGTATCAGCATCAGGTTGAAAATTGCTTTGTATTAGCATTAGCATTTGGTAAGCCCTTAATTCCCCTGTTTCTACAGCTGAGTGTGTTTCTATGCATTTACAAGTGCTTCCGATTCGTAGGAGTTCACTTAAATCTCTTTTTCTGCCAAAGCTATGAACATAATAAACAAGCCAGCATGGCTAAAGTGCCACACGGGGGAGATTGCTAACGAGAAAGTTAAATGCTTACGCTAGTCACACAGTTGTTTATGTGCCCGTGTGCATAACTCCAGAGCGGTTTATAACTGCTGTAATAAAAATAATTTTTAGAGCGGTAACATCTGAAACGAAAGAGTTAGCGCTAGCTTCTTTTTTTGTTAATCATGAAAGTGTCAGCATTGTCCTGTAGTGTGGAAGTGTTTAATGATAATACCTTAGAAAGACTGTATGGACGATTACAATAATTATAAATAATGGTATTGCCATGGTGTCCAAAACATCCTCTTTTTTTTATTGGTACTGTTGAAAATATGTTGGCCATATCTTGAATATAAATTCATCAAATTATGATGTTGTATGATTGGAAACAATCAAAAAGGACAAAACCTCAGAGGTGGAACAGATCCAAATTACCATGATTTTTTTTAAGCTAGCTTCTTTTCTTTCTAGATTATTTTTATGTTAAATAATATTTTATCTAACATATTTAACGATTTTCTGTGTGCAGTTAATGTAATGCACACTGCTTTGTATGGAAAGTTAACTGATTTCACAATGGCATATATCTAAGATATTGCTTTGATTGTTGATTCATGCAAAGGTCCTACTTTTGGATTACTTTTATGGTACTTTAAGTTAGCGTGTCTGCTAAAAATGTCTAAACTGATTCAAAATTTGTTGATTTATTTGGCTTAAAACAGTAAACTGAAAATCTGAAAAAGGCAAAGGTACTAGGCTATTTTATACAGTTTTGTGCCTCTACTGACTTTAATAAAATTAGATGCTGTGTATTTACTAGAAAGTGTAGAATGAGGCATTTCTCTAAATGCTTATTAGAAAATGACAATTACAAATCCATTATATTTGTCTTGGTATTGATAACTTAATGAATTCTGGACTCTTAGAGGAGCAAAGGCTTTGATGTAGTTGGTCTGCCACTGCGTCGGAGTGAGTTTTCGTGACAGAATCTTTGTACTGAATGGAAGTGATGCCAGTCAGGCAGGCAGTAGTCTCGGCTTCTGTCAGAGGAGTTGTCTTCAGAGAGATGAAAGGGAAATCTGTCCACAAAAATGCTCTGTGAGGAGTGTGTGCGAGAGTGTTTGTCACATATATCACAAAGCTTAGTTTGTCTTATTTTTATCTGAAGACATGCTTTTTTCTATTTTTTTGGCATCACTTTTCAATTTCTTCATCCAACTGAAAAGAGATGACCGTTTTTTAAATGGGTCAAATTGAACGATGGAATGATTATAGACGGTGCTTCCAACATCAAATGAATTCATTTGCTTCTTTTTTCTTAAGTAAGGTTGTGTTTTTTTCCCCTCTAGTCATTTTGTTTTCTTTGTACTAGCAATGCAAATACACCACACAGTTGAACTCATTTTGGTTAGACGAAAGTGAAATCATTAGCACATTGTTGAACATAAGCAGGTAAGCCATACAATATGGGCTTAGTCTTAGCTTGCCTTCCTTAAAAAATATACCTTACAATGATCAAATCATGTTCATAAATCATCATAAGTACCCAGCATTCACTGAAATTTAAAGTATATGCCCATAATGACTCACATAGGTTGATGTTTATTGTTCTCTGACATTTGTTATATTCATGGTCAATAACATTTTGGCAGTGCCTTGCCGTGGTATTTATTTGAGGAACTAAAATCCCTTTTAGGGATGAAGCACCTGGGCCTGGCTGCTTAATGGAATAGCTTTAACATTAAGTAAATAAACAGCTTGCATTTGAAAGGGGTGTGTGTGTTTGTGTGTGTGTGTTTGAGTGTGTGTGTGTGTGAGAGAGAGAGAGAGAGAGAGAGAGAGAGAGAGAGAGAAAGAGAGAGGGGGAGTGTATTTGTGCTGTGGGGAGGAAAGGAGATACGCCTACACTGGTTAGCTGAAGTTTTGTTGTGGCTTTTAAACTCTGTAATAAGAGTTTGACTTTGGACTTTGTTAAAGGCAAAATGTGTAATTTCTGCGCCGCTTTTGGCACCAAATGGAATTGCAAAAATTATTGTTTATGCAATAAATGTAATGCACTAATGTTCCTTTGTATGGAAAAGTAACTGATTTCACAATGACATATATATATAAAAAAACATTGCTTTGGTTAATGATTTATACAAAGGTCCTACTTTAGTATTATTTTAATGGTGCTTTAACCCAAACTGTGTTCCAATTTTCAGGGTGTCTTAAAAATTTCTGAACTGATTCAAAAATCATTGATTTATTTAGTTCAAAATAATAAACTGAAAATCGTAAAAAGGTAATATGGAATTGATGCTAATATCATATTAAACTGTTGAGTATAATATAGTATGAAATATAATATACTAGAGTTTTTTTAATGAATTATTCAAATAATAATATTTTATCTTGTTGAGATTGTGGGATTGCAATGTATATTGAGATTGTAGAAAGATTTTGATTGCCATTTGAAATGCTTTATGAGTCAGGGAGGTCTGCAAACAGTAAAGGACAACAACAACAAAAAAAGACCCAGCTTTGAGTGAAGAAATATATATTTTTCTTTTTAAATCCTTCTCTTTCAAACTTTTTGGGCTAAAATACTGTATATTACTGAAATATACCTTCAGTTAATGTTATTATAAGGACAAAATAACATGCATTTTACTTGTCTCAGATTTATTTTTCTCACTGTAGACTGAAAGGTAATTCAACATATCAAAGAAATAAAGTGAACAGGCACGTTAAAAGCAGATCTGTTTACTGTGTGTTTTGCACTGGCCGCTTTAGTTGTTATTCATAAACACAGCCCTCCCAAGCTCGGGGGAGGGAGGAAAAAAAGAAAGAAGACGTGGAGAAAAAAAAAAGAGAAAGAAGCAAAGAAATTAAGTCCAGGACTGAAAACAGGAATGACAAACACCATTAGCTGAAAAATGTCCATCTCATTGCAACTATGTTATTGTTTACTTTAGCATACACGTCCTAATATGGTTTCATCCCTGTTAAAACAGAAGGCAGGCCAGAGGCCCGGACCAGGGTAGAGACCTTTAAACTGCTAACTAATGTCACAGGCCTTGCCTCTCATTATTACGTTATTCAACCTTACCCACGTCTCAGTGTGTGATTGCTAATGATATTTAGGCTTTATCCCTCGCTGGGTTCTATTTTTCTCTGTCTACAGCCATTTGTATTTCATCCTTTCTTATGAAACGGCTTCATTAACACTGGTGCGTTTGCTGCATTAACTAGTTTCCTATTGAAACAGGAAGTTGGGGCAGGCCATTTCAAGGCAGCCAGTAGCCAATAGCCTTTAGTTTACATCATGTACAGTCAGTTTCTTAAGGCAAGGGGACATTCAAATTTCAGAGAGCATTTGCTTGGACAAAAATGAGTGCAGGATGGTTCATTTTCCATAAATGTTATTTTTATTTTGTTTTGTTTTATATACAGTATGGTCTAAATTATAATTATATATACGGTCTAACACAACTTTAGTGTTTCTATTGTTTTATTATTTATTAGTCATTATCAATATTTTTGGTTCATTTTCTCAGATTTTATTTTGGCATTATGGCATTTAGGAAGACATTGTCTTAATTGTCATGTCAATATGATTATACATTTCTTAATGTTCTAAAACAATGCTATTATTTTACTTTTAAATTATTATTCATTCGTCATAATCAATATTTATGGATAATTTCCCCTACTTTCAATTTAATTAATTTGTATTTATATATTATACTATTATTATTCTATTTATTTTTTATTTATTTTGGCAGTTAGATTGGAAAAAAAATGTGCTTAATTGTCATAAAATCATGAATATAATTTTTAGGTTTAAAAAAAGATTTTTATTAAAATGTTTATTTCTTTAGTATCCTTAGTTTTTGGGGCTAAGCTTAAAGTGCTTTTTTATACGTATGACTTTAGCTTTTTTCTACTAAATGGCTTTAATAGTACTTCTCTCTCTTTCATCTTGTTTCTCTCTCTCTCTTGCTCTCTCTTTCAGTCTTTCACTCTTTTGTTTGTTGTGGTTGCCTGTTCACTGGTTGCCTGTGTTTGTCTTGTTTAGGTATATATCAGCGGGGGATAAGGGTTGGTGTGTTTCAGAACAGATTAGTGCAGTCACAGGTTCTCTCTGCTGCACCCTCATACACAGGACTCTTCAAGCGCTATCCGACCAATCAAGCTCTTTTATTCTCTTTTCTGATTGGTGAGTATCTTTAGGAGTTTCATTCTGCTCGTGTCTGTAACTTGGATAAGAATCCTGTCGATTTAATGCAGGGTTTCAGAACACATGGTTTATGTGATTAGTTGAAGTAGCCTTCATCAAAGGGACGAAGAAGAACGTTAATGCCAAGAGAAATGACAGGACATGGATATGGCTTCCTTTTTTGTGTTTTTACAGCAGATCCTTCAGGAAAGGGCCCTTAAAGGGTAGATCTCTCTTCGCCCTCTTCCTTGTGGGTTAAGGATGTGGCCGGCCTCACCTCAATCCTAAAATCCTCATGCTTATGATATTTACTCAGCGTTATCTGCAGCTGTAGATGAATGGCATTCTGGGACACTGAGGAATGTTGAAGGTCAGCCACTGTAACCTTAGATCTGAATCAGGCAGACACTTCAGTGCAGGCTACACCTTATCTATGAGTATATTTTCATAACATGGCTTTAAATGGAGATTAGAATTTTGTGGTGTTATTCCCTGCATTTTAATTACTTTTTAGTTTTTTTTTCCTCATTCTTTTTTCCTTTACATTTATATTTGCAAGTTTGACATATATTGTTTCTTTGTATAGGTGAATATTACGGAACCATGTTATATTAATTTGTTAGAAGAGAATATTATTTTAAAAAATTAAAAAATATGATAATTAAAAAATAGCATGTACAATCTAAAATATATTTGACTAAAAAATAAGTTGACTAAAAACATGCAAATATTGTTTTTAGTGGCATTATTTATTTGTGTTATTTAATATTTTTGGGAGTTTAATACATTGAAACATTAATTATTGACTTAGTATCCATGCATACATGTCTCTATATTTCTGTCACATTTATTTATTTGGTAATGAGAGCTGGTAAAGAAAGGTGCTTAATTCATGAAAATATAAATATAAATTTGTTAGTGGTCCAAAAACAGATTTCATTGTCTTTAAGCAAATTATAACATATTATAACATTATTATTATAACTTTTTTTATATTTTATTTTTAAGAATTGCATTTATTTATTTATTTTTTGACAGTTTTCACTAAAAGATGACATTTACTCAAACAGCTGATTTTATTCTTTTATTATTTTTTCCCTTTCTCCCCTCATGTTCCACAAATAGAACTGTTTTTCCTTTTTCTTGCAGACAGTAGTGAAATCAGAGACTATGTTTTGCTACTTTCAGGCTGGAATAAATTGCTTTGATTAGGTTTGGTTGTGTGAGTAATATCATATGAACAAGGGCGCATAGATTGAGTTTTGGTTCTTTTTTCCAAACGCTGTCTGGCTCAATCCTGCCTAATAAGTGCAAAGACAGATAAACTATTGTCACCTTGTGGAATGGAGGCGGATAGGACATAAGTAATCCGTATTGATTTTGACATTACAATGTTGTAAGTGATAACTACGTTAACAGGCGCTATAAAACCAATGCCCTAATTAGGCCGTATTTCACACTAACCATTAGGTAGGCTTTTTAATTCAATGATGATACCAAAGTGATCAATTTTCTTTGCGTTTTGTGTTTTAGAAAAAGCAATGCACACAGCCAGCTTTGTCTTTCAGGCAAAAGGGAACGGCATTGTTTTTAACCTTCTCTTAATGAACTTTGTGTGACTGTTGTTTGCAGACTTCAAGGTTGAATTCGTAGAATGGCTGCACACTTTTTGTAAACATGTTTACATGCAGACATGTGTAAATACAGTAAATGTGTACAGGCTCAGAGAGGCCATACCGGTTTACTCTGTGTTGTTGTTTTTTTCCTGATAGTTTTAGCACCTCATGTGCGCACAAGTCTGTTTGTGCAAACATCTGTGGGGCCCGGCGCTCGTGCACCTGCAAAAAAAACTATAGTTTCACAACCCCATAATGATGCTTCAGCTCACAATGAGCATCTGTTTGTAATCGTGTGCCACAAGTGATCGAAAAAAAGAAGAAAGGAAATAAATAAAAAAGGCAATTAAAAGCAAAAAAGAGAAGAATGCTTGAGCAGCAGTGGTATTAAATATAAATTAATGGAATGAAGCCTAGACATGGCTGCAACAGCGAAAAAAAAACATTTATGAAATTTATGTTACTGGCACGTAGGTACATTTGGACTTAGTATCCTTTAATTAGAAGTGAGATATTAGCATTTCATAGGGATTTACACAGAGTAGACGCTGCCACAGACAGGAGCACTTTCATTCCGCTCTGTTCTGCATGTAATGAGCGGTGTCATTAGTTGATGGAGAGGATTCTGCCCCGACTCTACCTTGAAAGGCACGTCATTTACATACTTCTTAGCAATACGGCCTATAATGGATTCCTCAGTGAATAAAATAAAATAGAACTTCTTTAAAATTTCAAGAGTAATGTGCACAGGCTCGGTTTCGTTTGTTGGTGCGGTTTGACGAAGTCAATCGAGACCAAGTCCTTGGGGGTTGGTGAGGAGAGATTGACTTATATCTGAGAGTTAAGACCTCAGATTTTGCTCTGAGAATGGAGAAGTGCGTCATAAATTCGGAATGAGATCAATAATGTGGCGACATGAAAGTCTTAAAGCTATGGATCAAAAAAGGGGGAATGTATGACACAAAAAAAAAAAAAAAAAAAAAAATGGTGTTTTTGTGATATGCTAAGTCCGGGTTTTTGTGGGATGATTTGGGTTGCAGTGCTGTCATTTCTGGTACAGTTGCTTTCGGTAAATGGCAATCGTTAAATGTCATTATTCATGATAATTCGACTGGAAAGTGGAGGTGTTTTCCTTCACCTTTCAAATGTAAGTTTATAAGCCCTCAGATGTCATCCCACCCCCATCTCTCTCACATATTTCTTTCACTTCTTTTCCCCCTCTCCCACCCATCGGATCAGCGGTGAAGTGATTTTGTATTTTATTGATGAGCTTCAAAAGTGGCAAGTGTAGGAAATGGTACCTTTGATCAGCTCCTCCCCCCCCACCCCCCCCCCCCCCCCCCCCCCCCCCCCCCCCCCCACACCCCCCCACCACTAAACTGAGACGTCTATAGGAAATGGAAACTGAGGGTGAAAAGTCCACCAGGTAAGACGCATCCAGCTTCCATAAGCCCCTCCCTCATCAGGTTTAAGTGAGACAAAAACCCTCCCCCCATCTTCCCGCCCCTCGAAAACACATATTTGTTTTAGCTGTTTTCATTCCGAGGTACATGAGCACCGATTACAGCTTTTCATTAGTGAAAATTGGGTATTTGTTTTAAACTTTAACCAATCACTTTGATATGCTAATTACACTGTAATTTAATTTGAGTCCCATAATGATGATGTCGTTATTATGGACATAAATGATGCAGTTAAGCAGAGAGTAATCTCATTTGCATACTGTACATGCCAGTAAATGAAGGTCTTTCCTGCTTGGCTTCAACTTTAATTTTCCACTTCTTTTCACACAGCCTCTCTCGCAGCCCTCCATCTAATAACAGGCCTTTGCGTGTTTGATGTAGAGAGCCGCTGTTACGCTCCAAGTCTAGTCACAATATGTAATACATAAAGAAGGCTCGTTAACACACTGAGTGTGCCTCTAAGATGCTGCCATTAACAGGAAGGCTGTCTTTTTTTATTTCCACTTTTTGTCACCTCAGAAAAGATTAGAAAATAAAAAACATTAAAGAACTGAAGCACAGTATCGGTTAGCCGTTCTGCAGCGGGAGCCGTTGTTTTGATCAAGGAGAAGACTGATTGGTTTAAAAGGCGATTTGTGTGCCGGTTCATGATACATGGTCGTGGGACGAGCAGGGTGCACGTGTTTATTCAATCTCTTTTTACCCTATCACGTTTATGTCGACGGCTCCTTAATGCACTCACTGTAAATCCTACAGTGTCACCGTCTTAATTGATTTTTTTGTTATTTATGTATGTAATATATATGTGTGTGTATATACAGTATTCATTGTTAAACAGCCTTATTGGAAGGTGATGAATAAAACACTTTTCCTTGCAAAAAAAAATTTAGTTTTGCCCGAATACGATTTTTTTTGGTAATTTAAGAAAGATTGCCCACAAGTCTGTCACTCTCTCTCTTTTTCTGGGTGGAGGGGATATTTTATGGACTTAATGCTGACAATACAATTGCCCTTCAGCGCGAATGCTTTTCCATTTTGTACCATAAAGAATATTATTTTCCTGCCAGCCAATTTTCTCCGTTAGCCCCTAATTGGCTCCATAAATCTGGTGGCGTGGAGGGTGAGGAATGTTTCGGTGTCGCAGAGTGTAATCCTCACCCTTATTTACCAATTCATTAAGATTCATTGATGCAGGATAGGGTGAGAGGAAATGACAGCATAAATCAGGGTTCCAACATAATGACCCTAATCAGCTGGGAATTGCAGAAAATGGCATGATGAACTATGTCCTTGCGTTAGTGCCCACTGTACGTTGTCATTGCGCTTGCTTTATGGGTGGGACGCATCTCCCTGACACGGACTGTATTTAACACAAAAAAAAAGTTGTTAAAAAGCAGATTCCATTAAAGCGCTCGTTGATTTCACGCAAGGTCTTCTGCCGCTTACCCCCAGCATGCCCTTTACCTTTGGTTTAACTGCTTAATGGAAGACAAGGGACTCAACCCTTTCTTTTTAACCCTTTCAGTATTTTAAAATGTTCACGTCTTGACATGTCTCTTAAGCGCAAACCTCTATAGCAAGAGGTGCTTGACACCAGTATAGCAGAACAGATGCCGAATGTCCGCTCATTTTGCAACATGCATTTTGTAGTAAACATTCAGAAAGATATTTCACTTTTGAGCACAACTCTACAATTTGGCACCGGCACCTCACAGCTGTGCAATATCCCTTTCTCGATATTGGCTAAGAATGCAGGATGGAAACTATACCAAGCAATGTTGTGGTTGATTGTGGTAAGGAATCTTTGTTGTATAAAACTATAGTGAGGCCATGCGATATCTAAATGTTGCAAATTTGTCTTTCGGGGTTCCCCTATGGTTTTTGCTTTTGTTCACAAGACGTGAGCTGTGACGTCAAATGTTTTTGTGCAGAAATTAGGTTTTGTGTATGCAAGCTCTGAAAATTGTTGAGATCTACAGCATGTTTATACCTGATAAAGGCAAGTGAACGTCGATCAGCATGACTTATTGTGTATTTTGTAATCAACGCTGTAAGCGATAAAAGTGTTTATAGAGTGATTGTGTTAACATTTTCTTGTCATGTATTGACAAATCAGAAGGCAATTATGTTTGTTATTAGAGCTTTTGACAACAATTTCTCATGATGTAAAAACTTCACAGACTGCAACACCGACCTGAGCTATTATTTGCACAATCACAGTTGACTAGTTTTGTGTGTCTAATTATTAATTTTGTGCTGTCTTTCTCCCTTATATTTGAGTGTTTCTTCAACTTTGGGCACTTGTCTCTCCCAAGGGTTGATTTTTCTCTAATAAGGTCACATTAAAACTATCTTAGAACTCTATGCTTTATTTTTATTAATTTACTTTATTTTCGCCGCTTTCCAAATGCCATTTATATGGTTTTTCTTATTTGTATCTTTGTCCCAGTCCCCAAAGTTAATTTGGTAATTTTGTCAAATTATGCACAAAATTGTGAAAATATTAATTAATGGGGTGTTTTTTTATGATTCACATAATGCTAGCTATCATAATTTCTAACACAGTACATGATACATGAAATATTTTGGACAATATAATGTGGCAGAAATGGTCTTAAAAAAATTTAATAACAAATTTATATTCTACTTAGTCATATTTAATTTGCTTTTTATTAATCTAATATAATTTTAATGCACTTTTTTCAAGCATTTAATTGATGCTTTTTCAATACATGTATATTTGTATATTTACAGTCATTTTTATCAAGCAATATTATGTTGTTATGCTATTGGGCCTGTAAATCATGCATTGAGTATCCAGGTTGCCCGGCTTGGCTGTAGTTATGTTGTTGCCTTTTTCCATTAATGCCAATTGACACTATGGCAGTGCAACTGGGTAATTTACCCCCATGATAATGTGTCTAATAATACAGGCCCTCTCATGGTTTAGACTGAAAATATTAATTAGACAAAGTTCGCAGAGGCTAAACTCCCCATCTCACAAATACGCGTTTGACACATTTCCTCTGTGCAAAAGTATTCGTTCTCTCTACCCATGGGAGCGCTCCTTGCATGAATTTCGAGTAACAATGATTAAAAATATATGACACACTTTTAAATAATATTAAAACAATATGCACTTTGGCCAGTCCCAGCGGAATGCGGGAGATTGAATGCCTTGTTTTCTCTGCCGAATGCGTGCGGGTGTTTGACAGTTCTAATTTGTCCGTTGTGCTGTTGGGTCTTTTGAGTGAAGGCCTCCTTCCCCACGGCTCGATGTCTCACATGCGCACGTTGAGACCCGGTTCACCGTTACCGACTCTTTGCTGCCGTGCTTGTGCACTAATCATCACAAGCCGTCTGTGAACGAATCCTTCAATGTCGCTTGAAGGAGAGTCGCTCAAGAGTTTGCCATAAAACACTCATGTAGTTCCACATCCCAAAATTGGCCTTTCTATCCTGGTAGCAGCTGCATTAAAACTCATTAGACTTTTTCTTATTTACTTTAGTCTCTGTTGGCTGTTTCGCTAAAAATACCATGGCCTGCCTTACTTTTGTGTGTTCCATCATAGCCTCGGTACAGCAGGGCCTTAAACGCTGCACAGACTTTGTTGTAAATTAATTTGGAGGAGACTGTTTTGTGTACCTTTTGAAATTATACATCTATTTAGCCTCTCCACTGGAGTTGTCTTCCGGTTAAAGGCATCCTGATTGTTCATTTCTTGTTCATTTCTCAAGCTTGTAGTGTGGTAATGGGTTCATATTTATTTAAATCATTGTGCGCAACATTACAGAGCGCCAGCATCGGTTAGCAGTGATGGTCTGGTGATATGTTTCAATTTGGATTTCACGCATAAGGATCTTATTACATTCCTCTCGATGTGTAATAAATATGTGTTTAGACCCCTGTATCACTCGGTTTTGTAGTTCTTCATAGCGGTAGTAAATCGATTTGGAGAGTTAAATGGAATGCATGTGAGAACGTTGGACTGAGAAGACAGGAAGTTGAAAAATCTAAACACTACACTCTTAGGAAAATTAAAAAATACTTTTTCAATACTTTAGTTTTGAAACTTGACACACAAAAGAAAATTCTACTCGTCTAATTACCCTTACCTTACCCTTATAAAGTATATCCAGTTTGGGGTCTGTAACGTTTTTGAAAGAAACTGAACAAGGCTGCATTAATTTGATCTAATATATAGTAAAAACAGTAATAATCTGAAATATTATTACAGCATAAAACGCATGTTTTCTATCGTAATATATCTTTTTTTTTCTGTGTTTTCAGTAGGCATTACTCCAGTGTCACATGATCCTTTCAGAAATCATTCTGATATGCATTTCTTACTATTATTAATTATGTAAATAGTTGTGCTGCTTAATGTTTTTGTGGAAACTGTGTTATTAATAAAAAGTTCAAAAGAATATCCTTTTTTAAAAATAGAATTATTTTAAAGTCTTTACTGTCATTTTTTCACTTTTGAACAGTTTAATATGCCCATGCTAAATAATTCTAAATTTCGTAAAAAAAAAAAAAAAACTTACTGACACCAAACATATATTATACAGTGGTGTGAAAAAGTGTTGGCCCCCTTCCTGATTTCTTATTTTTTTGCATGTTTGTCACACTTTAATGTTTCAGATCATCAAACAAATTTAAATATTAGTAAAAGATAACACAAGTGAACACAACATGCAGTTATTAAATGAAGGTTTTTATTAAGGGAAAACAAAATCAAAAACTACATGGCCCTGTGTGAAAAAAAGTGTTTGCCCCCTAAACCTAAAAACTGTTTGGGCCACCCTTAGCAGCAACAACTACAATCAAGCATTTGCGATAACTGGCCCCCCCCACCCCCCCAGTGAGTCGGTCACGCGCGTGGAGGAATTTGGTTCCATCATCTATGCAGAATGTTGTAATTCAGGCCACTTGGAGGTGTTTCGAGCATGAACACTTTTAAGGTCATGCCACAGCATTTCAATAGGATTCAGGTCAGGACTTTGATTTGGCCACTCCAAAACCTTAATTTATTTTTTCTTGAGCCATTCAAAGGTGGACTTTTTGGTGTGTTTTGGATCATTGTCCTGCTACAGAACCAAGTTCGCTTCAGCTTGAGGTCACAAACAGATTCTCCTTCAGGATTTTTTGGTAAAAAGCAGAATTCATGGTTCCATTTATCAAACAAGTCTTCCAGGTCCTGAAGCAGCAAAAAAGCCCCAGACCATCACACTACCACCAACATATTTTACTGTTGGTATGATGTTCTTTTTCTGAAATGCAGTGTTACTTTTACGCCAGACGTAATGGGACACACACCTTCCAAAAAGTTAAACTTTTGTCTCGTCAGTCCACAGAGTATTTTCCAAAAGTCTTGGGGATCATCAAGATATATTTTGGCAAATGAGAGACAAGCCTTTGTGCTCTTTTTGGTCAGCAGTGGTTTTCGTCTTGGAACTCTGCCATGCAGACCATTTTTGCCCAGTCTCTTTATTATGGTGGAGTCATGAACACTGACCTTAAACTGAGGCAAGTGAGGCCTGCAGTTATTTAGATGTTGTTCTGGGTTCTTTTATGACCTCCTGGATGAGTCGTCGCTGTGCTCTTGGGGTAATTTTGGTCGGCCGGCCACTCCTGGGAAGGTTCTCCACTGTTCCATGTTTTTGCCATTTGTGAATAATGGCTCTCACTGTGGTTCGCTGGAGTCCCAAAGCTTTAGAAATGGCTTTATAACCATTTCCAGACCGATAGATCTCAATTACTTTCTTTCTCATTTGTTTCTGAATTTCTTTGGATCTCGGCATGATGTCTAGCTTTTGAGGATCTTTTGGTCTACTTCTACTACTTTTTGTCAGACAGCTCCTATTTAAGAGATGTCTTGATTGCGAACAAGTGTGGCAGTAATCAGGCCTGGGTGTGGCTAGAGAAATTGAACTCAGGTGTGATAAACCACAGTTTTAACAGGGGCAAACACTTCTTCACACAGGGCCATGTAGTTTTGGATTTTGTTTTCCCTTAATAATAATAACCTTCTTTTAAAAACTGCATGTTGTGTTTACTTGTTATCTTTAACTAATATTTAAATTTGTTTGATGATCTGAAACATTAAAGTGTGACAAACATGCAAAAAAATAAGAAATCAGGCAGGGGGCCAACACTTTTTCACACCACTGTATATTGTGGTAGATATTATATTCTAAATATTATGAAGAATGCCCAAGCTTCTCTTTTCAAATAGATTATGCAGCCAAATCCCCCAAAAAAGACAAAAAAAGCACCATCAAAGTGGTCCGTACATCTCCACCACTATATTCCAATTCTTCTGAAATCATACATTTGCAATAACATGAGGGTGAGTAAATAGCACACTTTTTTTTTTTTGGTTAACTATCCCTTTAAGAGAATAGTTGTTTATGTATACACCACCTATCAAATACTTGTTTTTACTGCCTTAGTCAATACCATTGTGAATGTTTACTGTACAATCAAACTTGACGCTTTGTCATTGTAAATAGACAAGAACCCACAGCCATAATTGATATTTTCCAAGGACTAGTTACTGAGTAAATGACTGGTAATGTTTAACAGGTTTTACAAGTTCCTTGCTGCTGTTTTCCTGGAGGCAATAAGGATGATGCTGCATGTCTGTTTGTTCCGCAGACCGAGCTGGGCGTATAGTAAGAACGTGAGGTCCGTGTGATCCGCCCTGTTGAGCGACACCCCTCTTCCCCATCTATTTCACATTCACGTTGGCTGTTAGCAGCTGTAGCCCACCTGTCCTAATGCTTCTTTAAATGTCAGGAGAACGACTGTTTGTTTGTCTTGAGATTCTCCTCCAACTGTTTATTCAAGACGGGCTGCATTTGCATTGACCTTGCTGTCCATACATGCTTGCCCGCCTTCTTCCATTCTTTTCGTCCCATCACTCGCTCTCTTTCTCTGAAGTATGTTTACATTTCGGCTCGCCCTCTGTGTAACCTATGGGATCTGTTGATCATTCCACCTGGTTAATGTTAAATTGCTCTTTGCGAGAAGATGTGTTCGTTCATAAACAGAAAGAAAAGGCCCTGTTCCCCCCTTGTTTACCGTAGTCATGGCAGCAATCAGTTATTAAACAAATAGCGAGCTTTGTTTGTATGAGCTGCCGGACCAGGATCAGCCCTACAAGGTCTGGAAGCAAACTCAAGAAAACACAAAAGAAAAGACAAAACCCGTCTGTTCAAACGTGGTGGGGTTTTGTTCTCAGAATGTCACCACAGTAGTGTCGAGATGTGTTTCTGGCCTGGAGAGGCCCGTCGAGATTAGAGGAGCTGTTTGGTCTTGCAGTGAGATCTTCTTTTGGCAGAATGTCATTGCTGCTGTCATTTCCTCTTTGAGAGGGTGACGAGCAAATCTTTACCACGAGAGTCACTAGCCCTGATTGTGCCGACACGTGTGAATGATGCAAAGTTGCTCCTGGAGGCAGAAGACCCAAACCGAAGGTAACATATTGCTTGATGTCTAGCTTAGATATGTAACAGACAGACTTTTGAGCAGGATTAGCATCCATCTCGGTCAATTTTCAGTCAAACTTGCATTACACTCTGGGGCTGGCCGCTATGAACAAGATTTTTTTTAATCCCCAAAGATTTTTCATTTTTACCCCTGTGACAGATATATATATACATTACCTTTATTTATTTACCAAGTTTTTCAGTAAGTTGTGCATGCTTATTTTCCCTTTTTTGTATTTAGTTTACATTTGCTGTCATCTAATGCTCAATCTAATGCTCTAATGCTTCATTTAAAATGTAAAAATACTACTAATAAAAAACACTGTTAGATGTAATCTAACAAATACTATCTCAAATTTTTTAATTTTTTTTATTTACCTTAGTTGTGTAAAATTTGTATATTGTCCAATAGGGTTGTACCGATAGACGATAGTATCGAGATAGAGATATCGACGATAGCAAATGTCTTTGTCGATAATCAAGACGATATTAGGCTCATTCTCCTATAAATGTATTAAATTATTATTATTATTAGGCGGCCTATTATAATTCGGCTATTATTATCAAATTGCCCTGCTACTTCACTTCAGAACCACATTTCACACTCGCGCAAATGAGGATTAGACCTTGTAGCCGGTGAAGGAGTCTCCAACCACAAACAGACGTACAGTACATCGTCTGCGTAAATACATAAGGTATTTCATTGCATTTTAACAAGTAATCTGAATGGCCTATATATGCATTGTGCAATATTTTAACCGAGCCCTCACTAACTGAGTTTAATGCCACAGTTATGTTAGAATGCATTTCGTTCTTGTTTCTGTGGCGGCTCGTCATGGGGCGCACGGTCCTGAGCACTGTATGACTGATGTATCCGTTCAATTTAACTTTACTCCAAATATATGAACTTACCTGTTTTAAATACATTTATATTTAACGTGTTCGTTTATGTCCAATATTTAGTGTTAAACTGTTGGTCTTTAAAATAAATCTACTTTTGATTTTCACCGTTGACAGCAGACATTTTAGACTGATAACTTCCGTGCTCTGATGCGGCAAACTTGTCACAGGACGCGCAGTCCTAATAGCGATGTATGACTGTTGTATCCGAATATATATGAAATAGCTGTTTTAAATATTTTTGTATTTAACATGTTAGTTTATCAGTATGTTTGAAAGTATATTATTTCGATTATTGGTGCTGTCATAGGCTCTCTCTCGCTCTGGTGATTTAAAACACCACATAGTTATGAAATAGCCTATGATAAGTACAGAGAGTCTCTCTCTTGCCCCCACCCACCCATGCACGCACGCACGCATGCACAATAATATTGTGTATCTGCGATCTCACGGGCTGGCGATATGACGATTTGAAAAATGACCATATCGCCCAACATTATTGTCCAATTATCGGTTGTTGTCTAACGTGAAAATAATTAGCATATTATCGGTATCGGCTAGAATTTTTATATCAGTACATCTCAGTACATTCATATGATGTAAATAATTTTACCTTTTGGTCTGTGTCCAAGTTCCAAATAAGAAAAGTGAATAATTAAAATGTGTATTTAATTTGCTGAATTATCAAAGAATAGGCATTACTATATGGTTTTGTAATAATCTGTCAAATAATTTTGGGGTTGAATTTCATACAAAACTCACTATATTGCCATAGATACTTTTACTGTAATATAAAAATGTTTCATAAAGTACATAAGGTAATTTTGCTCACACCACCATCCCTAGCCAAAATACAGTTATCTGCTTTACTCATCAGGAATCCTTGGGGGGGGGAGCAGAAAAGAAAAACCTCAAGATGCTCTCACACCTTTTCAGTCGTACAGATCATTGTGTTGTCTAGACAAGCAACAAGGTTGAACCTAAACAACAGTGTGATCATGGGGTTTTGTCCTCCTTATTGTGACTACTTATCTGGAGTGTAAGAATGCTGTGCTTTTGTTGGGCGCTTGTGTAAACGGGTGGTGTGAGAACACAGGCTTGTAAGAGCAGGTGGGCTTTCAGAACTTACCGGAATGACAGCATCTTTTTAACGCTGATGGAGTCTGCTTTCCGGCCTGGTGCATGCCACACACAAACACACTCTCGCCATAAACACGCTCAGTCAAATCCTGGGAAACAATAAATAATGGAGAAAGCTCTTTATTTTCTTTAATTTGCTCATGCTTTTACGTGGGCCGGGTGGGGTGTGTGCTCGCAATATCAGATGAACCAAACAAAACATCAACATGTGCAAATTCTGACCTTGTTGTATTATCCGTTGTTTGTTCCAAACACTTGTTGTGTTTAGCAAGCAAGCGTTTTTGCGGGTAAAAGGCGCAGACATCTGATGATAGAGGTTTGTTTGGTAGGTGCCTGGTGGCGGGGGCTTAATCGCAGGGAATTTCCATTATATTGAAGTTTTTTCCTTAAGTCTTTGTTTTCTTTTTATTTAAAACTGCGATAAACACTTTAAACAGACATCAATTTCTTGTGAACTCTTGCTGGTTATACATGCGTTTGTCTGTTATTTGTGTTTATATTGCATCCAAAAGCCTTTTTTGTACCAAACGCGATGACAGAAAATGACAAGCAAACAACTGCACTTTGTTATCAAAGTGAGGAGAATGCAAAGATGGAATCATTATAAGACATTAAAACAATAGCTTAATTCATAAAGCCATTGACATTATTAATGCCCTTCCACCAGGATATATTTTTCCTCCATCTATTTGATATTAGTGATGGATAACAGGCATTTTCTTTCATCCTTTTTTTGGTCGCGATATTGCAGCTTTTGAATTATTCCATGGCGAAATTTAATGAGAAAGTAGATTTATGGGTTTCATTTGTTTGTCAATTCCGAAAATTAATTGAGTGTTAATTTTAGCTGGCCCTCTTCAGACGTGGATGCAGGCGCACGTGCATTACTTTGCATTCGCTGCAGCTTCATGTCTTTATTGTGGGTCACTAGTTTTGCATACGTTAAAATACCCCCCGGCGCATTCTCACGATTACTTTTAGAGTTGCCACGCATTCGCAAATTTACGCCCTTCTTGTATAATTATGAAAATTTTGTACGGAATGACAGTGCATGCATAATAGCCATTATCACCCTCTTTTATGGAACACAATGAAAAAAAGGAGAGAGAACAAATGAGACCGTAAAACCTAAAAGAGACAGAAAGAGAGAGAAGCTAGATAAACAAGCCACAGCTTGTTTGTGGGAGTACCAGGTACTTGGTCCATTTGTCTGTAATTGAAAGGGTGATTTTGAGTATGGAGTAGTTAGTCACACAAATAATATGTAATTGATTTCAGAGTGTTTTTTCTTAGCGATAAAAATACAATTAGTGATGAAAGGGGTTAAAAAGAACAGGGTTCCCACAGTCATTAAAAAACCTGGAAATATCAAGATTTTTTTTTAAATTGTGAATTGCAGGAATTTTGAAATGTATTAATGTATTATATGCAAAAAAGTGCATTATAGCTAACTGCTAATGAATTTAGATGATTGTTAAAAGAAAAAAACGACAGAACACCCACACAAAATCATTTTATAAATAATAAATAATTTTATATGATTATAAATATTTAATTTGTGATGTTAAATTATAATATACATAAGATTGATATATATATATATATATTATATAGCTAATTATTGTTAGTAGTTGATTGTGTTTCAATTCATCCCAGTCTTGTTTACAGTACATCAGCTTTATCAAAAACAGACAATAGAAGAGCCACAGCCCATTAGTGGTCCAGATGGGTCAATGCCCAATGTGTTCGTCTGCATCTGTAACCGCCTCTCCCCTGCAAACCTAGCTGAACAATTATCACGCGCCTTATTACTGTCTGAGAGGGGGCAGCATTATAAATCTGAATTCTTTTAAATTTTCACCTGCCTATGTGATTAGCACCAACTGCTTTAAGGGCATTCATTCTGCCTCATATCAATAATTAATAAGCCAAGTTAATTTACTTCTGCCCGACTTGGTCAGCTTCATTAAGATGGTCTGAAATGGGGCTACAAGGCACTCCTCACCAGCGAGGGCCACGGTGAATGCAAAAGATATAAATCTAAGTGTCTATCTTGGGATGACATGAATGGATCAGTGTGTTGAAGGAGAAAACTAGACTTTTGAGAGTAATGCAGGACTGGGCAGTTAGATGGGAAGCGTTTGGAAGAACAAAAAGGCTTTTTGTGTGTCTGAATAGGCATCATTAAAGTGTAATGTATTATTGGAAATACTTTGGAAGTACATCGGAATATTTTCAGGTTTGTTTATTTGTGTGCGGGCCCAGGACTGTGGCGTTAACTCAACACCCAGGATGCAAACGTTTGCCGACAAGTTTTGAATTGGGAGATTTGTAATCTGACTGACTCGCCTGCCCTGTTTCCCATTAAAAAGCCATCAGGCTGTGGTTCTTCTGGGAGCAATGCAAGTAAATATATCTATTTCACTAGAACAAGTTTTGTTTGTTAGCGAGTGTGTTTTCTTGGGCCTCTCTGCTGAGACGTGACCGAGGTTGGGTTCCCATCCCGTTTGCTCTTTGCCGTTTCTTCATTCTTTTAGGCGCAGCAGAAAGAAGAAAGACAAACGGAAAATGATGAATAGCTTCTTTTAAGCTCGCACCTTTTCAGCCTGTGATGTGAAGAAAGATACAAGAAACAAAAGTGTTAAAGTTTATTATTACTATTATTATTATTAAACAAGAGTCATCCTTGCAGACAAAGCAGCACAGGCAGTGAAAGATGGGAAAAGTGAAATTAAGTGGTACAAACGGAAATTGATGTTTGCTTGAAATTGTTTTACAATTGTGTTTTTTGTTGTTGTTTTTTAAACTCCTGTTTTGTGTCTCCGCTGCAGGTTTTTAAGTCATGATGCAAGAGTCGGGGACAGAGGCGACAAACGGAACGGCCAATCAGAACGGCGCCCCACCTAGTGTGGAGGGACACAGAGAAGTTCGATCCAAGAGCGCCACACCTTCCTCTGACATCACAGTGTCTGACCTTGTCAACTTCCAGCAGCAGCAGGTCTTTCTTTTCCTTCAGTCAATTCATTGGTCATTCATTCATTAATTAATTAATTCTTCCTTTTTTCTTTTCCTTTATTCCTTCCATCCTCTTACTTTCTTTTTCTTTTTTCGTTCGTTACTTCCGCCTTTTGTTCATGTATTAGTTTGTTCCTTCCTACTTTCATTTCTTTTTATTCATTCCTTCCATCTTTTGATCATTTGTTTATGTTGTTCCTCTCTTCCTTCTTTCATTTCTTCCTTTTTTATTTCTCAATTCAGTAGGGATGCACCGAATGTTTGGCAACCGAAATTATTCGGCTGAAAATAGCAAATTAAGAATAAGCGGAAAAAGGACAGAATAAATTCTTTTTTTTTTTTTTAGTACAGAACAATGACGTGACGCGATCAACTAGCAACCAGCGAAGAGTGAGAGGCGCGCATTCTTTATAATGCAGCACACATGTCAGCAGTGTGGAAGCATTTAAAACTGCTCGAGAAAGACGCAAAAATCATTACAAGCACCAGCGAGAGACTGTTTAGTACTGCATCGCATGTCTTCGATGAGAAAAGGAAGGGGTGATTGTTGCTGGTTACTGTATGACAGGGTTCCTCAATAGGCGGAAATAATGTGGCATGAAAATTTAAACGCAGCATCAGAAAGCTACATTAACTTATATCGTATATACAACGGACGCGAGCGACGCGGCGCGACGCAATAAAATACAAGAACTCGTTTTAATCAGTGATGATGTCTTGGATGCGGCGCGACACGTGTATGCTAGATACGATGTGACAGCAAAAACATGGCGAGTGTGTAGAAAAAAAAAATGGACACAGAAAATAGATGATTCAAATGTGAATGGACTGAACAGTTTTGAGTGAGTGAGTGAGTGACTGATATCTTTGTTATGGAATAAACATGTTGGTTCGTAGTGAGTTCACAGTTTTAACGTACAAGTTTGCTTTAATTTATTTTCAAGATCTGAGGTAAAATATCTGTTGCTTTCACTATGGCTATAAAGATAACGCAAAATAATATTCAAACTCACATTAGACACTTTTAACATTAAATAAAGCACATAGTCATTACCTGAGATTATTATTATTTTGTATGTTGTTCCTGCCGCGACGTCGCAGAAAATAAAAACCGTTCCTAAAATAAAATCCCATGTCGCTTATTGTCACGTGTCGCTGTCGCGGGTGGTTAGGACAAAAACTACATGGAAAAGATACTTTTTATCACGTCGTGTCTGGTTGGTTCAAAACAAAAAAAAAAAAACGGTGTTCCAGTTTGATCCCCCCCTCAAAAAAATCTAACCATAAAAATATTAATACTGACAAATCTAATAATTGAATCTGCAATTAGGGAAAGTGAAGAGAAGAGATCCAGTCTGGGAATGAGCAGGAACAGTTGATTTGCATGGCAGACATGGAGATACAGAAGTTCTTCTGTATCTAAATGCAAAAATGTTCATAATTGTTTGAATAAAACAGACTACTGGGGAAAAAAAATCTGAATATTCATCCTCTGACCATCTTGTGATTATTTTAACAAAAGCAACAATAATACAATAATTGTAATAATAATAACAATTATATATATAAGTATATATATAGCTCAGTGGCCCTTGGCTTGGTATTGTTGGCAGAACTCGGCCCTCTGCGAAAACTAATTGAGGAACCCTGCTGTATGATAATTGAAATCGCGAAATTACCTCAAACTATTATTAAATAAACTGCAGAATGTTATATTTTATAATGCACGCATGAATTGCATGTATTCTGACAGCGCTGCAAGAGCTTGTGGTGCTATCTGCTTGTTAACCAGGGTTCAAAGTCCAGAGCGCGAGGAAAATCTGCTCTCATCAGTTGCTCAGTCACATTTTTATTAATTTCTACAAGGCATGTGACAATGCGATACGAACTACGAATTCATAATGAGACTCATTTATAAATCTACTGCCAACAAAAAGAAGCATTGAGGTCTTCCTGCACATTTCCGTCAAAGTAAAAGTTGAGAAAAAGCAAGAACTCAATCAACATTCATAAATGTTAGTATTGTAATTTTACTGTTTGTCCTGTAATAACATAAAAGAAGACAAGAATAATGATATAATCATTACAAACAGCTTGTTAATACATTATATAACATTCCACCATAGTGTTCAAACTGGGATCTGTAATATTTTCTAATGTTTTAAAATAAGTCTCTTCTCAGCAAGGCTGCTTTTAATTGTACAGTAAAAATGCATGCCTGATTCAAGAAGGGGGTCTGATGGCCAAAAAATATAATTTTACTAACTTATTAATTTTAAGTTAAATTGTACTTTGTTGGTGTAGTGTCTGCTAGAATGTTAAAAATGTTCAGTGTTAAATATTTTTAAATTGTTGTTTTGTAATTGTGTAAAAGCACATTTTGGCTATTTAATTCATGCAATGGTGAAAAAAAAATTGGCAAAATACATGGGGAAAAAAACTAGAAAAACCGTGTTCGTATTCGGTCTTCGGCCCAGTGATTAATTTTGTTCGGTTTCAGCTTCGGCCAAGAATTTTCATTTCGGTGCATCCCTACAATTCAGTTCTTCCACCCTTTATCTGTTTGTTCCTTCCTACCCATGTTCCTACCTTTCTTTCTTTCATTCTTGCACCTGTCTGTTATTAACGCATGTCAACAGCATCCTTCTCTACCCTCTTTAAGTGCTTGTAAATATTTAATCGTTGCACCTCCTCCAACCAGAGTACATAAACACATTATTATGATTATTTATGTATATTGAGATCGGTTTGAATTTTTAAATGCACTAAGTGCTCTTTCTTTGATTGTGTTTTTGGTTGCCAATGTGTTTATCCCTGCAACTCCACAGCATCTGCATTCAGGTGAAATATTTATCAGGCGTGTTGCAATGCCATGCATAGGTGCAATGGAATTTATGGACTTTCGTGTATGTGCTGCATTCATCCGGATGCCACAGATTTCACCTGTTGCATTGTAAACACCCCTAACACTCAGGTCGAGATTTCGGAGAGCTTCCTTTCAGAGCATTGGGGCGTGGAGTGTTGCAGCTGTTTTTATTATATACCAAGTGTGCCCAAAACATCCTCACTCACACTGAAATAAACAGACAAGCTCTTTCTGTCTGTCAAAGTGTTGCGTTTGCCCACACGACAACGTGTTGAGTGGGCCAGCACTGAAAAGATCAGCCAGTCGTGTGATATCTGCACCCCACGGCATGATGGGAGATGTTGTCAAGGGTTGTTTCGGGGGGATGGGGAGCCTCTGAAGTAGCTGTCTGTTGGAGTAACATGGCTGTCGTTGAACTGAAAAGGCTTGGGGTTTTTTTGTGCTCGGCAAACAGGACAGGTCTACATGATGGCTGGTTTGAAAGCAGAGAACGACCCAAAACTGATTTTTTGGGGGGGATCTTATTTCATACAAGGGATATAGATTTTGTATTGTGTTTAATTTGGTAAGCTGTTGGTTGTGAATTTGAATGATTATTTTGGATTATGTGTAGGAATAAAACCCATTTGACATCTTGATTTTCCCTTCAGTCTGCTTGAGATCAATCTGTAACTAGAGTATATCGCCGTCAATCAATAATCTGAAGCATCTGTGATTGGCTCTCGCTTTCGCCTTCCCCTGTCCTCTGAATTGCTTCAGTCTGTCGTGTGCTTCTCGGACTTAGCGTGATGTTGTCAGTTCGAAAATCACAAGCATACTGAATTCATTACCGCAGTCGTCACATAAAACCATGGATAAGATTTCAATAACTGCAGGCCACAGTTGAGTAAACAGTTGCACTGAAACTTAATTCCTGTTGACTTTGCCTTCATTCTGTGCCAGGGGCTCAATCTGATTCACTCGGCTGAGACAACAGGGTTATGACTCTGACGAATGCAAGGAAATGAAGAGAAAAAGAAGGGAGAGGAGAAAGAGAGAGGCTGATCGTCAGAGCAGTTGACCGAATCAGGGATGTGCACTTGACACTCCAACAAAAAAAGAGTAATATTTAACATTACTTCATAGTTTTATTATGACTGTGGTGAGTAAAGGAACCATCTTTAGCCTTTTCATGCTTGTTTATGGTGAATAACAGTATTGGAGAGCAACTCATTTAACAGCTTTTTGAAAATAGTGTAGCTTAAAACTACCATTAAAAGCTAGTTTTTCTATGTGGAGCATAGTTTCCATTTAAAGTAGAAAAGAAAAGAAAAGGAAAAAGAAAAATCGACCATAATATAATTACCCTTGTGTCGTTAAATATTTTAAGGAGGTTACACTTATTTTTGTCCATTTGATAAAAGTCTCAACCGAGACTCGAACCCGCAACATTTTTGTTACGAGACTGAGGCCAGAGAGTCTACAGCATACTTTCTACTTTCTTCAACAGTTTCTACTTTCTTCTGTAGAACTGTAGAAGAAAGTAATATCAAATATGGTTATGAATGGCATGAGGATGAGTGAAAAATGACAGAATTCAAATTTTTGGGTGAACTGACCCTTCAAGTTTCCTTAAGGCATGTCTGAACAAAGCAAAAATTCTAGTCTAAATGTCATAGCTTATAAATTATATTTTGGTTTTCATCAGTTTTGATCATTACAACCAGATCTTCATTTTTTCCCAAGAACAAGGATTCAGTTATGTGATAATTGACATCTTTTATACAACAGACCAGTCTCTTTGCTTGTGTTGTGCACACAGTACATAAAGCGTGACCTTTTTAAACCTCCAAAAGCCCAGTTTCTCTTCTGACAAGCTGTACGGTTTTATTATCTCTCAATTTATAAACCCATACGACTCCTTAAATATGTGAAAAACAACAAACCTGGAGGCTGACATATCATCTATCCTGATTAGTCGACATAACTGTGAAAGACAGTGCTTATTAATAAAGACGAGGGATAAAATAATTGTAATCTGTTTGATCATCTCGACCTTGACAGGGGAATTTGTCTTCTCGAACTAGTCAGATTTGGGGGGGAAGTAGACCATAAGCTTCATTTAAACATCTCCATTAGGAAGTCAAATCCCCAGTGCTATTACCTTATATAAAAGAGATGTGTCCCTAAATGGGAGTTCTCTAGATAGAATAGAGCCTTTAGATTCAAATAAAGCCACCTCAAACGTCTTTCATCCTAAAAATTTAGGTCTACTCTTTAAATGGTTTATGCATATAATTTATGAAAAATTAAAGAGACAGACCACCCCTGTCAGCATTTATGCAAAAGATTTCCATTGTGGCAAAAGTGCCATCTCCAATTAGCAATTCATCTCTCTGAGGTCTGTGGTCGACAAAATCAGGGAAAAAACATGTCTGCGGACTAGGGCTGCACGATATATATCGCTTCAGCATCGATATTGCAATGTGCGCATCCGCGATAGTCACATTGCAGGATGTGCAATGCTTAGTATAGGCTACTGAATGAATGATGGTTATAATTATACTGATTGTTTTCTTTGCTCACACACAGACATGGTGTCTACACTAGACGCGACAGCTGTACAGAGATACCCATTTTTAAATACATTTAGTAGCAGAGCTCCTGCATGCGATTTTCAGTGCTGGAAATCCGTTTATCCTTTGTTGACACTTCCGCGTCGTCCTGGAGAGCGCAGGTCACGGTGTCAGTACGTCATAAACAGAACGCGGCATCAGTTTACTTACTGTCGGGGATTTGTCGTGCCGTGCCACCATCTGTATGACCGGCATCACTGATTATAATGGGTTTAGTTTGTATTTTGTCTATGGGGCCGCTCGCTAATGTTCCGGTGTAGTGATGGTAAGTTCGGATCATTTTACTGACTCGGAACTTTGAATCGCGTTCATCAAAATAAACCAATCTTTTTTCAAGTCATTTCGTTCATTTTAGCAAAATATAATTACTTATTTTATACTTATATAATTACTTATTACTTATAGTTACTTCCCTAACACGTCTACTACTAACGCAAACGTTGATCACAATACAAAACTATAATGCTATAAGAAACAAAAAGGTTAATTAATTGTTTACCTGGGTCTTCATCTATTATTAGTCCTCACCTCGTTATGCTGACACTGCTTGCGGTTTAGATTCGTTCATCACGTGACAGCCCCATAAGCTTTAACCAATGCAGTCTGAGCCGGAAAGAGAATTGATTATTTCATCTCTCGAGTCTTTCGAATCGTTGTTCTTTTGTAACGTGACGTGACAGCATTAGTTAGTTAATTAGTTAATTTACAAGCTTATACAAACGTGTGCTGTCACGTATTCATGTGTCACGTGGGCTGTCACGTGATGAACGAACGACTCGAAAAGCCCGAAGACTCGAAACAGGTGAACTACTTGACTAATTCCAGTACAGAACCTATAGGATGTTGCGCATGCGCGACTGAACGAATCACTCCCCGAGACGACTCGTTCCTCCCGAGTCACATTAAAGACGGTGAGAGCCACACAGATGGACGTGAACACTGAGTTCTGTAAACTTCTGCGTCTATTTGTGTCTGAAATACTGTGCTCTGCAAGTATCCTTGTAAACGCAGTTGCTTATGGCTCAGGTGAAGGGAAACAATTGAGAAAGAAAATGGATGTGTAACAGTATATTGGTTTACAGCAGTTTAATGTTCCTGAGGCTTTCTGTGTTATGAATGTTAATCAAACAACAAAACAAAGAAAAATCACTTTTGTAGCTTTAACACAGATTTATTAGATTTAATTCATACAGTGAAGACTTATTTTACATTTGATTATTCAATTTCTGTACCTGAATACTGTTAGACTTACCTGAAAAATATAAAGCACTGTTTATATCATTTGTATCTTTGTTCTGTTATATTTATCTATGCTTGCAATTTGTTTATTTGCTATGCTGATTTACTCGCCTACAAAATCAGCCTATTCATTGATTATTTTTTTCCCCAAATAAACTATTCGTCATGTGGTGATTTTATTTTTTTTTCATATCGCAATATATATTGCAGAATAATAAAATATCGCAATGTGAGTTTTTTCCAATATCGTGCAGCCTTACTGCGGACATCCTTATGATGTAGTTGGGATGCAATTCCATGAAAAGCAGTGGAGAAAAGGTTTAGGGAGAATATCAAAAGAAACTGTAACAACTAAGGCCATTAACTTAACATGTTCATTAAGTACAGTTAGTTCTATTTGCATATATATAAAAAAGTAATAAAAAAAAAAAACATTTATTCATGTCAATGGTCTGCAATTTGTTTCTTATTTAATCAGTTTACTGTCCTAATAAAAACAACATCATTCCTTATAATTTAATATTTTATGTATTTTATAATGGTTTATACTGTTTGTATAAATCTGTATATTTTATTTTTAATGATTGGCTTGGATGGGTTTTTGTTATGGTGTCACACAAGTGACAATATAAGTGGTATGTTTATATACTTTTTTTTTTTTTTTTTTTTTTGTGCACGCTCATCGCTGCAGTCAAGCGAGTGCAACCGCACAGGAATTTCCCCATTCACAATACAAACATCCTTCCATGGCCATACAACCAAGACATCTGATAGATCACATCTCTCATGTGCTCCCCGAGAAATTTGACACAATTGTGGCCCAAACCTGGAATTGTACTGACCTATATCTGATCTCACACAATGTACGGTACTCTCAGTACAACTTAAAGCGAGAATTCCGTCACTCGCGTTCTGATTGTGTTCCATCACAGGCTGTTATTCGGGCCTCTTCAAAGAGCGCGTAGAGTCTTGTCTTGCACTCGGCGAGGCAGAAAGAGAAGTTGTGGTTTTCAGCAACATCTTTTGATGAGGAAGTGAAGATGATCTTTTGAGATAAAGATTTAAAGAAAATGAAGCCAGCCTGCTTTTATGCAAGAGCAAAAAAAAAAAATTTGGGTGTTTTTAGCAATTTTTTTTTTTTTTTTTTTTTTTTTTTTGTCAGCTCTGTACACGGAAGTTCAACGCCCTGTGTGAGCCACACAGATATAGCTGTGAGGATGTTGTCGTCAGTTTCTGATCCAGGCTCAGTTTCCAGGATTATCCATCTGGGAGCCGTCTGATACAGCTTTATGCATTTGTTTGGAATAGACTGTTGAATATAGTTACGGAAGTAATTTCTGATCTTGCATGCAGCGATGACACCCAAAATAAATGTACAAGACTTTTATAATTATTTACTGTACATCCTGTTTAGGGGCTGTGGAAAGATTTGATTGACAGCGAAGAGGGTGTATAGCTCAGTTGATCAAGGAAAAATCTGATGAGACACATTTAAATTCGACTTTGATACCTTGACAAGTCATAGCACAGTTTGAGACATTATTGAATGTCTTCTGTAGCTTTAGAGGGGATACATATAAGATTATTGGGCTCTTTCTCTTTTCCTTGCAAAAATCTCGATTTGCTCTCCATTTATCTCATTGCTGCCTAGAACTGATTGAGTTGTATTGTTTGCAGTTTTTCTTTATTTTGCACATTCTTCACTCTCACTTTTCTGTGCATCTAAGCCTCTGTATGGCACGATTCCTGATGAGCTATGAGTGATTAAGTAGGTGCATATTTCATCTCTTGCATGTTTAAGCAAGCAGCGGTTGACTCCGATTTGCAGAGGGACTGCCAGGAATCCTGCGTTACTGCCCAGTTACTTTTGTTTGTACTGTCTCATGGCAGTCTTTTTTTAATCACATTTGAGAGCACCCTTACTCAAAGGCATACCACCATCATCTCAAAACCACAGAAAAGAAAGACAACCAGACAGAAATGCTACAGCATGAGTAAGTGTTGTTCTTTGATGGAAGAGTAAACTCATCTCAGTTCGTTCAGACAGAATCATGCTTTGTTACAAATCACAAGATAATGCTAAGGCAGCTAATGTGTATGTATAATATATATATATATATATAATATAGTTATAATAATATATATATATATGCATGTGTTGTGTGTGTGTGTGTGTGTGTGTGTGTGTGTGTTTGTAAAAGAAAAATTGAAAATAATAGTTTTTTGTATTTTTAATAGTATTTCATGTGTATAATATATATTATTTATTCATACAGTATTATATTTTTATATTAAATAAAATTAACATATTAGGTTAAATATTAACATATTAAATAACATTAACAGTAACATGCCAGTTCAACACCCTATGAGCCTCAGATTCTAACTAATAAATTGAAAATGGTCAAATTCTTAAATTCTGAATTTTTGGCAACCCAACTCAGAGGAGAGCCGAGAGAGGGTGAAGAAAAGACACATCTGTGCTCTTTTTCACTCTCTCTTTGCTCTGAGGTATCTGCTTGTAAACTGTTAATATTGTCAGATTGTACTAGAGAAAGGCAGAGCCTCCAACTTATTGCAAATCCTGAGCAGGAGATTAGTGTTATGACACCACATATTGCCCCAAATTGCTTTATTGGTAAAATGCTAGTGCTTCCTTCAATTTTGATAATTTTATGGAATCCCTCTTTGAACGGTTTAATTATGTTATCACCCAACTGGCAACATCTGTCTTTATCCTGGAACAGGTGACAGTTTTATTACGGGATGAATCTCTCGGCTGGATCTGCCGATTGATGGCCGATCTGATTCATAATCATACAGATGGAGATTGAAATTGTACATTAATGTGCTTGTACGTAGAAGAGAGGAGAAATAATTATTTGCAAGGAGAGGGAAAAAAAACAGAAACACGCTGTGCGTGAATCTCCAAAGCCTGCTACAATTGAAGCATATTGCTTTTCGGGATCGTAACTAATTGTTGTAGGCAATATATCCCTCTGGCAGTGCTCTTCTCACCCCCGATACCCCCAAACAGGCTGTCTGGAATCTGCAGGTAGTGGTTGCATCGTCACAACGGCATCTCCGATCTCCTCAGCAATGACACACGATTCACCCAAGATAAAATGCACCTACAAGTAGTTTGCATCCTGTTTACATGGTTTGATTGACTGCGAGGCGATGAGAGGGGCTTCTCTGCGCTGGCGTGCGGCAGTCGGTTTGGCGGTTTTGCTGTGGATAGCCTTTACGTTAGAGTGTGTGCTGGAAACTGCTTTACTAATGGATATCGGGTGAAATGGTCAGCAATGGAGACAAGTAGTGGAGTGAGAGAATGTGTGTATGCATTTGAAGAGGCTGCCAAAGTGAGCCCAAATGTGTGTGTCCATATGCGTGAGTGGGTGGGTTTTGTATCACTGCATGTGTATAAAAAAGGAGCATCCTAGTCTTCCACTTCCCATATACCTTTGCTTTAAAATGGGGGTCAATTTGTATGCATGCATACGTACATGTTTGCTATGCTGATACCATTAGTGAGTATGAAGCACTTCTTATTGTCTGCAAAGACCGGTAGGGCTTTGATGCCAGTGTGTGTGTGTGTGTGTGTGTGTGTGTGCGCCTTAAAGAGGGGAACTCTACACTTTGAGCAGGTGTTCTCAGCAGCTGTCGGACTGTGACTGCACTGGGAAATGCATCCGTGTTGTTTTAGTATTAGATGGCTTATTTGGAGTCCCTAAAGCAGCGAGGGAGGATTTCTTCTTAACGCACCACTTGAGTTTTCTCATGAAAGAATAACCTCTGTCTCTCTGTAATCCTTCACGCTTTTCAAACAATCAAACATCGCTGCGGCGTGCATGCCTTAAAGGAAATGCATGATTTCATACTTTTGAAACATATTAATGCACATATTCCCGTTTTCACACGATCTCAACATAGTCATTGGATTGGAATGTTTACATACAGGGCCTAATATTAACACTCGCCCAGCAGCAAATGTGAGTAAAAATCAGCGTTGGCGAGTATACATTGGGTATAGAAAAGAATCACCCCCACTTTAAATTGATCACATTTTGTTGCTTTGCAGCCAGAATGAAATGTTTTTTTGAAAAGGGGGGGGGGGAGCCAGCTATATAACAACTTATAACATCCAAGTGAAAGATATAACACCAACATGTGAGTTGGGAAAAGGATCACCCCCTCCTAAAAATGATTAAAAACTCAATCAGGTGTTGCTAATCACCTTCTCAATGGCACACAAAGCCATTTGACTTTGAACTGTGATCAGCTGTGGTCATTTTTGATTAGCTCAGCATGAAAAGAGCTTCCTAGATAATTTCAGTCCTTGGTAGTGCAACTGAAGCAAACAACCAACTATGGATGGCAAGACACTGTCAAAATATCTCCGGGATAAAGTTGTGGACAAACACAAGTTAAGAGATGGAGACAAAAACATTTCAAAGTCTTTATCAATGCCTAGAAGCACAGTGAAGTCTATTATTATAGAAGTGGAAGGTATTTGGTACAACACAAGACCCTCCCTGGATCAGGATAACAAGACATCCGCTCTGCAACTGGATGAAAGCAGCCCGAGGAAACTGTTTCAGCAGAAGGCTACCAAGAGGTTCTACAGCACCTCTGAAGGCAGGTTGCACAAATTAACTCTCCATCAAATTTAACTGAACTTGAGCATTTCTGCAAAAAAGAGTGGGCAAATATGGAAACGTCTAGATGTGCAAAGTTAGTAGAGAAAAATCCCAACAGACTAAAGGCTGTAATTAAAGCAAAAGTTGTTACTCCTACGTGTTATTATCTTTCACTTGGATGTTATAAGTTTCATGAGTAAATACAGCTGGATAAAACAAAAACTGTGTCCGTCTTTATTTCAGGCTGCAAAGCAACAAAATGTGATTTTTTTTAAAGGGGGTGATTCTTTTCTATACCCTCTGTATCGAGTACTGTTGTCGCCCGGTTTACTGTTTTTATTAATTGCATCACAATGCTTAAGAACTTGAAATGGTTTTATGCACATTATCAAATCATAAGACTGCGTTAAATTCTATAAATATGTAATCAGGGGGGGGACTGATGCACTGCCTGTTTTTAAAGGAAGCTGCTAAATGCTGGCTGCAAAATGAACTCAATCTCTGCTAAGTACTGTGATTTGAGTTGCTTTTTACATGCATTTGACAATGTAACTTCGCCTAGAGCATTAAGCTTGTATTAACAATGTTTGGATTATAAATCTGTTGTCAACAAAAGAGAAGCATTTCATATGAGAAGTTTCTATGTAGTCTTCCACCAAAATAAAATTAATAAAATAATATTACTTATTATATAAACTAAAATTATTATGAAATACTTTACGCGCAAGATGAGTTATAAGTGATATTTAGTGATTGATATATTGACATATTGCAATTAAATGCGTTTCTCCAATTTGTTCTGCCTGTTGTTTCATGAAATAATGCACATACAGTTTGATGGCTTGTACATTTTTGCAAGCCACCAGCCATTGGCAGGTGTGGCAAAATGTTAGTTTTGTTTACATACAAGGAAATGAAAAGACTATTTAGTGGAGAGCGTTTCTTTTTGTTTCGGCTAATATGACCCAATTTATTAGCGATAAAGTTAAAGATGCCACAATATCATGGGGATACATTCGAGCATGGGGCTTGTGCAATTTTAATGAGTGTTTCTTTTTAAAAAGAACTTCACAGAATTAATATGTATCAAGAAAAGTATTTTTTTTTCAGAGGACCAAAAACGTCTGGGTAATTAATATTCATAGGCTGTGCTTGTTAACACCCCCAATGCAAATGCAGTGGAGATCCAATTAACATAGAATGGTCCCTGAGGAATCGGGACGATAAGGGTTAAACGAGCTATTGAAATTGAAACTAGGCCTTTCGGCCCGTTTTTAAAACACTTATTTGTTTCAATAAAATGGTAATCCGTGTAGCTGCACGTTTCTCAGATTAAGGAGTCTCAAACGGGCTCTGGAGGCTTGGAACGAAGGTACTGTTGTGTGTGCGGGACATGCGTACGTTTGTGTGTGCGCTCGTGGTGCCCACCCGTCACTAATGCAGAAGTGCTGTATCTGAGGTAGCTTTTATTTCTTATTCATAATCTGCTGGTGCTAGGCGGATAATAGACGTCAGTGTTCATTCAGAGAGCGGCGCGTCAGCCAGACCGTGGCTGACAGAGCAAAGTGCTAAGGTTCTGCGTGTCTCTAGCTAGAATACCGGCTCTTCTCGTATCGTTCCTAGGGATGCGGATGAGAAACACACCTGCTGAGACGCTACAAGAGTCTTCAACACTTAACAATGCCAATAAACGTGATTGTTATGTGATTTGATGATGATATGCTGCAGCTGTTTGTTTTGTTTGTATCTGACATGCACATATTGCCTCAGAATCAAATCTTCATCAGTGGATTATTACTGTAGAGAGGGTTTAAAACGTGGGAGGGACATTATAAAGACTTTTATGGCACACATAAAGATATTAGAATGCCTTCTCAGTAATTATCAGCATCACAGGACCGATTTTTTGCAATTGTGTAGTAATTGCTTTGGGGAGGTACAGAAATTACATTTGACATGCAGAAGCTAAATCAAAAATGTACTGTAGTAAGCTTAGGTTCTGCCATAATATCATACTACAGTTTTTACAACTTAATATGTCTTAGGAAAGGGATTTTATTTTATATTCATATTAATTTGTATTTATTACTCCAGTCTTCAGTGTCTTATGATCCTTCAGAAATCATTCTAATATGCTGAAATGATGCTCAAGAAACACTTCTTGTTATTACCCATGCTGAAAACAGTTGTGCTGCCTAATATTTTAACTAGATTTGTTGTTGTTGTTATTGTTATTGATATTGATAGTTTTTTTTATCAGTTTAATGATCCTTGCTAAATAAAAGTATTGTTTTCTTTCCAAAAAAAATTACTTTTGAATGGTGGTTTGTGCATGTATATGTATACATTTGTTTATTTTGTTATTTTTTTAAAGAAAATATGGTGATCATCCAATACTATAGTTTAAATATTGTTATTATTATTAACCATTATTTAATCAGGCAAGTCACTGAAGAATGGATTCTTATTTACAACAACAACCTGGCAGGAGAATATAAATCTCCTGGAGGACATACAGACATCATTAAAAAAAACATACAATATATCACAACATAACATGAAAAAAGTAACCAGAACCATACCATGATTAAGATGTATTCAAAATCATTAAAAGTGTTTTAGCTTGTAATGACATTGAGGGTCCCTTTTTTGCATGTAGTAGTGCAAGATAAATATTTGTGTCCGTATTCCCTCTATAGAAAGACATTCAAATGTGTAAACCTGGTAATTTATAGTAAAAAAAAATGGTCAAGCTAAATTTGTTAGAAACTAATAAACATGGGCTCAAAGCCACAGACCTCAAATTTTGATTTCATGGTTTTTTTAAGTATCAAGTATCACATGACCCTGTGTAAAAAGATTACAGGAAATAAAAAAGCTAAAATCTCATTCCGTTAGTCCAGAATGAACAAGTCTGACCCATCTTCCTCCAGCAAACCCAGTTATGTTCATCACAGTCCTCTCGTGCCATCACTCCTGCCAGTAATAACCACTTCCTAGGTGTGCGGCAGTGATGTGGCCTCTATTCTAAAGAGAAATGGTGCTGGCCGCTGACTGCTTGTGTACCATTTGGAGAATGATATTCCCTGTCAGTGCCGTGATGTCTTCCCATAAATATCAGTGATGGCACCTTGCGTTCTAGGAATGACGCCCACCATAAATAGTTCCCCTTTGCACACCGTACACATAAATCCTTCATCTTACCCCCCTTTCCTTTTTTCTTCCGTTTGAAAGGAAGGAGGGAAGGAAAAGGTGATGTATTATTTACATGGACAATAAAGAAACAAATGTTTAGCAGCATGGAAGAATGCAGAGAGCAATTCCCTTCACAGTGGTGGGGCTTGCGACCGTGAGACGCTCTCAGCGTCAGTGAGCTGTTGTTATTTGCTTGTTTACAACCTCTGACATGATGTAATGAGATGGGCCGTGAAAGCACTAGCTAGCAAATGGCACAGAAAATAAGACAAGGCCTTTGTCTGCACACACTCACTGTCTGTTTCTCTCTTACTCTCGTTCTCTTGGATTTTTTCTTCTTACCCACTGTACTCTCAAATATGTTGTGCTTTTGACTACAGAGATGTGAACTCTGAATATAAGTCACTGTTTTTTGTATTAGGATCTCCCCGAGGTAGCAGAGAGGGAAAGAGGAAAATATCATGTCCAGCCGTGAAATTCAAAAGTGAAATCTAGCAGAAAGAAATATTTATGACCATTTTCTACTTGATTAGATGTGGACGTTGTGAGCCGGGAAAGACAGAGACTCCAGACAAAGGGCTGTGCGTGGCTTCTGAACAGATGTGTAGAGAGAACACAAGAGCAAGTGTGTAATTGTTTGCATGGAAACAAGGTTTGAGTGATTGTACTGTAAATAGGAATTGGAGATTGAGGCATCCTTCAGTACTCCTTATTTTCAGACTGTAAACCACTACACCATTACTATTCCCAGCATTCCCTGAAAGTAGTTCTGGAAATGTGACCGTATATACTGTAGATATGTCAAGATTTTGATAGACAGTATATTACTTGTTGTTAGATTTATCTGTTTGGCTTTTAGTGGGTGAAAGGATTGTCCAAAATATACTGTAATAATAATGCGTACATAAATTAAAAATAAAACAATTTTAAAAATCTAAATTTATTAAATTAATTATTTCATTATATCATTTATAAGATATATATATATAGTATATATGATATATAATAGTATTACTTTTAAATTAGATTATAATTTTACCTATATTTTTGAAACCCCTAGTGAGAAGAACCACTTAACGTTCTGTCTTGTGACTATTGTCTATGTTTGGTATCTTATTTTTTTTCTAGCTCTTGCATGCATACTTTGCACAGAAAGCAAGAGGCGTGGTGCTCAAAAAATGCAAAAAAAAAAAATTTCTTTTTTTTTTATTTTGTTGTGGCACTTTTCCTGCTATTGTTGTTTTTTTTAAACCTTGTGAATTGTGTTCATGTGATTCTGTTTGTGTGATTCTACTCCGGTTGTGTGTGATACCCTGGGGGGTTTGCCAAAAAGGTTTTGTGTAATTTGCCTTAAAATAAAGTTCCCTAATGTCTTCTTCTATCAACAGAACATCCTGTAATATAAGACGTCTTAGTGAAATGCTCATATTGTATTTGACTGTAATTTATCTTCATAAATGCTTATTGTTGTGGTATGATAAACATTTTTGTTATCATTAGATCTTACAGTACAATAATTCAATTAGCATAAGTGATTATGAAAAACAGTGCTAGTAAATAATCTTTTAATTGCAATATTAATGCCTTCGTTTTGTGCACAAGCAGTCTGTTCTAGCTCTCGCGGAATGTGCACATTTTGTATCCGAAGTCAAGTTCGAACTTCTGTAGGGCACGCATATAAATAAGAGCTAGTCAAAGTTTGTTTCACAACAAATTGTTGCACACTTAATACTACTGTAGGCTTTTTTAAAATAATTTTTAAGCAAAAAATATAAATATATATATATATATAAATATCTATTGATGCCGATTTTATTATTCACTGTTAAAGGAATAGTTTACCACAAAATAGTACATATCTGATAATCTGTTGATAATAATTTGCTCACTCCCATTGTTTCCAAACGCATATGACTTATTTTTCTCTGTAGATCATAAAAGGATAATATTTGAAAAATATTCACGCTGCTCTTGTCCATACAATGAAACTGAAAGGGAAACAGGAGCTGTCAACCTTCAATAATGGCATCTGCAACTGGTTTGATGTACTATAAATGATTCCTTTAAGAGCAAATTGTAGTATATTTTGTGTCTATACATTATGTGTGGATGTTTGATTGTATTTGAGATGATAAAAAGACTCTTCCTCTCCATCTGTCTTTCATCATCATTCTCCCGGCCTCCATCTTTCCCAAATCCCTAGCCCCACCCCCTCCTGCTTAGCCGTCTTTATCACTTTGCTCTTTCCTCTTAATATCATCTTCATCTCAGATTGCCATGGCACAGGGGAGATGCGCTTGATCAAATTTGGCTCTCGTAACGCTCAGCGATCCGCTTGGCTGAAATGCACGCGATGTGCTCTGAATGCTGAGGACGAGTGCCGCGGTGGTGCGGTGACTGTTTGATTCAGCCTGTCACAGGACAGGATAACAGCATCAGTAAATACTGATGGAGTAGCTTGCTCTACTCCTCCACAGCAGGCCACAGTGGGGGCAACATGTGTTTGAATGTGCCCTGGCCCCCTCAGGAAGTGGGTTATATCGAGGGAGAGGTGTGTGAATGTGGGTGGATTTCACTCCAGTGATATTTATTTTGAATGTCACCCAATAATGAAAATCATTTTTTATTCACACTCATGTCCTTATAAACCCCTACAAAGAATAATAAAAATGTTTAGTGCTATAACGGTTTCCACATTGGGACCAGAGACACACAAGACTTGATAGCATTTGGTATCTGTTTTAAACATGGCATGATTTTTGGTGAATACCAACTTAATTAGTGTGTTTTTCTCACCATATGGCTTTAAAAGACTTTGAATATAGCTCACAAGTCATGTGGGAGCTTGACAGCCCTGGGTCACTATATACTACCATTCTAAGGTATGGTGTCAGTAAATTAGAATGATTTCTGAATGATCATGTGACACTGAAGACTGGAGGAATGTCTGCAGAAAAATCAGCTTTGACATCGGATAAATTACATTTTGAAATCTATTACTATACAAAAGTTATTTTAAATTGCAACAATAGTTCACAATATTACTTTTTTTTTTACTATATTTTTAATCAATTAAATGCAGCCTTGATGAGCATTAGAGTCTTCTTTCAAAATAATGAAAAAGTTTTAGCAGCACCAAATTTTCGAAATAGTAGTGTGTAAAAAAATATATATATTTAAGTTGAGTTTGCTAAAGATCTCATTTTAGGTCCCACAGAAGTCAGGATGTCATAAAGATTTGAAAATTCCATGAAAGTAAATAATGACAACTTCATTTTTGGATAAACTACATGGTCTCAATAATATAAGGAATTTCTTCTAAAGACAAGCTTCCTCAAGGTGGTCTTGTTGACAGGTCTTAATCTTGATAGCAGTACTTTAGTTGGTGTTAAACAAATGCTCTTTTGCTGGTTTCTCCCTCATTAATCAGCTGCTGATAAAGCCATGTTAGGATTTGCCCAAAAAAATTGGACACTGTGTACAATAAATTAGTTATTTTATCTTCTTAAAATCAAAGACATGTGGAATGATTGAGGTTATTTATAGGCCATTGGGGAGATAGACAGACACTCCTGAGACAAGAGAGAAGTCAAAGGGAAAAGTTCTGATATGGGGGGGGGGGGGGGGGGAGGGCTGGAACTGAAAGTGATGTCCAAGGGAAATATCTCTTTTTTCTCTCTTGCTGTATTTTTCACTCCCTCTTTCTTTATCATTTACAACACTCGCCCCCAGCTTCACCAAAAATAAACTTATGTCATATTCACTTGCATACTTTGGTGTCTTTTCAGAACTGTATGACTGACTGACTTCTGTGAAACACAAAAGAAGATCAAATGTCTCAGTGTTGTTTTTGTCCATATAATGTTGTTTTGACACCAATGTTCTTCAAAATATATTGTGTGTTCTGCGTAAGAAGAGAAGTAAGCTCCAGATTGTCAATTTATAAACTGACCTTTGGATATTGTTGAGAACATTTTTGCTTTTGGATTTATTACAAAGCACGAAAAAAGAAAGATAAAATGTGAGTAAATGAGGAGGCTCCATCGTATCTCACAATCCTCGTTTTGAGCACACCTCAGTATACCGTTCCTTTTAAGCATTTCAACCAGGGCTGGATTGGTAATCGGGGATACCGGGCATTTTCCCAGTTGGGCCTAACAGCTACTAGGAGCGCGACATGACATGTTTTTTAAGTTTTTTTTTGCTCTGATTGACGCCATCACGCAGGTAGCAGCCAAGGCAGGGACCAGTGGTCATTTGTTTGTCCCTCCATGTATTGACAGAGTTAAACAAATTCCATCACAATGCGCTATAGATGGGCGATGAAGTATTTTGCGCGCGCCTGATAGAGATCTCTCGCAGCTGAGGCAGGCATCTAACCTATCCTAATATGTGTGCGCGCCATGAGTGTAGAATACATAAACACTTTTTAATAAAACATAAATTCGCCCTACGCGATTTTTTGGCCAAGTCAATTTTGTTCATAGAGGTTTCCATGGGCCAATGCTAATAAATCTAGATTTAAATAAAAAAAGACAGCGGTATTTGCGGACCTGAGCTTTTATTCTTATCCTAGAAACGCATAGAATGTGATATGAAGTTGTGATACATAGGCACAATACCATAGCACTACCTATCCAATTTTTTTTGAATGCAGTTAGAAAGATGCCAAATATCATCATTTACTGAATACAAAAAAGCTTTTGTACATTATACATATTACCATTCAAAAGCTTGGAGTCATATAATTTTTTTTGGGGGCGGGAGGGGGATATACGTAAATTAATACTTTTATTTAACAAGGAAGCTTTAAATTGATCAAAAGTGACTGCAAAGACATTTACATTGTTACAAAAAAAATTCTATTTCAGATAAATGCTGTTCTTCTGAACTTTCTATTCATCAAAGAAACCTGAAAAAATTAAACTCCGCTGTTTTCAACATAATAATAAATGTTTTTTGAGCAGCAAATCAGAATATGATGCTAAAAATTCAGCTTTGAAATCGCAGGAATAAATTACATTTTAAAATATATTCAAATAGAAAACAGTTATTTTAAATAGTAAAAATATTTCACAATATTACTGCTTTTGCTGTATTTTGGATCAAATAAATGCAGGCTTGGTGAGCAGAAGAGAATTCTTTAAAAAACATTAACTTATCGACGTGGTTGTGGGCCGCCTTGACAAAAAAATGCCAGGGCCAATTTTTTTGTCCCAGTTCAGCCTTGATTTCAACTCTGGCAATCTATAAACTGCGGGAAGAAAGTGAGTTTCCACAGAGTGTGGATATGTGTCATCTGTTACTAAAGCCAGAAACATACAACACCACATATTTCAAACAGATGTTAAAGTTAGGAGGCACACACACGATCCCGCAATCAAAATAATTATCTTTACAGCCCAATGTTTATAAAGTGTTTATGTGACACTAAGCATTGGGCCTCTCAGAAGTAGCCATCATGTGTTAAACACGTTAAATCGCTTGTCAATCTCCAAACACCTTTACACTGTCTAGCCTCAATTATTTATCGTTATTTGAAGAAAAACTTTTATTACACTGCATACAATTTACAATGTCATTTTCCTCATTCATGGTCGTACCAGATTTTACTGTACAGTCTTTTTTTTTTTTGGGAGAGTACTGACAAGAGACCAAGAAAAGTGAGGAGGAAGGGATGATGTGAGCCAGATTCAAATGTGTCTTGTCTGCATGAGCACCACTGCAATGCATTTACCATTAAGCCACAGCTCCAACATTTTTTCCAATATTTCTAAAGCACAACTTTAAATTACATTTTTACATATATCATTTTTTCCACCTGCTTCTTTCATTGTTTCATTGAAACGTCTCACTTTATAAAGAACTTCTCTCGGCTGTTAATGAACACACACCTTTTGTTGAGCAAAAAACCCAGAGAATATTTCACACCAGCAATGAAACCGTACTGCGCTTTTCACCGCCACCGAGATGATGCACAATATAAGAGCTCGCCGTAATAAAGTCAATTAATTGGCGCCTGTGGCTATAACGTGGACATTGTGTATAGATGGAGATAATTAATTTAGGCCAACAGTCCCTGTGTTTGTTCCATGGGGATCGAGGGACAGTGGTGTGTCCCGAATGAATCAAGCAGTAAATGAGGAGCAGAAAAATAGGTAATTATGTTAATCTCACAAATGAATGAGACGCTGACCTCTCGCATTAATTGATTTTATGCGCCTGAATCGTATTTATCTTTCTTTTGATATATTTTTCCATTAACATTTCTGATGTAATTAAAGAGGTTTTATTTTGAAGGAAATTAGCCATGAATGCTGGCGACCATTAAAGGAAGAGAGTCACTTTTATGCCGCGTTAACGAGACACCGGCGTGTTGGCGGCGTTTTAGCTGTGCTACGCTTGCCCTCACAAAGACCTTAAAGCTTAAATAGCCCCTATTCTTTAACCTTAATCACCGTGTTGGCTTGCCAGATACTCTGCCTGACAGCGTCCGTGCGTCCCGTCATGTGCACCCTGTGTGCTCTTACGCCCTTTCCGGTTTCTCATTTTTGCACCTAATCAGCAAAAAATTAAATTCGTTGTGGGCTTTGCTCCATAATAAATGGGTGATTATTGGTAATAAATACTTTTTTTTAATACTCGCTTATTACATAGGCAGTTTTCTTGCTCAGTTAATGAGTGTAATTTGATTTGCTTGAGAGATTACGGTCCTCTCAGAATTAATGCGGCAATCCCGTCCCCTGGATTTAAAGACATCTCGGATTCTTCACAGGTCGTGTGCTTCTGCAAAGCTTCCTCTCTCACATAGCAGCTAATGGAGTTGAACAGCAGTCTGTCACTTCACTATATGTCCCATGTGCCCTTGGTTCCTGCTGAGCTTGTTGTTTAGGGGCTCCGCTGTTGTTTAAGTCTTAAAAGAGGTTTACCAAACTGATTCAAGTGGATTCTTCACTGTTTAAAGGTTTGAGGGAAATCTATGAGCTGAGCGAGCATGTAGACCATCTCGGTGTTGATTGCGCACGATCAAACCACAAATGTTGCTTCAATTCCTCAGAGGGTGGCACAAATTTCTTTCTTGATCTGACAGTTTCATATTTTTATCACACGTCTGCTATAACGCTTTCAGTCCGCTGCATAACTCGCCTTCAGCTTCAAAGGTGTGATCATCTAGTGCTGAGGGAGTTTTGATGTTGACCTGATGCTGACAAGCTTTTTGTCACTTTTTTGATGCCTGGTAAATGTTCGTTTCCCTTACATACGCTATGTCGCCGGCCAAGCCTCGTACCGAGCGCACGGGCGACCTCCGGGTCCGGCGACGGACCGCCGGCCCGGCGGGACAGCCGCGAAACCACGGGCACCGGGCCAGGGGGGGGGGGGCGCGGGACGCGGCGCGAGGAGGAAGGGGCGGGACGCTTTGGGCACGTTGGCGAGATCGCGTCACAGCGGCAACGGCGGCGGCGAGGCAGCGGCAGTCTGCGCCGGGCAGGCGGCGCGGGGACGAACGGCGGGGCCGGGACCGCGCGACGCACACAGGGGGGGGGAGACCGGGGCCGGGGGAGGGGGACCAGACGACGCCACACACGCGGGACCTATCCAGTAATGCCAGTCTTGTGGGGGGAAAACATGCAGAAAGATTGAAAGAGTCATTGATGTCAATAATCTGTTGCTTCTTCAACCAACTTCTCAGGTGTGACTCCTATAGTTTCTGAATCAATCTCAACATTTTCTCGAACTGTGCTTTGATTGCTAGATACTAAAGTCTGAATTAGTAGTAAAAGATTTTAAAGTGCAGTTGTTCAAAATATTTTTTTAAAGAAATTAATACTTTATTTACAAATGATACATTAAAAAGTGACTGTAAAGACTTTTACACTGTAACAAAAGAATTCCATTATAAAATTAATGTTGTTCTTCTTAAGATCAACATATATCAAGGTATCATGAGAAGAATGTATCATGGTTTCTAAAAAAATATTAAGCACCACTGTTTTCAACATTGATGATAATAATAAGAAATGTTTCTTGAGCAGCAAATCAGCATAATAGAATGATTTCTGAAGGATTTTATGATACTGAAGACTGGAGTAATGATGCTGAAAATTCAGCTTTGCCATCACAGGAATAAATTACTTTTTAACAATTCTAGTAATAGAAAACAGTTTTTTTTTATTTTAATAATATTTCACAATATTAGAGTTTTACTGTACTTTTTGACAAGATGAATGCAGCCTTGGTGTGAATACCATTCTTTTTTCAACCCCCCACCCCCCCCAAAAAAAGAAATTCTTCCTGAATAGCACAAAAAAAAAATTTCCTTTTCATCTGAAAAGTGCTTCTTTTTATTGTGATTTCTTACTTTTTTAGACAATTCGGTAGTCCATCCCAATGCAGTAGATGCCTTCAGCATCTCCTTTTTACAACAAAGGCAATCTCATTCTTTTCCCTCCCTTCTCTCCCTCTCTCTGTCTCTTTGGGATAACATTACCCAAGTTGAAATTACTTGAGCCGAGTCTGTAATTCCCATGAAGCTGCTCTCTCTCTCAGCAACTCAATCCCAGACCGTGGCTAATCACACTGTGATATATCAAGAGCTTTCTCTCCGGGCTCACTGCCTAATGACACCAGGAGCTGACCCTTTGTGTCTTCTTCAACCAAGAGCAGCACACACACACACACACACACACACACACATTGATAAAGCTGTCTTCAGGTGAGATGAGTCTATGAAAACAATACCACAGAGATTATGCAGAGGGGTTTGGGAATTATTGTGCCTGTGTGTATCTTTGTCTGTTACAGAAATCAGCCTTTTAGACAGATAAGTCATGTGAACCGTGTGCTTAGGTGTTTATACTTGACTTTAAGTTGGACATCCAGTGGGAAATGATAAAAAAAATGTGCCCTCTGATTCATTTTAGAAGGAAATTTGTGTTATTTCGAATTTAATTATTTGTTGTTTTAATTTTTCCGTTTGTCTTTTTTCTTTAAAAAAAGGTGTATTCGTTTTTCTGAATTGTGCATCAACGTTGGATCAACTTCTATCCATTGGGAATTAACTGGATTATGAAAAGTAACCTGTAAAATGATAATTGACAATAGCTGAAAAAAAAAGATGCTGCAGAAGTGATTTGTTACATTTTCATGAAAAGCTACAAAGATAAATATTTGTTTTCTTCTTTTCGAAAAAACAGACAGTCATTCACAATAGGATTTGATTCCATTTTAAATTTGTCGATTTTTGACTTCATGTGCACCTCAAGCTGGTGTGAAATCTGGCCAACTAGTCCATGCTTGTAACCATACTTGTGAGAAATCTGCCTATTTTACCTCAAATTAGTCAATGCATTTGCGTGCAGAATCCCTTTATTAGAGAGATTTGCAGCTTGTTCTAACAGCAACCCACTACTTTCACTTTGACTTGCTACTGTAATGACAAAGAGACAGACCATCCTTAATATAAACCCCAAACCCGGTTTTGATTCAAAATCAAGACAAAATCAAGATTCGAAAATCTAATACTAATTTGAGTCAGCCATCGCTGTGTTTACCAGCACCTCTCACACCCCCTTACTTTTTGTCTCTCACCATACAATCTGATGCAACATCTTGAGCATAAATGCAATAATAGAAAAGAATAAGTTCCTATATTCCACATTCTCTTTTAATCCCCAGCGCTGTTGGCATGTTCTGACCGTTTTCCATATTGACAAATGGATTACCAGAGAAAGCAGTGGCAGGTTTACCTGAGCATTACGTCCTCATGGAGAAAAGTGAAGTCAGATGGCATTGTGTATGTGTTTGTTTGTGATAGAAATGTAACCTCAGGTTGCTTCTCAAGTTCCCTCAAATCACTCTTCTCAGCCTTCACAACAGGGTTATTATAGTTCACTATAACTAAAACCGTAAAAAAGGAATTCTTGTTACTTGAATCCACACTTCCCACACTTGGAAATGTTAGTGAGTTTTATAACTGTAAAATAAATAAATTAATTAATTAGCAAAATAAATCAAATCTACAAGTTTTTTTCTAGAATTTTCAAGTTATTCTCCGCTTAATTATTTAATTAGTTCTTTGTGAATATTTTTTAATTAATCCGATTTTTAAAAAATAGATTTAGTCTGACGGTAGTGAAATTGAGACTGGAAATGGTAATGAAAAGACCAGACTCAATTCAATCTGTTGTTCCACCTTCTATGGTTTCTGGTAGTTTTTCTTTCCTCCTGGAAATGTTGTAAGGATGTAATTTTGATGTTTAGTCTCATTTTCTTTCATACCAAATGAAATAAGCCATCTACTCTGATTGAAATCCATCTCCTATGAGTTAGCACACATTGAGCTGCAGTGCTTACAGACGCTGCAAGTTTGAATTTAGCGTGTATCATATACTGTTCTGCCCATCATTTCCTGCCCTCTCTTTATGTCTTCGTCAATGGTGGCAGTGCCACAAAGACACCTCCTCACTAAGACGGTGGCATCATCATTTCTTGCATTCAGCCAAAAACGCTGATTACTCTAGTACCGTACCGCACTCTTAACGGCACTTATTTCTATGTGGCAGGTTCCCCATGCCTCTCATTTCTTTCTCATTTTTTTCTACTTGTGGTTAATTCGTCTATTCTTATGAGTCATTTAGTTCTTTAATTACCGTTAGCAGCAGATGCACAATGGAGTATTAATGTGAGTGGGTTTTACGGCCACTCCATCACCACGAGCCTGTGAAGTCTAAAGGCATAATTGACGTGGAAGAGAGCTCAGAGATGGGGAGACGATATTTTGCAGATGGCTTTTCCTGTATGCTAGAAGGATGTTTATGCGTTTACATCACACTAAAGGGGCAATAAACACAATCGTAATTCAATAAATGTCTTGATGGACGGAATCTGGCGTCGGGTGCTGGATCGAGGTGTGTATTAAATGACGAGGGGAATTTAAATTAAATGATAGGTAGCGTGTGTATGTATGTATGCGACTATTTCAATGCGTGCTTGTGCTTATGGATGGATCTGGATGAACAACTAATCACCCAATAACCAACTAATTGGTTAGTGAGGTCAATGAGAGAATTATGCCATTTTAGTGAAGGACCATGTGTTGGTACTGTATCAGTTATTGGCTGATAGTAGAATTTTTTTCCCCAATTTATCTATATAATTGTTTGTAATTTTATTGGTAAAAATAGAAAAGTAAGAAACTGTTAATTGGTTAATGGCAAATTCCATTACTGTAAACGGTGAAATATTCTAATAGATTTAAAGAGACATTTGAAGTAATTTTACAGCAAAATACTGTTAAATATACAGTCTTTAGAAGTAAAAATGAACAGTTGTCTTATAATTTACATTGAAAACTCAAAACTGTTATTCCCACAATTCCCTGCATGAGACGTTACATTATTGGTACTTTGATTCATTTTTGTTGTTAATTAGTTTTTGCTCGTTTTTGTTATCACATTTGGGTTTTATGTTACATCTTATGTTGTGTAATTGATGTTTATTGCAGTATTTAAGTGTTGTGTGTTACCATTATGGTGTTTTGTACTTGTCTGTTTCATAGTTTTTTTTGTTTTTTTTAATCTTGTATATTATAGTTATCAGTATATTATACAGATAAAAAGCAGAGTATGTAATATTATTATATCAGTTAATGAAATATACAGTTTTATTTTAGTCCTGTAAAACCTAAATTTTTGCTCCCATTCTTTTTTACGCTAAAGTTCTGACAACTACAGCTGCTGTTTTTATAGTGTGGTGTTTAATTGTGCATTTTAATATTTCCTGTTTTCACATATTGATTTCCCTTGTTTTTTCACGGGGGGGGGGGGGGGGTTTACATTTATAACCTTTGCTGATGCATCTAACACTCAAAGTTAATCTTTAAAATTGTTAAATGTGAACTTTTACATTTTAATCTTTTATTATTAGTATTATTATTTATTTATTAGTTTTTATTATTTCTTTTTATTTTTTTATTTAGTTTTATATGGACCCTTTGGAGCCTTTTGGCGTCACCTGGGCGTTTCGGGTGTATAGTTTGAAACCCACTGGTTCAGACAACCCATCGACTAGTCTCATTTGAAAATATGTCATTTTGGACATCCCTGCTTTTGTATACGTGTCTTCATTTAAGCCAGAGAGAAAACAAGCCGGCATTCACGCACAGATCTCAGCATACATCACCTTGTGTGTGTTTGTGTATGTCTCTGTATGTCCGGCTCTATGAATGGAGCCCCTCTCTTGCCATCTGTTGTTAAGCTGCTCCTGAGGCGGAGCTTCGGAATCCAAACAAACTGCAAACTGAGGCTGTCAGAGCCGCATAGCTGAGACGACCCCCAGGCCCAGGGTCACACATCCGTACCAGGCTCCACACAGTGCCCTGTTTACTCTCCCTATACCTCCTTCATCATCTCTCTCTCTCTTTTTCTCCCCATTGCTCTCATCCATCCATCAACAGTCATGCACCCCCACCTCCCGCCATCCACATGGAAACAAATGCACAAACACACACATGCAAACACTCGCCCTTCATACCTTCATGCACGAAACGCTTGTCAACTCCAAATGTTACAAGTTAATGAGGAAAACTGGTTGCAACAGTTATTTTTTTTTTTGTTGTTGCTTAAATTTAAAGACAATGCTTATCTACTGCAATCATGCACTGAGACTTACATGGTTTGAGCACAGCAGTTTGAAATGTTTAGTGTTGTCATTAATATTAATAGATTGGTAGAAAAGTGCAGCCATGGGAGGGAGTAGTAATGGCTTGTAGTGGGTATATAACATTGATTTATTTATGTATTCTACATGAATTAGTTTAGAAATCTAAACAGTGAGCGTGTTTCCAAGAGGCCGTGATTCTACGAGCGCCTGTTTTCCATGTGAAGAGGCTTTGTGGAAATTGCATCAATTAGATACTTAACAGGAAGCTGACCGGCCCTCTTTTGCATTGCAGATAAATGTCCAATCTAGAAAATGAACAAAAGGAGGCAGAATTAGCTAGAGAAAGAGAATCGCAATTAATATAAACAGTCCTGAGCTTCAGTACTTACATTCTCATGCCAGTGAAGGAGCATTCCCGAATCGTATTAATTTGAATTAGGTGAATGGAGACGAACACTGTCATACTTTTTAATGTAGTTTTAGTTATGAAATTAAAGGATTTGTTCACACAAATTGATAACTACAATGTGTAATTAAAAGATGCATATTGTGTTTTGTCAGTGCCATTTTATAACAAATTAATAAATGATTTCTGTTTTATTTTTTTATTTTTTTTGTATTACGTTAGTCTAATGCCAGTTATTGCATTGCATTTATGCCTCTAAAAACACTATATAAAAATCAATCACCATTTGCATATATTTTTTTCAATTAATACTAAATTAATAATTGTATTCAGCAAGGATTCATTAAACTGTTTAAAAGTGACAGTAAAGACAAAGATTTATTTTTCAAATAAATTCAGTACTTTTTAACTTTCTGTTCTTAAAAGAATCCTGGAAAAATAATAATAGATTTATCTTGTAATAATATTTCACAATATTACTGTTTATACTATATTTTAGATTTATTAAATGCAGCCCTGGTGAGTATAAGAGACATTTAAAATCATTAAAAGGACCCTAACATTTTGAACGGTAGATCATATCCTTATGTTTTGCACGGAAAAAATTTATAAAAGTTTTGAATGACGTCCTGAGTGAAGATTGAAGATTTTTTTTGGTTGTACTGTTTGTTTAGGGATCACTCCCACAGTCTACTTTATAATTTTGATGTAGAAGAAGATGGATTAAGACTGAATAAAAATTAAGCGATTGGGAAAGCAGGAGTGGTGTAGCCAGATGTAAATTCCCTTAAACTTTCTCATAAAACCTTGACAACTTTTAAACCTTCCCAGGTAGCCCTTAGGACCATACTGCCAAAAAAAAGTAAATCTAATAACTGTGACATTTAAGAAAAAGCCCTCCAGCTCTGTGGAGAACAAGAAGATGTGTTTAGTCCACGACAGTGCTACGCACTAACTTATTAGCAGTCTTTTCTGTGGGTCATGTCTGCGGACCCCAATCTCCAGCCCTCTTAACGCTGTGTAAACAGCCCTTTCTACTTCACAATGGCCGCTGGGATACAGTTTCACCTGTACGCACATCTCCCACTAATTAAAGGCTAGATTAATCGGAGCCATTTCACATTCAAGGTCTTCACTGTCACGGCGAGGGCACAATGGTGAATGGGAGGACAGATAGAGAAGCTGCTTTAGAAGACCCTGTACAAATAAACACCATCTCTTTTCTCATAGTCAGGCCTCCCTTCAGATGCACACAAAACCAGACCCTCAGAGGTTAACACCAGCTATTGTACATCTGTCCAGTATTTACTGTCTCATCAAATTTTTCATTTCACTGGACTACACTATATTTTCCCTCTTGTTCACCAGCATTTAACAAGTAATTTTTCCTTTGAGGTATTTGTTATTTTGCTAATCTCTGAGGTTAACTGGCACTTTTACCAGTTAGTAGCTCAAATGTAAGGCAATGAAACTGTCTGAGAAAGTCAATTTCTGTCTCGCTCATACACTATGCTTTTAATTTTTACATTTCTGCTTGTATGGCCAGGCCAAGATGAAATATGCTGACTTTTTCTGCATTTTTGGTGATTTTGTATAAATCTGAATAGGTAAGATGCAGCACTTCATTGAACACGCTGACTTTTCTATTTAGCAGGTCATGTTGCTTCTACGTGGTGCAAGTTGTCACAGTGGAACCTGCCATTAAAAAGCTTGTTTCAGCTACATTTAATTACAATTATGAAACATAAAGCAATTTGTATAATAGCATAAATGTGAACAATTTTCATTTATTTATTTTTATGATTTTTTTTGTTATTGTTATTTGATTTATCCAACAGATATGATAAATTTAGTTTTTTTTTTTACTGTAAAACCAGTTTGTTGTAGATGTTTAAAACTAGCATACATAAACCACTGCTAGAGATGACAAATGTTTATATAATTTTGTGTATATTTTTTTGTACATAATTATATCGATATGTACAGTACATTGCAAAAAAAAATCTTGAGTATTTCTGTCTTGTTTTCCACACTCTCAGAAACAAGGTACAATTTTTGTTCCTTTTTGTAAAATTTTCTAAAACTATTTAAAACAAGATTAATTTACTTGAAGCGACACTGCTTCTGAGTTGTATATTGAGTAAAATTGTATTATATTTTAAGACTTGATATTTTATGCGATGTTGCTTCTCAAGTACATTTTTTGATATTTCAGCTGGAAAACAAGTACCCTTTTTTTGCAACATAACCCTTGTGGCAACTTCCACATGTGAATAGTCCCGGCCTCTCCTATTTAAACTGTCAGTGACATGCAAGATCTTACTCTATCCCTTTCCATTTCTTTCAGGGTAAAGTGAATCCACATATTGGGATTTGTGTGGCAAGTGAAGCAGGGCTTATACAGTGGGAACCCCTAAAGCCTGTACATAATCCACACGTGCAAGTGACACATAAAGACGCACACATCCTTTCGGTATCACTGGAATATGGTGCCTGTACATGAGTACTGTTTAGATATTATATGCTACACTGCAAACAGATGCAGAATGATGCTGTGAGCGTAGGGGATGACAACCAAGAAAAAATACTGTCAGCGATTACACAGGGGGCCTTGTTGGGTTCTCAAGGGTTGTTTTCTAATCCCAAACATCCTGGAGGGGTTATCGTGTGTGTTTGTGTGTGCGTCGGCGGAGCCATGGCATCAAATAATTCTAACAAGGAATTTTAATGAAGGACTCGCAAGACATCAGATGTCCAGCGCTCAACGAGTCGCATTAGTCACTTTCAAGCAGTGTTATGGCGCTAGAATTTAAAGGACTAGACAGCCACCGCTGACCTTTTCTTTTGCATTAAGTGATTTTAATGAACGTGTTTTCTTTTGTCCTATCCGCTATCATAAATATGTATTTTGGCTGATTAGCATCAAGCGTCGCCCATAGCGAGGCACGTTTGTGCTCCTTCAGCAGCTCAGTCATCTGTTAGCATTATCTGTCTTTGAACCGTTTTTGTATCCGATCAGTTCCACCTAATACGTCTCTTGATTCGCTATTGTAGCGCCCAGACAGCACGTTGTTCTCCTCACTTTAAACGCGCCTTCAGATGCCTGGTCTGTCATCGTCTGGCAGTTTATCGTGCTTGTGTCTGGAGCTGCTTCTAGCCTAGTGCGTCTATCAAACCCCCCGCTACCTTTGAATGCCAGATCAAAAGAAGATGAATTCCAGGCAAAGAGTTGGAAAGGGGGAGCGCAAGGGGGCTGTTTGTGCATGTGTGTGCGCAGGGACGGGTGCTTTGTAAACATCACAGTGACAGCTCACAATGGGTCGCTTTAGTGCGACGCTTACCCTCCACCAGTCACTAGCTTGTTAAACAACAAATAATTCCTTCGCCCGGGGCCCGTGCTCACCTCAGAAATGGTGCCAAGTGCATCCTCTCTCTTCTCATTAGGTTTGATCCTGACAAAGTCTTTGAATCATCCCTGCGTTGCACTTTTGTCTTAATTGCCTTTTTTCCGACATATTTGATGAAGACGTATCTTTTAGCTAGCTGCATTAACAACAAGAAATTTGTTATTATTAAGCCACGCTTGTGAAGTCTTATTTGATATAGAAGGTGTTCACCTGAAAGCGTTCTCGACAGGAAGCCATCTTGCGGTTAGCGTAGCCTAATGTTGGTTTTTTTAGACCTGCGTATCTCCTGATTGATCATCTGGTTTGTTTGTTGACAGCCTTTCTGACGCAATTAACAACTGAAAGCAGCTCTTTGTACTTCATGTCCTCATCTTGAAGTGTCTCAATATCACATCCTGTTGACTCAAATATCCTTGTTCCAGCACTGGCTCAGAGCACACCAAGTATTTTTGTGTCGTAAAAGTTTCTGTGTAAACAGCGCGTGCAGCGTCAATGTGCTCATACAGTAATCTTTATTAGGGGTTGGAGGGTTTGCGTTCTGTCTGGCATAAACCACAGACACGAGGGAGAGCGGTTAGTCGTAGCAAAAGTATACCGGTTTCTAAACAGAAAGTTTTGAACCTTTTCAGACACTTTGATCTTGGTCACATGGGAATCTGCAAAATGCTGAGAAAGAGCACCTGAACAGGAAAACACTGCATACATTAGTAAATAACACATGGTTTCTTGGCATAAGATTTTTTTTTTCTTTAAGAATTGATTAAAAGAGATAAAACATAGAGACACACCTAAGACTGAAAACTAGTTTCCACTGGTTTGCTTTATGGCTTGAAAACATTTACTAATATAAACATTTAAGTGTTTTATAGACACTTTATATGTGAAATGCATTTATATAAATCACAATGAATTTATTTACTTGTATAAATACATATTATATACAAAATATATTTCAAATTAAGAAATATGATTTTTGCTAAAAAAAATACATGAACGCAAAATTTCACTTGATATATCCACCTGACCCTGTTTTTTAAGTTTATGCACTGAATGGGTTTTCTCACATTTCTGCCAGTTACACAAAATGAAGAGTTTCGGTCCATTCATGGCACTGGAAGACTTTAGTGTCATATTCTCATGCATATGTAATTATGCTTCTATAAATAGGGTATTTATGTTTCAGCTGTGTGAGGGCGCCTGGCCCCTGTGTGGGTGGGGGAGAGCGTAGCAATGGTTGTTTTGGGTGAGAGAGAGACTTAGGGACTGTCCCTTTCAAATAAGCCTCCGTCATATTTGGCGGGCCTCAGGTCAGCATGGAAATATCACTCAGTTATTTATCTGATGAAGAGTTTTGATAGGTAGTGAAGTTTTTTTTTTCCCTGTGATATTACTGGAATTTAAATCACGGGCAGAGGAGCCACTGGTATGTTATCCATTGTTTGCGTGTGTGTTTTTTATCTGAGATTCACTTGTAAAAATCATATTTAAATTTTTACTCTTTCTCTGTTACTACAATTAATCTACAATTATACGGTCTGGTTTTTTTTAGGTTTTTTTACTGCTGCATTCTTCATGAAACGCCCCCCTTTGCATGAGAAATGAGTTACAGTGCCGAATTCTGTGCTTGATGTGTCACATAGGTTTAACCAGCCACATCCTTCAATAGCAACATCTTTGCAAAGCCTGCATTCATTGTGACAGGAAAACAAAAATAATCCTTTTTTAATGTGTTGAACAAACTATTCAGACTGAAATGATCAGAGACCTTATTTACAGCTTCAGCAGCTCTTTCCTGATGGTGGGATCCTGTACATGGATATTCAGAGCAGCCGGCATTACACAGTTAGGAACAGAAGGTTTGGTGAAACTTCCTGTATATTTTCATTAGATATTCTGATGTTTAGGAATAATAGCGTCTATACAATCTTAAAATCCTTAAAATAAGTAATTAATCTGTTCCCTTAATAGGCCCCATTTTATTGTTTTGAGCATAAATTCTATAAATTTATGTTTAAAACAAGAAAAAAAGCTATTTGCCATTGGGGTCACACTAATTTGGGGACAGTTGCACTTATAACTAAACTTGTAACTAAAACCTTTGCCGAAATTAATTAATAATTGCTGCATACAACTCTGAAAATACAGGTGCTTCAAAAGGTTTCTTCAAAGCGATTTGCCATAGAAGGAAACCTTTTTGGTTCACAAATAAAACATTCAGTCAACGGTTCCTTAAAAAACCATCTCGTTTTTTACGTTGGTAATCGAAGAACTTCTTTCACCCCAAAGGAAACCTTTTGTGACAACAAAAGGTTCTTCGGATGTTAAACGGTTCTGTATGGAAACCATTAGACAAAAGGTGCGTCTATGGCATCGTGAGACTTTATTTTTAAGGAGCTGTATGAGTTAGTATGTAGTGAGGTATGGGGTAGAATTAATAGGGATTGAAAATATGGTCATTGGCAGAATACGACATTAAGATGTGCTAATACGTACTGATAAAAACAGCTAATATTTAGTATAATGCAGTTGCAAAAGGTGACCCCTGGGACCACCAAAACCGTCTTAACGTCGCTGGGGTAGATTGTAGCAAAGCCAAAAATACATTGTATGGTAAAATTAGGATTTTTTTTTATTTGCCAAAATCATTAGGATATAAATAAAGATCATGTTTCCATGAAGTATTTGTAAAGCCTACAGTAAATTATATCAACAAACTTAATTTGATTGGTTAGAGCATTGCTACGGACTTCATTGGAGAACTTTAAAGGCAATTTTGTTCAATATTAGATTTTTTGAACCCTGCAGATTCCAGATTATTCACAATAGTGATCCGACAATAGATCTAGCCTAACACATTGGACACTAAGGATGGTTTTGTGGGCCAGGTCACAAATAAGGCCAAATAGTTAAATAATGAGAAATTGGCCCTAACTAAAGGGTTACCACCGGGTGTGACACAAGAAGGAAAGTTATATTTTCTGAAAAGGGCCATAATATTCACAGTATTCATTGTTCAATATTCACAATACACTGTTTCACAAGTAAATGTATCTGATTTAAGGATCCTCAGTAAAACTTTAGGGTCCAATTAGTTAACATGAACAATTATTCCAAAAACATTTGATCAGTATTTATTATTCTTTTTTAATGTTAGTTAATAAAAAACACAAACTGGTTTATGGTGGCTACTTCATATTAGCATTAGTATGAGTAAATGCTGAAATTAATATATTATCTAAGATTAACAAAGCCTAGAATAATTTCTTCATCATAGTCATGTTAACTAATGTAGTTAACTAATGCTAACAAATGAAAACTTATTGTAAAGCGTTACCGGATCTTCAGATACTTTTTGTTTGCATTAACTTGGAAACGAGAGAAATACTGATTAATGAAAAGTATTTTTGCAGGATATCTCAAAACGTCAAGGAAAATAACCCTTTTACTTCTGTGGTGAATATATGTTAATATATACGTTTTAATGTACAGTAATATAGTGTGGTGTAATTTGTGTTTGTCCATACCATAATGATGACAGTCAGTGTCAGACGGCACTGAAGTGGCCCTCTGTAGCCTGTTATTATATTCCTGCCTCATGATGTCATCCCACAACTTCAGTGCATGAGAAGGTCACACACACACAAACAGCTGGCTTGTCTAGCTCAGCGCTTCAGTTCTCATCTCCACAGCTTCTTTATTGAGCTCTTGGAGAGCAGGACCAGACAGTAACCCTTTACTCTCTAATACAGGCCGTCCTATTCATCACAAAAAAAAACGTCCTAAAATTAATCACATTCAGTGCAAACCCACGTGTTTTGCACACTTTCTCGAACGCTTTATAGCATCAGGTTGCTAATAACAAGTCACTAATATCACATAATAGAGTCTGAACTCCACTCACTGAGAAGCCCAAGGGTTTTAGATGTTCCTGCGACTGTTTGTTGAATTGTGGGAGTTTTTGGTGTGATGAGCGTGGAAAGAATGAAGCGGGTTATTTACTCAGATGGTTCTCTGGTGTAGGTGTGAGTCTGCCCCTGCTGTTCTATGGGAACACGCTGCTTGCTTTTCTTGGTATTGGTGCCTTTTTTTTGCTCGACTGGAGAACTTTATTCTATTTTTTTTTCCAGCACCGCTGTTGCTTTTGTTTGCTCTGGATGGCATGTCTGATTATTTATGGTGGGGGGGGAAGGGAGTAGTCCAGCCAGTAAACATGTGACTGCACTGTATTTTGTTTTCCACTCAGAGGGCCGTGTCCTTTGACAGATATTTTGAAGACTAATAAACTTTTTATTTGCTTTATTAACGGGGGAGAGAGACAAATAGATAAACATAGCAAGAAAGAGAGAGGTTGCTTTCCGCATACCACACTACCATACTACTCTTTCTGTGAAGTATGAAAATGCACTGTATTATGAAAATATTTGGTATGGATAGTATAGCCAGATCATCTACAACAGCTGTCAAAACATACAGTATGCAAACAGAGTGATACTGTGCTGGGTACTGTATTCCCCAATTGCAATCACTTTCATGGACATTTATTTCCAATGTGATAAATGAACCAGAAGCAAATCAGCAAACCTTTAAGATGTCTTTTTTTTTTTTTACTTAGCCACAAGAGATACAAATTTGGATTAAATATTGTATATATTACTACCTTTTAAATTATAGAAAATTATTAATTAAACATGAGGCTGTAACTAAGGCTTTAGATATAATTTATTATTCATAACTCAAAAACATTTCATTGCAGATAGTTGCTTTTGGCTTAGGGAGGTGGGCATTGTTTACTGGAGGAAAAAATTTTGTTCAATCTTTTCTTTTTAAATTGGTGTTAGCAAAACTGATATTTGCATATTTCAGCTTTTTTATGTAACAAAAACAAAATAAAAACATGGTATGTATTTATTCTGTGATATTAAAACACATTTGTAAAAAGTAAACAGAAATGCACAGGAGGCAGATTTTATTGAAAATGCGAAACTGTTAATTTCTTCAAATGAAAGTAGTAGGCAGTATACAGTATATACCAAGTAATATGCCAGTAGGCTATTATTCTGTTCGAAATATTCAGAAAGATTACGCACGATTGGTTCCCTGTTCCTGTAAAACTGTAAGCGATCAACAAAAACATTTTGTAAAAAACTGTGTGGTAAACGGTTTTCATAACCGCTTTACAGCTTATTTTCAACTGATTGGTTTGGGCAAAAATAATCATTGCAGTGACCAAATTAAGCTGTACAATTTGTTTAAATAAGCAGCGGAGGAAAAACAGTATCTTGCCCAGCGTTAGAACATGGCTCCTTGGACAAATCCTTTGACGCCAAAAAATCCCCAGAACACAAAACAATTGCAATACTGGAATGTTGTTCGTGAACTTTTATTTTTCTCACAGTGTTTTTCTGTCTTTTTTTGCTCACCTGGGACTACAAGTTGCACGGACAGATTCCTTCTCCAAACCGCAACAGCAAAGCAGGAGGGCCACAAGTCCCACAAACAATGACAAGCAACCTCAACAGGTATGGGTGCATGTTAAGCTTAAAATTGTTCTTCCAATGTTTGCTCTTAGATAAGCTAGGGAAGACTAAATGGACGTTTGGCAGACTGTTTTAGTAGAAATCTAAAAACTGGTCTCAGGAGGTTTCTTCTCAATTCCTAGGAGAAATACAACAGAAGCCTAATGGACCTTGTAAAATGATGCTCTCTTCTATCTTTCTATGACTGAGTTCAAAATGAAATCCTAGCTTACTGCATACTACTTTGTACTGTATACTGCCTACTGTTTGTTTTTAAAAATTGTGAATCAGTATGCAGGAACAAACGTTTCAAACATATAGCCTACAGTATGCTTTATGAATCAGTTTAAAAAATTTGTTTTGTTATTTTACTTTTCTTTTTTGTAATCTGGGGTGGGAACAACCGCTCCACTAGGTCTGTCGCAATTAAAAATAACATAAAATTAGCATTTTTATGTCTCCTTATGGTGCGGCAGAGTTTTTTTTAAGTTGAGCGCAGTGCATTGTGGGATATAGTACCCAGTGTATTATGCTTTGTTTTATGGGCTACTGACCATTTTGTCACATGTATTCGCTCATTTCTTGCATATAGAAAATGTTCTTACTGTGCACCCTATATGCCGCAGATGATGAGTAGTGTGGTAGTATGCAATTCTGAACATGTATCTTTCTCAATAGCTCTTACTGTCTTGTGTGATCTATCTGTCATTAGATGCTGATCTCTATTAGGTGTTATTGCTGTATTGAGGCGCCAAAAGCCAGCGTCAATTTGCTTTCCTTACTCTAGAGCGTTTTAATTTGATTTGTGACTGTGTTTATCACCAATTCAGCATTTCAGTCTCTGTCCACCTAAGACTTTGAAGATTTAAGTTTTTGCACATTATTTATTTTGGTCGATAGAGAAAGGTAATTGTAGCATGCTAATTGTTAATTGTTGGGCTTATAGGGAACACAAAGTACGCCAGTGAATTCATGGGAACCTTTACTAATCAATGGGTAACCCTCTAACGTAAGTAGCGCATTGGATGCTGGACAATTAATGGACAATATGTCCGATATTTCTTCATTAGTCATAATAAAATATTTTTTATTAAAAAATGAAATGGGGGGGGTCTTTATTAATATGAATAAAGCATGGAACACCATAAACATACCGGGGGTAGAGGCTAAACACATTCGGCTGGTCAGAAAAACACAAATAAATCACCAACAAAATGACACGTGTAATTAAAAGAGTCCATGCCACTTTACCACTTTACACCTACAGCAGAGAACGAGAGAGAGAGTCAACAAGAGAAAGAGAGAGAGAAAGAGGAAGAGGAAGATCGACAGAGTGCAACTCCCTCCTTGCTAATTACGGTTATCACTGAAATGGTAGGGCTTGAGTCATTAGTTCCATGTGCATTTAATTAGAGGCAGTCTGAAATTGGATTTAACTTATTACTTTTTCATGGATCGCTTTCTTGTCATCACTTCAAATTGGATTGCAGCCCCAGGTAACTAATTATGCCCGCCACAGGATCAGGAGTGGAGAAATAGGTAATTAGGAACAACACTTGCGGACCTTCCTTGATAGTCCACCATCTCCATGGAATGAGGGAAAAATGAAGAAGATTGAAAAAAGGGGGATTACTTTGACAATGTTATTTTGACATGATTTTGGTCCATTGACGTAATGTCCCTACTAGACACGTTGTGGTTTAGTTGATCATTGCACAGTGTAAATGTCATGCCTGTCCTCATGCACTCATGAACTTGTGCCGTTAAAGGCCGCTTGAGCGTAAACTTTTGCCGCTCACGCTTGAGTTATCAAGAAGGTATAGCAAAACAAACGTGTCAATAGGCAGCCTGAAAGGAGAGGTTGTTTGTTTCCTTAGACAGCGTTGACACTTGTTGAGATCAGCTGGTCTGTTCGCTTATTTTTGGTGGAAACAAACTGGTGTCTTCCAAACATGTGCGAATCATCTGGAGGAGTTTGTTGCTGTACCAAAAAAAAAAAAACTCGATGGAGAAGCTTTAGCTTCTTTGTGAAGGTGCTTGTTGTGAAGTTAAAACATGGCTTTAATAATGATAAAAAAGTAAATACATCCCGTTAATTTGATTGATTGATTGATGATTAAATGATTTTCAAACATCTTAAGTCAAAAAGTGTGGGAATAAGTGATCTCCGCAGATAGATAGATAGATAGATAGATTTGGCAAGTTAATATTTGACCTTGATCACAGAATTCCGCTCCTACACTAAAACACTAGCAACTAAAGAAGCATTTTCCCTTGTTAATGTCCTCTGTGGTGAACTAGACACGTTCTCTCAGTCTTCAATAGCCTAAAATGTCTGTTTTTTTCAGTATTTTGATGATGTCACAGGAAGTAATCAGTGGAGATGTTTTGCACAATCTTTCTCCTGTTTCTCTTTGCCTTTCTTTCATGATCATATGCAGTCGCAGGGAGGGCAAGTGGAGGTCAAGCGATAATGTCCTCTCACTTTAAAAAACGATGAAGGCCCCTCCCCTCCACACATGCACACAGACAGAGTGCAATTCCTCGTCTTCATAGAGTGCTACATGACACAGTGCAGAAGTCAGGCTTTGGCTCTCCTTCACTAATACCCTCTTTCTTCTCTGCAGTTTTTTTTCCTCTCCAGTCTTTTTTTGAGCTACAGTTTTTTTTGGTGGAGACCCATGGCATTGTCCTGACACATGTATACCACAGTGCAACAATCTGTAACTCATTAGCGCTGTGGTGTGCTGGGGCTCGCTGGAGCTCGGCCAGAGCTTCCAGCCTCTCTTACAGACAAACCCAGCACAGCATAGAGCCCATCTCAGCCAAGAGCAGCCCAACGTGAGACGAGGAGTCTTTGTCATCCCCTGCTCTGCTCTGGAGGTGACAATGAGGCTGTTTGCCGCCTCGTTTGGTGGCCAGCCCAAACTGGAAGTCCGGCAACTCTGATAATGTCAGTGTGGAGGGACACACTGGTTTCACTTTAAGGATTTTTGAAAAAAGTCTCTTATGCTCACCAAGGCTGCATTTATTTGATCAATTATATAGTAAAGACAGAACTATTGTGTAATATTATTACAATTTAAATAACTGTTTTCTATTTTGATACATTTTTAAATGTGATTTTTTTTTTCCTGTGATGGCAAAGCTGAATTTTCATCAGCCATTACTCCAGTCTTCAGTGTCACATGATCCTTCAGAAATCATTCTATTATGCTGATTTGGTGCTTAAGAAATATTTCTTATTATTATCAATTAAAGGATTGTCTGGCTGGAATTTTTTTTTTTTTTTTGGGGGGGGGGGAAAAGTTTTCAAAATAACAACATTTATTTGATATAGAAGTTTCTTAATGTCACGTTTGATCACTTTAATGCATTTAATGCAAGACAAAACCGTCTCTGTTACTGTTTATATATATATTTATATATATACATTTACTCAGCCTCATGTGGTTATATAAACTATTTGCTTTTCTTCAACTGAGAAATGGAAAAATTTTAATTGATGTATGAATAAATGTAGAATTAAGCTTTCAAGCTTCAAAAAAGACACAAAAGCACTGAAAAGTAAAGATAAACAGACAACAATTTAAATAGTTTTTCACTGATAATTTTCACCGCCAAGTCTAATGATCTGTTGACCAGGTCATTGAGAACCTGAGTAGTCTAATTCATAAACATTAATTATTCAGACCAGTTTTGTGAACTGAATATAGTTTATATTGCATACCTTTACAGCATTTCATCCTAATTAAAAGAAATCAACTGATTCATTGACACAAAATAATGATTAATCCACAAATTGGATGTTGCTGCTTCTCTCAAGAAAAACTTGTGAACACACAAATGAGAGTTAGGGCAGATCTCAAGGTATTTAGTCAATAACAACTTAAATTTCATTCTGTTCCTCACACGAACATAACGAATCATATGAACTGCTGTTTATGATACTTTTTTTTGTCATTTGACAGCCCCATATTAACTTTCACTAAATAGAAAATAACAGCCAAGATATTCTTAAAAAATTCACTTTTTGTGTCTCTCAGCAGAAAGTCAGATGGGTTTAGCAGCATGAGGGTGAGTAAATGATGACATAATCATCTTTTGTTTAAGTTCTTAATCATAAGTTCATAATCGTTTTCGCTGCTTTTTTCGCTCTGAGGGAAAACCGTCTGCGTATTTCTCATTCCTCCATCTGCAGCTGTATCCACGTATCATTCCTGTTCTCTTCAGTCGTTTGTTTTTCTAGTCATATTGTAAGAATGCATTATGTGTAATGTGTAGATGAGAAACAGGTTTGGATGATGCTGTCACGATGAGGTCATCACGCTTTTTTCCAGACCGTCTGGCCCAGCCAGTGAGTAACGTCCAGCCATCGGATTGCTGTCGCATCAACTCCGAGCACCGACCCTTAAAGCTACAGTGCCATTTTCGAGACCTTTTCATTTCAGTCATGTTTCTTTTCTCGCCCCAAGCCGTCCGCCACCCCCTTCTTCTTGTCTCCTCCCTTTCTCCTCTCATCCCTGAATTCTTTCCATCTTTTCATCCGTTTTCCACCACGGTATACAGATGTGTGGTCCATGTTGCTAGGACTGATTCATTCGTCCTGTGGGGAGTTTATTGATATATGTATATAGGTCATATTTAAACTCCAAAACTCTAACAGCTATATGAGAAGCTTGGGGAAGTCTCTTGTGTGAAGCCACATCTGACGGCCTGTGGGTTCACTGGAGAACTGACAGTTGTCAGCGGTTAGCATGAGATGCTTGGGACAGAGGAATATGGGCGACTGTGATCAGTGTGTGTATGCTTAACTGCTTTGAGTAGCTCTTTCTCTCTCACTCTCTTCTAATTTTTCTCTATGAGCTAATGTATTAAAGTTGCCATTAAGAGTAGACAAAACACACATGGTGTTGGTTTATATTTATTACAGATGTTAAAATACCCTGCTGTGGCCTAGTTCTGCTTTGTGTGTAAAGGTCAACTGAGTTTGGTAAAGCAAAGATGTTCACTTGCGTTGAATACTCACTAAGCATGCCAGTAAATTTTTGGTCTCTGATGCCATTGTTGTGTTGTGTTTTGGTTTTTTATTTTTGAATATATTAATATTAATTTTTATTTTAAAATACATTTTAAATGTCTTTAAATTTTATTTTTTTAATTATCTATTTTTTTTGTTAATTTGACATTTACATTTCCTTATTTAAATATGTATCATGTATAATTTTTTTTTAGTTTATTAGTTTATTACTGTTTAAACATTTGGAGTCAGTAAGATTTTTATAGTTAATACCTTTATTCAGCAAGGACACATAAAACTGATCAAAAGTGAGACAGTAAAGGTATTCTGTAATGTGTTAATATTTTAATAATCTATTTTTTAATGCTGCTCTTTCTGTTTATCAAAGAGTCCTTGAAAAAACATGTCACGATTTCCACAGAATCATTATGCAACAGAACTGTTTTCAACACTGATGAAATATTTCTTAAGCACCAAATCAGCATATTAGAATGATTTCTGAAGGATCATGTGACACTGAAGCCTGGAGTAATGACTATTAGGGCTGTCAATAGATAAAAAAAATTTATCTAATTAATCACACCCTTTTTCTGTGATTAATCTCAATTAAACACTTCACGAATTAAAGCATAGACCATTTATCTTGTTTACAATGTTTATTTTGTCATCATTTGCTATATCCAGCAAAGTAAACCAAAGGATTGAAGGGTGATTGTCAAAAATCTGTATTTCTGCAAGTTTTTTTCAAGATAAATTTCCAAGAAAAGACACTTAAAAACTCCAAAAGGTCACCAAAGAACCAAATAATATAAGGAGCCCATATAAGCACATATGAAAGAAAGAAAAAATCAGAATTTTATAGTATGTGTACAGTGCAACAGCAAAGAGCTTGTTTACATTTAGACACGAATCCAGTTGCTCTCATCCAGAAACCGAACAGGACCACATGGAGATGCCAAAAAATACCTAAACTAACCGCCTGCTGACTGCATATATCTACTACAGTACCCGGATCCATTCAGTATAACTAAACACAGCAACATAAACATGACAATTCAAAACATTATCGTGAATGTGTGTGAAAACAACGTGAATGTACAGAAATGTGCTGGTGCATCCAACTTCGCTACATGCTATTTCCCGTTACACGGAGCATCAGTTGTCTTTAGTCAAGCAATCGTCTTTACCTTGATTGTCTACTGTCCTTGTCGCCTTTCTCTATCCAAACTTTTACTAGCGAGACACTGGTTAGTGCGCTCGTCCATGAACGCCACCCTGTAATTGTTAGCCCTCTTCTCTACACTCTAGGCATCAGTCTATCCGCTGTGGGATGTTTTGACATTCCGTTCAGTCTGTACTTCACACAGCTCTTCAGAGACAATCACAGAATATAACAGAGCTCGTGATTAAAAGCCAAACACACTGGAATGAATAATTCCCTGAAAACGCAAAGCGAGTCTCTGTTCAATTTCTACCGTCCGCATGCGGCCTCTTCTGCAATCTCTATGTAATCAGCCCCTGGTTTCCTTACTAGTCAACCTGTTTTGACCGGATTGTTTGAAATGCATTCGCCTACTGGTATCATTTGGGAGTTTAGACCTATAAAATTATCTGATCGCAAGCAGATACAAAATTTTGGGTTAAAGGGTAATATGCTTGCAGGTAATTTTTGCGTTACTTGTGCCTAAATTATTTGAACACCGTTAGGATTGTAAAATTATTGCATCAATTACGTGTTTAACGTTGCAGCCCTCATAATATCTATATATATACTATAATATAATATTATATAATCACCGGGTTGTTTATATTAATATACATATTTCAAAATTTATTTAAGATGAAAAAAAATATTCATACATGAAATGAAAAGGCAATTTTTTCAATGGTTAAATATGGTCATTTGTTTTTTAGTTTTTTTTTTCTTTCCTGTCATCGAAATGTTTTGATGACTCCTCCAAAAATAGTGTCTGACTCAAAAAGGACCCACTCTGAATCAATCACAATAGCACATAAAGAAAATAACGTTCCCCCACCCACTTCATTTATGTCGAACATCACCAACAAAAGCTCATGTTTTGACTTAAGGCAAAGCCGCAGCAAAACACAGACAGTGAAGGCACAGTTTTCGTTAACGTATCAGCGCACGATTATTCAAACAAGATCCGCTCGATATTAAGCGGACTCGTGCCATAGTGCAAGATGCTAAATGTGCGTATAGTTTGTGGCGTCTGTAGTGATTATCTGTTCCCCCAATACCTGTGCAAAATATCAACACTGCACATGAACTGTACTGAAACTGCTGGCGTCATGATAGTCAGAGGTCAGAGATGACTGTTTGGTCTCTGCTCATTCATTAATAGAAGTGACATTCAAGATGTGTGCACCTCTGTGAGTGTGTGGGTCCTTCAAAGTGAAGGTTGTTGCCCACAGCACCAGCTGTTTTCTGTTAGCATCACACCTGTTCTGCTAACGCCCGTCTAACTAAACAACAGATTACATTTAGTCACAGGACAGCATTACAAATGAGCTTATTTAGACCCGTGCAAAAGTCTAAGAACGCTCTCAGAGCAAGGATATCTCCATCATAGTAATAGTGCTAGAACCCGTCAGGTCTGTAGTGGTTTTGCGATGACGCTTCACAAGAGGGTTCGTATGACTGTGTGGCTTATCTCGAATCAGTTTCCCCTTGGCCCTGTGTCACCCTGACAGTCATACAGGGAACTGCGGAGCTGATCTGAGATGGAGCGCGTTATTGTTTGTGTGTCAGTCTCGCGAAGGAGTCAACCTGTGCTTTCCAATTATCTGTAACAAGACATAAATGAATAGTGTTGGTTCTGTGACTCACAAAGTGATGGAGTGAATAAACAGCAAGATCCCTTCGACCCTTTAGACTGCCTTGGATCATAAAGAGTATTTGGGAGTAATATATGTCTGTGCGTGACCGTGCGTTCGAACACGCAACAGATCGTCATGGGACCTGATGTTCCTCTAGAACAACGAGGTCATGTGAGGCGTATGGACTGCATCCAGGTCTGGTTCTATCGCACCGTTCTTATCATTGTAGCCCTTTTGGGAGCCTGAAATAGAACAGTGGCACTATTAACGCCAATGTGCTAGAGAGGTTTTATTGAGAATATGTGCCCGAACCTGCTGTGAGCCAAAGGTGTGGACCTGAACGGCATATGGAGGGAGTCTTGCCACTGGTGTTTAGACCATTTGTCGTTTAGTCGGTTGGTTATGGACTTCGTTCATTCCTGGGAGCAGCCTGCATGCGTTATGATCTGGCATTACTTTCCGCGGTGGAACTGCTTTGTTCACTTTTGCCCTTGCTTGAGCATGTGTGCACACTTCTAAGAGTGTTTGTCAGAGAACCAATAAAATATTTAATTATTCACTAAGGTACATCATGTATAGACCTGTATGTCATGTATAGACAGCTGATATCTGATGGGCTACAGAAATTGTTGTTTACAGCCTCACATGCAATTACACTACAATGTTTTTGGACACATGCAACATAAATTCCACTATTTGAATATAATAATTATTTTATGACGTTGTTTATGTCAAAGAAGATTAACATGGTATTACTTTGTGATACCATCAGATTACTCCGCTTATTGTATAAAATGCGCTATGACAGTTCTTTCAAAATTCTTTATTTAACTATTTATTACACATTAAGTATTTTTTTGTAAAATTCCATATGCCAGTTATATTGGTCTGATTTGTGTCCTCTCTACCCTACGCCTTCCCTTACGCGCCGCTTCCCGACGCGCGTGTGTGCTTATTACGCAAGTTTATTTATATAGCACATTTCATACACAATGGTAATTCAAAGTTCTTTACATAAAAGGATGTATTAATGTAATTCAAAATATTTAAAAAATACATTTTCTTGCCTAGATATCATATTTTCTTAATTATGATAATTATTTAGTATTGCTGTTTCTCAAAGTACAGTACCATGGTATTAGTTTGTGATGCGACCACAGTACTTTCTTATATGGTGTAAATTTTAACTGGCATATATGTATTCATTATTAATTAAGTGTTTTCCCTCAGTAAACTCCTGATTTGCTGCTTATTAATAGTTACTAAGGTAGTTGTTAAGTTTAGGTATGGGTTAGGGTTAAGGGATCTAAAATAAGCATGCCTTATTCATGCAGAACAAGGCATTAATATGTGCTTTATTAGTATTAATAAACAGCCAATATGCTAGTAATATGCATGCTAATAATCAGCTAGTTAATAGTGAGAATTGGTCCTTAAAGTGTTACCCATTTATTTATCTATTTAGTAATTTACATTTTTGTAATTTAGTAATTTTAACTGTAAGAAAAAATATTATTAGTGTAATGCAAAATCTAATAATAAATAAATAACCTTGCTGAAATTTCTTGCATGCAAAGAAAGCAAGAAAGCATTTCCTTGCTTTCTTGCATGCAAAGAATTTGCAATTATTGTGTCAACTATTGATTAAGTCAGTAAGATTAACCTTTCTCTCTGGATTTTGAACAATATAAGGTTTGCCAGTAGGGGGCGAAGCAACTTTTCTGTGTTTTCCCCCTCTTTTTAATAATAAAAAAAGTGTGAGAAGGCTGTGATGTTTTAATCACTTGCTAGCGCTGAGCACTTATGTTCTAACCGTTCACAGCAGAAGTAGGGCTGCGGTGTGTGTTATTTTATGTTGGAAATTAGTGGATTTGGATTGGAGGGTGAATTGCACCCACACACAGAGTCAGTCTGTGAATGGAAACAGCAATCTTTTCCATATTTAAAGTTTGTGACTGGTCACGTAGTTTAAAATGTACTCTTTTAATGACTGTAACATGTTACATTTATTGTAAATATTTCATGTAAAAATATATTTTTTATATATATATTTATTTTATAAACGTCTTATTTATATGACTGTCTTATGTTTAAAATAAATAGGATTAAACCTCCCTTTTTGTTATTAAATGAATGGCCAAGCTTGTGTTACCATACACAATTCCCTTTTATAAGAACAATAACATGTTAATAATAATAATAATAATGTTTTTCCCCTCACTCTCTCTCTCTGTCCATAGCTTATCTGTTGTTTCATTAAAGGGTTTCTTTTCTTCACTCTTCCATGTTTCCCCCCTCAACGGAACCAAACCTTACTAGTTCAAAGGTTACAGCCATCAACCTGGCTGGTTTTACTTTTTGTTTTGTTAGGTCCTTTTTTTTCTTTCTCTCTCTCTCTCTCTCCTTTTTTTTATAGGGTCCCACACAAAGGCATTGCTTCACCTGCCCCCCTCCCACCCCAAACACGCACACACACACACACATGGCCTGCGGCGGCCCCTGCCACTGCTTGTGTCCCCATTTGAATTGATTATGTTTAGAGGGCTGCTTGTGATTGGTGGAGAAAGGGTGTGGTTGATTGGATAGTTTTGTATCTTGTCAGCTAGGGAGCAACCTCGCGTGTGCAATCTGTCCATATCCCCAGGAAAAAGGCTCGAGACGCGGCAGCAGCACACAAGCTCGCTGTAAACGCCTCTCTCTCTCTGTCTCTCTCTCTTCTCGCTCTCGCTCTCTCTCCCTCTCCACTCCACGACTCGTGTCTTCTCATCTTCCGCGATCCTCCAAACGGCCCAGCTTCTCTCTGTTTACCCTGCCAGCCAAATGGAGTTTGTCAGGTTTGTCAATATGATTGATTCTGTAATTTTTCAGTGAAGGAGCTGTTTCTGTTGCCGTAGAAAAGTTTTACAATGCAATACGTCTAGGGGAAAAGGAAGAGAGGTTGATTTCTCCGCATGCTGTTTGTATTAGTTCTATCATGCTGGTTGGTTAGGAGACGTGTAAACACTGTGATGCGATTATAAGTTGCTGTTTGAAGCTTCTCTTGTGAGTTGCAGTTTACAAGCGCAGAATTTTAATGTGAGGCTTTTGTTAAATGTTATTTTGTGTTGTACATTTATGTTTTTAGTTGAAAACAATTATAGATTTGCAGAAACTTGTGCAGCTTTTTTTTAGTCAAAACATTTTTTGTAAAAAGGTTTTTAGATTGCACACAGTGTACAGTGCTGGATTTGTTGATATTTTAAGTTAGATTGTTTAGTTTTGTATTTTATTCTGGTGAAAATGAGTGGTGTGTGTGTGTTGGGGAGGGTATGTTCCCCTTCATGGTTACCCACATTTAAAAAGGGGCAGGAACACACTCTGATTTGACACTTGTGTCATGGGCCCTTGTTTGTGTGTGTGTGTGTGTGTGTGTGTGTGTGTGTGTGTGTGTGTGTGTGTGTGACCATTCACATGCCAGGAGTGTGATCATTGAAACTAAGGCAAAGTATTGACACTCTCCTGTAGTTTTTGTGGGCTGTTAATTTCTTCACTTGCTTGTTTTAAATATATGTATGCTGTAATATAATCATTTGATATTTTATTGATGCATTTAAAGAAAATTATTTGTATGCTGATATTCAATAATCAGGATGCAAGTTTCTGGTTGTCATCATTATTTAGTTTGTGAAGTTTGAGACTCAAGGTTGGTGGGGGTTTCGGTACGAGGATGGCAGGAGAGGATGGGGAGAGGTAACGACGGGACGTGTGGAAAGTAAAGGCTAAACAGGGAGCCACGCGGAGAGTAATGCCGCACAGCTGTGACCACCGGGCCCCTTCGTTTAGAAAGCACGAGAGAGGGGTGAGAGCTGATTGGGCTGACAGTTTGTAATCAGACTTGATTTATTGTTCATTAGTAGTGCATTAGGGCCCGCTCTGGCTGGGGCCAAACCGCATTTATGTTGTGCCCTGACAGGCTGTGAGCCTGCCAACACCTGTCATTTCTACCGCTCGACGCGTATTAGCAGCGACGACAGTGTTGGTGTGTGAGAGAATATTCACGTGTGTGTTTACGTGAGATGGCAGAACAAGCAAACTGTATGTGTGTGTGTGTGTGCGTTGAATAGTTCCCATAGGACAGTTTTTTTTTTCATCAAGAATAAGAGGAAGAAAAGAGTTGGGGGGGTTTCTGGTCAGTCGTTCATGCAGCTGACCTCTTTCACAGACATCTTGCTCTACATTATGTGGTAAGAATCGAGAATACTTTGGTGATGATGACACACGGCATTACCAGCTGTTCTTTTCTGTTGTCTTTTTCCTTCATTCTCCCACAGAGGAAAAAGATAAAGAAAACTTTTGCTTGTTTTTTTCTAAAGATGCATTTCTTCTTCCTTTTCTTGTACTCGGCTTCCAGCAAGCGCACCAGGTGAGCATCCTCTCAGGAAGAAGCAGTGTAGTGACGAATTGCTCCAAACAACAATTTTATGATGTATAGCAAAAAAAAAAAAAGCTTGCGGCTGCTTCTTCGACTCACATCTGCAACTTTATACTTTGAAAACTAATTTTAGCATGGAACAGTATACCTTTTCTTACCTTTTTTTGTAAGTTTTGATTTTATTTAACAAATTACAACAAACTCATTTGTGTCTTCTTTTCAGTATTAGCTCACATGCTAACAGTATCTCTAACCCAATATTTATCAACCCTGGCGACAAACATCACAACATGGCCAATCAAAACATGAATCGCAATTCACCAAAGACTTCATGTGATGTCATGGGAACACGGATTAGCGTTGTCGTCGTTAGGCGTTGTGCAGAATGGGACCTCTCCCATGCGAGGATGTGACGACCATTGTCTCGAGTAAATTCTCAATTTGAGGAGGATTTGTGCAACTGTGATCTTAATTAAATCTCCACCGACTCCAATAACGCGTCTGAAGGCATGCGCGACATTGCGTAACCTCGCTGAGCTGGTAAACCATAAATCATATCAGCGGGATGAGTAGAGCGAGAGGGAAAGAGGGAGGGTGCAGGAGGGAGGAAAGGGTGTTAGGGTGTAGTGGAAAGGTGTAAAGTGGTCAAAGGCAGTTTTGTTTTTAATGGCACATGTCAGACTGGGTTGAGCGGGGGATGTTCAGCGGTCTCACTTTGTGACAGTATTTTAGTGTGTGTGAGGAGAACCACATCAAGGGTCACCTGGGGTTGCGTTGTGGAGAGAAATGATTATTGCTGCCAGTTACGAGATTATCACCACCTCAATGACAAATTTACCAGTTTAAAAATGTAAAGCTCTTTGAGCCTTTATTTTTGTGAGTTTGGGGCATGTTAGTTAAGGAATCATTGTGGTAGCTAATTGGTTTTTATGGTAAATTGTAATTGTAAACGTGTACTGTTGATGAAGAATAGCTGTTTAATAGTTAAAAAGTTAGAAAATATTAATAATTTAGTCTAGTTTTTAGTTAAACAGAACTACGTTTCGCATCATCCTTTGTGGCAGCACAACAATAAATATTACATTTTAAATAATTAATAGTAATACATTTGAAATATTATTTTTTATGATGAATTGCTAGTGATATTCCTCATTTGTAAGTTTCTGCTAAATGTAAATAAATAAATAGATTATGCATTTATTGCACATCCTTTGCTTTTTATGTACTTGCACTAGACTAAACAATCAGCCTTTGCTGGAAAGTGAAAATGGGAGAAATAACTATGAAATTGTCCAAAGCGCCCATTTATTCTGACCGCAATCACTTGAGCACACATCACATCATAATTACGATTTCCAAACTCTTAAGTAGGCACTTTCCTGGAGAACTTGAAGGCAGTAGATGTGAAGGGTCAGGATATATTTAATATAAAATATAAATATAAATTCAGGTTGCTGGTTTTCATTAGGTTGCATCCTAATATGCAGAAAGGTGAGAAACATCAGTAAAATATTTTGAATCTGGGTTCTAGTTTGTGTGCTTATTTTTTGTATTTATCCGAGGCAAACACTCATCGGGGCACGACACATGCCCGTGGCACATCCATAATGCACCCACCCACAGTTGAGATCAAGTGAATATCCCTGAGCATCAGCTCAGAGGGTCCTGGGGCTGATGGTCCACCCCTTCGGGACACCCACCTGCAGTGGGGTTAAGTTAGTGTGGGAAAGGCAAAGCTGAACCTCATGCTCTCCTTCGCCCTTGCTTGTTTGTTTTACAGCAGAGCAGGCCAGCTCTGCTGAGAACTTGTTTGTTTGTGGTTTAGAAGTTAATTAAAGCGCAGTCTGGATTTTTGTTTTTACAGTTGCCTTGAATGGGCCGCTTTCCCCCCACAGAATCTGCTCGGTAAATGGGCAGAAAATGTGACTATGATTATCCTGTTTATGTGAACTGTAAACGGCTGCGAGAGAGTCAGAGCGCGGAAGAGGGAGTGGAATTATTCACAGTTCAGAAGCGGCTGGGGAGATGGATATATCTACGCTTCTGCCCTAGAGTGTTTTCGCTTTATAATAAAAACAATAATAATAATAATAATTGTACGTGCATGTTTTCATAAATGCATAAATATTAGACAAGAATATCTCCATTTAATCTATTAGGAATTGAACATTTAGTTCTCAAACTGTGTTTTTAAAACGTTCTACTCAGATTCACCCTTTTTTATTTCAAAAAATTTTTTTTTACCTACTGTTAAATTTTAAACTAAACAAAATTTCTTGAAATTACAATTGAGCATTCAAATAAATAATTACATCATGCATGCCAGAAGACATCTTTTTTTCCCACGCGGCACGTGACCGTTCCAATTAAGGCGCACGGACATGCTATTCCTGTATCTCTGACAAGTAAAGCAAATGCTTCAAAACGACCAACCTCCTCTGATTTCTCAAGTCATTGTTATTTTTTACTTCTCATGCTATTTGATTCCCTGACAAAACAGATGACACTTGGGAATGCATTAAAATTTGATTTCTTTGTTTCTCCTCTTTTTCTTTCTTTCTTTCTTTCTTTGCAACCTCTTTCCGTGCGGCCAGTTCAATGTACGGGATGCTCTGATTGAAGTTGCCCCCCTTCACTCTTCATCTTAATTGCCTATCTCTCTTTCCCTCTCTCTCTCATTCTCTCCGTGCATGACATTTTGCTCTCTCAGGAAGAATGCGTTCTTCATTAAGTCAGTATCAGTGTTTCTGAGGTTCGTCAGATGTGTGTCAGATGTTTCCTCGTTAGAGCTGTATTTTTGGATGCCGTTTCCTTCTTATAGTCATACTGAAGATGAGCTGGACGGTGGATTTGACCGCTAGGCTCAAATGAGCTGGATCCGCAGCTGCGTCCAGTATGCTTGATCTCCCAGCTGGCACCATTCTGTTGTTGTATATATTGAGATTCAACACCTTCAAGTTAAATCATATTTTAATGATTAATTTTTATGCCCATTAATGTTGGCAGTTTTATGTGTGATTGAAAAGGCAAAGTGATTAACAGATGTATTTTGCATAATTATTATTTTTTATTTTGTTTTTGTATTTCTTTGTCTGTAACAGAATGCTTTGTAAAAAGACAGAATAAATGTTTGACGTCTAAATGTTTGACTTTTTTTTTTTACATTTAACAATATCTTGATGTTTTTGATATTTAGTGTGAGGCTTATTATCTTTAGGGGGGAGAGGGGAGGGGTTTTGCACATTGCAGATGTTTGCATGTGTTGGCATGTAAATGTTGGGTGTACAGCATATGATGTGTGTGTGTGTGCGTATGTGTGCGTGCGTGTGTGTGTGTGTGTGTTTTGGGTAGGGCCAGTGGACAGCAGGCCTGCGCTAGCACATTGCCTACAGTCACATAGCAGCTGTTTGTGTATGTTACAGTTTCCGAGTGTGTATGTGTGTGTGTGTTAATGTGCTACACTCACACCTGGCCTACACCTCTCCTTAGCTAAATTCATAACCATCAGCTTTCTCCAGTTTGCTCACTTTCCTCCTCTCCTAACAATTCTTTCTTTTTCTGTGCAAACCATTCTTGTGCTTTTTAAAACTGTCCAAATGACAGCTGAAATATGCATTCATAAAATTCCTTGTATCTCGTTTAACCAGATACCTGCTTTATCTCAGCGCTTTCATCATGAGACTGCTTGAAAAATGTATTTGTTCTTTCCTCACCTCTTATCAAGCGATATGTCCGTTTACCGCAATACATAATAATAATTTCATTTTGCACACTTCCACAATTACGGCCAGAGGAGAAGAGCGAACAGCTCTGAGCAGTAAGCAGCGGTATCCCTCACTCCTCTTAAGTGCTGCTGATATAGTGACCAGGATGATATTTTTCAGCTGAAGTGCTTCTCTTCTGCGGCAGGCCTGTCTTAAAGTGATTCCAGCTCATTCACCAGCGGATTAAATGCTAGTAGTTACAATGATCAATAGGTTAAGAGGAGGCCCATCCCTCTCCCCACTAATGACCTCAGTGGTAATGGGCAGTAAAATGTGAGCTGTAATAGCCTTTCCGCTAGGGCTGAGGTTTGGTAGAAGTGGACACACACACATACACACATTCGTGCAGTAAATGAGGGTGTGAAGTTGGTGTCACTGTGTCTGTAAGGTGTGGATTTAAAGGGTTTAATTGGAACAGGCTGGCGTTGTGATTTGTCATGGCCTGAGAAGTTAGTACATTTTAGTTATTTATTTTGCAAAGCATTTACCTTTATGTCAAATGTTTTAAAGTCTTTATTTGGTAGTTGGAACTGTTATAAAATCTATTTTAAAAAGTTGCTTGGTTTTAAGAATGGTTCCAACCTTTACAAATTATATTTTAAAACACAAATTAGTAAAAATGTTTTGTATGTTAGTAAAAAAAAGTTTTTTTTTTTTTGTATGGTAATTTCAGTAAAGGGTTAGTTCACCAAAAAATTTAAATTAGGTTGTGTTTTACTCACCCCAGAGGCATCTTAGGTGTATATGACTTTCTTCTTTTAGTCTAATCCAGTCGGAGTTATATAAAAATTGTCCTGGCTATTCCAAGCTCTATCATTGCAGTCAGCGGGTGTTGCATGCATCAGTCCAAAAGAAGTTAAATAAAAAGTGCCCATCCATAAAAAAAGTGTCTCACACGGCTCCGGGGAGGTAGGGGGGGGTGAACAATGGCCTCCTGTAGCAAATTGATGCTTTTTTGTAAGAAAAATATCCATATTCCAAACATAATAATCACTTTAATGTAGCTTGCAACAACAGTTGTACACGGAAGCAGCTCCAGGCGAAGGCTTAGATTCATCGTTGCGCATGCTCAGTGATTGTGTGAAAACCAACGTTTGTTTACGGATCAAAGAAGCAAAGTTTTCCTTACGTTTAGCAAGGCAAAACCAGTCTCACTCTTGGCTTATATCTAAATCCCTCTGTCGCCTTCCTCTTTACAAATCCTCATTTTTGTACTTCTAAGATGACCGGTTGTTTTTGTTTTGGATCTCCTCTGCGCTTCTGCATTCATCACTTTCTGAGCAGCGCATACCAAAGCTGCCCTCCTACGTCGTCCCCCGGACTGCTTCCTTTACAACAGTCGCAACAAGGTAGATTCAAGTGTTATTAACGTTTTTGAATAACAGAGCTGTGTGATACACTTTTTTTATGGATGGGCGCTGTTTATTTAACTTCTTTTGGACTGAAGCAATGCAACACCTGCTGACTGCAATGATAGAGCTTGAAATATCAAAGACTATTTTTAATATAACTCCAACTGGATTTGTCTGAAAGAAGAAAGTAACGTACACCTAGAATGCATCGGGGGTGAGTAAAACACAGCCTATTTTCATTTTTGGGTGAACTAACCCTTTTAACATGAATTACCAAAACAAAAAAATAACTTTTTTTTACTAACTACAACTTTTACTAATTTGTTTTTAAATTTAATCGTAAAGGTTGGAACATTCTTAAAACCAAGCAAACTTTTACAATAGATTTTAATAACAGTTCCAACACCACAGAAAGTTTTTTTTAAAAAGCGTTAGTAGTTAGTTTCTGATTTTGACCAAAAAAAAAACTATACTCATAAAATACAAATTTAATGCCATTTGAAAGGTTGTACGTTGATAACTGTGTCTTTAGTTATCACTAGATTAAGAAAAAAGTTTCACATTCAAAGAAACAAATCAAAAGAAAATTTACCTCAAAACCAAAGATCTCCCACACATTCGGAACATTTTTACAAAAACAAATTGTTTGTTCATTGTTTACGTTGTAAATTTAAATCGTAATCAGTCAAATAAATTGAGTAAAACATCAGTTACTCTTCCAAACTTAATTTCAAAAACTATGTACTACCATATTATAATAATAATAATAACAACAACACAATAAATAACACAACAAAATTACTAAATCTTGAACTAAAATTAAAATGAAAACAAAAAATAAAAACTATTTTATAATATTCATAAAAACTATAATAGTATCTCTATGATAAAGTAACACTGCAAAGTATACATTTGAATTTCTTTGCCAAGTATAAATGTGCCCGTGCCTGGTGTCTGTGCGTTTTAGCTTGTATTGTCTCACCACCCACCCGTCTGCCTCTCTGACCTTCAGAATAGTTCATCAAAATTAGTGGCGCTGAGAAACAAGGACATGAGTGCATAATGACTGTGAAATGAAGAAATCAAGGGGTGCAGCCTATGCAAATGGTGCGCTAAGTCATGTGAAAAATGGGTCGCATATTAAGACGTAACACCCGCGTGTTGGGATGCGTGCGTGTGTTTTACTTTGATCCGAGCACCACATATCCATTTTGGTGATGAGTTTATAACACATTCAACCCTTTCTTTGTAAAATTGTGTGCATTTAGGAAGTTCTTTAAAGCTTTTCTGTTTTTTATTGTTATATTTAGTGTGGGCTGAAATAGGTGGAGACAATGTGGAGGTTAACCCCGGTCCTTACAGAGAGAACAGACTCAATTACATTCATCAAGACGGGAGTAATTCAAATGCGTGTCAGCGGTTCTGAATCAGATGCAATTGGGGTAACCTTGGTGAAGGGAGACTGTCGCCCTAATGTCTGGCCAATCAGGAGCAGATGTGTGACATACATCTGCGATCTCGCACACGCTTGCTAAAACACGCTGGGGATATGTTAACAGTTGCAAATGCCCGCCGCTATCAAGTTCAGCACAGACGTGGTTTGTCACCCAATGTCACAAAGGAGATTTTAATGATGTGGAGTATCTGACACTGAGACACACGCATATACTGTATTCACGCAGCCTCTCCTCTAATTAAAGACCCCTGTCAACAGCACGAGGACCCTCTCAATGTCCTCACACCTCATTTTACTTTCCGGCCACAATATGTTCATCCTTTTTATTCTGCTTGAGCTTGTTTGAATGCCCTTTAATGTGTGTTTTGATATATTTATTTAGAGAGGGACTGTTTTTTTCCATACTCATGTTTGACACAATTGTTTTTGACGAACTAACAAAGAACACAGTCGACAGCACATCCTGCATTGATTCGTGTTAATTGATATTCACCGATTTTAAGTTTATGTACACAATGTTATGGTACACCGAGAGAGTTGTGACCCATTTTAGTGAAGTATCGCAGGGACAAGACGCTTCACACTGACTGTCAGTGGAGTGGGACGTTTGATGATGGGGACGTTCTGTGGTTGTTCGAGTGTGTTTGTGTTTGTGTGTGTGGTGTTGGTGTTTCTCTTTGTATCTTTCAGTCTCCCATCAGTCAACACAGCTTTGGCTTCTCGTATCACTGGTTCTGAAAGCTCCTCAGGTGGTTTTAGAGAAACAGATCTTGATCTCATAGCACATTCATCTGGTGACAGGTTACTGACAGGACATGTGATATGTTATCTTTAGTGTATGTATTGTGAGTATTGTGTGATTATCCAATTGTCATTGTATTCATATGTCTGTCCTCTTCCTGTGTTTGTGTAGGTCCCAGTTTCTGTTGCTATGATGACACCACAGGTCATAACTCCTCAGCAGATGCAGCAACTCCTCCAACACCAAGTTCTGAGCCCACAGCAGCTCCAGCTGTTACTGCAGCAACAACAAGCACTGATGTTACAGCAGGTACGCACTCTTGTTCTGTTTCAGAGCATATACATTTCTTCTGTTCAAATATTACTCAGGCTTTGGCAAACAAACAACAAGCCATTGGGGGTCTGTGTGTCACAATGGGCACAACGTGAAGTGGAGTTCAATAAATAAATTAGTAAAAAAATTAATGAATAGTCTGAATAAATAATTTGGAATAGATTACGATGTTATATGTTATAGTCATAATGTAATTTATAATCTTATAAATTAGCAATAACAGTAATACTATGAAAACTGTTGCTGGTATTAATTACATTAATTTTTAATTAGATAATTTAGATAATTATCATAATATAATTTTTATAATTATTGTTGTTATTATTATTAATATCATCATCATAATAATACAATAAAAATGAATACAGCAGGTAATATAGTCTGGTAGTCTCGTAGCAACATGTCAGGTATATTTCAACAGTTTTGTACTGTTATTATTATTATCACAATAATAAAATAATACAACATGTAAATATAGTCTGTTCGTCTAATTAGTTTTAACATGATGTGCATATTTCAGCTGGAAATCAGATTTTAGAGCTAGAACTATTATTTATCATTACAAGTATTTAATTGCCAAAAGCATGCCCTACAAACAGTTATTTTCTTTTTCATTGCATTGAGCATACAGTACATCCCTCTCTTTCATCTGTTTTAACTGTTGCTCAGTCTATATGACCAACAAATAGGCCGACATTTTTTTCTTGTATTACAAGAATTAAAAATATTCTAATGAAACAACTTGTACAATTCTATGGTAAATCTGTGACACATGACTCAAAGAATTCCACACATTCTGATTATGAACTGACTGTAGGTTGTTCCTGATTCTCAGGAAATTTTTGGTTTTGAAATGAGAGTGAAGGCTCTATAGACAAACTTGCAGATGTTCACAGTGCAAAACTTCTGTTCGTAGTCAAACCAGTTTAGAAATAAATGTATAAGTATTATTATGCCACATATTTAATATAGAAGAATTTAGGTAATGTACTGTAGCAAAATGTCTTAATTCTAAGGATCAGAGTGGGGGGAAATAATAAAACATAACGTGGTGTCTTTAGTTTATGACTCTGTGATTTTGCAGCAGCAACTCCAGGAGTTCTACAAGAAACAGCAAGAACAACTCCACCTCCAGCTCATCCAGCAGCAGCATGGTAGCAAACAGCAGAGTAAAGAGGTATGCTGACTGTATTACTTTACACATACGCTCAGCCCTGGTGTTCATTACCTACCCCCAGTGCATCCAGCAGCTGTGTCCCACCAGCAGAAGTACAAAAGCTAAACCATTCCAGCACCTCTGTGTCATCTTATTTTGAATTTTAACAATGGGAAGAACCCTTTCCCGCTCTTCTATTTCTACACCAGCAATAATCTTTTTCTGTTTAATTAGATTTTCTGTTCTAAACAGTTGTGAGATAAAATGTATTTCTGTGATGTTGCCCCTCCAATATAATCTACTTTTTCCAAAATAAATTTTTTCCTTCTTTTGGAAGGAAGTCATGTGGAAGAGGATTAGGGCCAAGCAATAAAAAAAACATATCGAGATTAAAGTCATTATAATGCGAGATTAAACTCGTTAAATTTCAAGAAAAATGTCTAAATAAAATGTTGAGAATAAACTCATTAAATTCACAATAACGTTGATAAAATGCTGAGAATAAACACATTCGTGTCATGTTCAGTGTTTACTCACCTTTCCGTGGGTGCCGGCGTCGAGAGTATGCCGCGATTGGTCGACCAGAGTTTGTTTCCGCCTTTTGCCAAACTCGCTCTTCTTCCTTTTTTCATCACATATCGCATCGGATGCTATTTACATTAAGTGAAAATAGCATATTTTCTTTTACTCTTAATGACACCGCACATTTTTAGATGATGTGGTATTTACACTAGTGAAAATAGCGATTCAATTTACGCTATGTAAAAGTATCAGGTCTTTGCAATAAGTGTACATAGTAATTAGATGCTATTTATACTTATAATTAGTGACATATACTATTTGGACCTCAGTAATGTTGTACATTAACAGGATGCAATAATAACATAGATTGTAATGAGTGTAGGTATTTAAAGGATTAAGAGAGGCGGCTGCGGGTAAAAAGCGGCCCGAGAGCCGACTAAACCTACGCCAATGAAGACGCTTAGGAAAACACTCGTTAGGCAATTGATTTCCACTTTTCTGATGTGATATGTAATAAAAAAAGGAAGAAGAGTGAGTTCGGCAAAAGGCGGATTCGAACTCTAGTCAAACACATATGCTTCATCCACGAACATTACTCTCTACGACCTGCGCCACTGCAAATGCTGATCAACACTGTCCAACGAGATAAAATGAACATGACACGAGTGTGTTTATTCTCAACATTTTATTTCGACTTTTTTTTCTCTAAATTTAACGAGTTTTTTTCTCGAAACACGACGACTTTATTCTCGATATTTAATGAGTTTATTTTCAACATTTAATTTAGACTTTTTTCTCGAAATTTAACGAGTTTAATATCACATTATAATGACTTTAATCTCAAGATGTTTATTTTTTATTATGGTTTGATTCCCTATCCGCGCCGTACTTACGTTTGCCAAGGCACATTATGACCAATAAATCTAAATTACAGGAAAAAGCAGTGATATGATGAAATATTATTACAATTTTAAAGTAATTTATTTCCTGTGATGGCAAAGCTGAATTTTCAGCAGTCATTATTCCAGTCTTTAGTATCACATGATCCTTCAGAAATTATTTAAAAAAAATTGGAGTTCAAAAGAACAGATTTTTTTAATTGGAAAAAGTCTTAACTGTAACTGTATCAGTTTAATGCACACTTACTGTATAAAAGTATTGATTGCTTTAAAAAAAATCTCCCTGACCAAAACTTTTGTGAAGAGTAGTATATGTTTTCAATTGATTGTCACAGTTCCATGTTAAAGGGGTCATCGGATCCCCTTTTTCCACAAGTTGATATGATTCTTTAGAGTTTTAATGAAAAGTCTATGACATAGTTTGTTTAAAATTTCTCAATGGTAATGTAAAAAACAAATTTTTTACCCTGTCAAAAACAGCTATTTTCATATCAAGCCGTTTTTGTAGCATTTCCCTTTAAATGTTAATGAGCTCTGCTGGCCCCGCCCCTCTCTTCCGAGCTGCTCTCTGAGGGACTGTTTACTTTAGCCGCATTCGCGTGAAACTTGCTAGTTAGCACATTATTAGGAAAGGCGATTTGCAAAGATTCATTACAAAACATTATACTAACTTCTTCTGTAGATGAGGCTGGATCAAGAATGATTCGCGCGAACATAAGACGCATTTATGTAGATCGGGGAGCATCCCTTCAAAAACAAACGTGATCCACTGCGTCTTCAGCGGCTCAGATTTTGGGAGTAAATGACGACTGCTATGTTCGTTATTACATACAACAACAGAACACCTCAATTGCTTATTAGGAGACATTCTTGTCTACATCTGCTCCAGCTGTGAAACAATGGCGGACTGATGACAGCTCACTCAGGGCAGGTCTAAGGTAAAACGCCAGTCCAGTCTGTGCTGAAACACCACTGTCAATCAAACTATAGTGGGAGGGGCCTGTCTGTGTGACGTCTCGATTTGAGAAAGGTGTAAGCTTTGTAGTTAACAAAAACCCCTGGGATTTTTATCATTGTTAGGGGTGGTTGTGTCCCACACACTGCCAACAAACATTCAGTTCAAAACTTTGTAAAAGTGCATGTAGCATCCTATGACCCATTTAAAACACCTCATTGAGTATGTATTTGGTGGGGAAAATCTGTGTAGTTTTGTCACAGTAAAATGTATTAAATCAATCTAAAAGTACAGTCTTATTTGCGAAAATATTTAATAAACAAATATTTGTGATTCAACAAGAAATCGGTGCGCAGAATCCATATAGATCCTTTTATGAGCGCTCTGTGTATTTATATTTATGTGTTCAATATGACCAGATTGAATGGTACATGAGGTTTCCCCATTGACAGAAATATGGCACAGTTGTAGTATATCTGAAGTGTTCTACCTCTTTGTCTTTCTCTGTCTTCTTTCCCCTTTTTTTTTTTTTTTGTTTTTTTTTGTTTTGTTTTTTTTAAACTTTCACCCAGCTTGTTTCGTCTGTCTGCTCAATGAACACAGGATATGGCAATGCTCTGGACAAAAGAAGCGATTATTGCGCGGTCAAAAGCAGTTCAAAGACAATCAGAGTTTCACTTTTTAACTTCCCCACCGAGAGCTTATAAATGAAGGCGAACTTTATAAAACACACACACATACGCATACACATGTTCTCACATGCTTACTTCAAAGTCCCCCAGCTCGCTAATTAATGAACTGGGGGCTTCAGTTTGGACAAGTTGTGGTGTGTTGCCTCCATAAATCAATGAGACAGGACTGTTTCTCTTGCCTCTGACAGAAGCTGTCACTCTTACTCCCTTTCTATCTCTCTCTTTCCCTCTCTCTCATGTTAGAAGGACAGTCGAGGGGAAGGGGACTCTAAAATGGGAGGGGGGTTGAAAGAGAGAGGGTGGCACCGTCAAAAGAAACAATTGATCAGCTGAATGAAACGTGACGAACAGGAAGAAAAACACCATATTAAAGAGTATTATGTATGATCACAGGAATTTGATGCAGCCCTCAAGAGGCTCTCCTCCGTCTGTGCGTGTTTTTCTCTCGCGCGCGCACGCTCCCTTTCTCCCCCTCCTTCGGCTTTCTCTCGTGTAGTCATCAAAAGATGGAATACGAATTGTTGCAGCGACTCCTCCCACGGGGGTCAGACAATAACCCCCCGCTGCTGCTTTGTGCCTCTTTTATTTAAAAGACAACAAAATGTCTTAGGTTTTCAAAGATTTTTAACTTTGTATTGGAGAAGAGGCTATAAAAGGGCCTGGCAGCGTCAGTCTGGATCATGTTGTCAACCTCTCTGTTCTTGCCTCTCTCGCGTGCCACTCCGAGTTAACCTCCCGTTCGCAAGCCGGGCCAGCGTTAACACTTAGGTTAACACTTGTGTGCCAAGAAAGATCTAGAGTGGCCCAGGCTTTCCTTCATGGGGACATACAGATGAAAATAAACACACTTTATAATGCGGTTCAATTTATTAACATGCAATTTGTATCACAAACTAATACTCTAATACAGTCCAATCAAATCCCAAATGAAATCAATTGACATAGTTTTTAATTTTGTGTCATGTAGTTTTGAGCCTTTTAAAGTTAAAGGTAGATGATATCTCTTACATAATTTTATTTGAAAACAGTATTTTACAGAAAAGTCAGCATGGTGTTTTCTGTCAATTTTCATGGACTTTTTGCTTTTAATTGTCCTGATAATGAAAGAGAAGACAAGGGTAATGTGATCAGGACATGACCTGGAACTGAACCTGCTTCTCTGTGGGAGCATCACAGCATGCATATGTTGCACTACCACTGCGCTAACCATTGACATTAAAGGGATAGTTCACCCAAAAATTTGATGTTTATCTGCTTACCATCCAAGATGTAGGTGACTTTGTTTCTTCAGTAGAACACATATGATGATTTTTAAGTCCAACCGTTGCAGTCTATCAGTCGTATAATGCATGGCAATGGTAACAATATCTATGAGAGTAAAAAAAAACATGCACAGACAAATCCAAATTAAACCCTGCGGCTCGTGACGACACATTGATGTCCTAAGACACGAAACGATCGGTTTGTGCCAGAAACCGAACAGTATTTATATAATTTTTACCTCTAATACACCACTATGTCCAACTGTCTTTGGGCGTGCGCACGGCATCCGGTGCGTGAGGTGTGTACGCGCTCTGGCGTAGTTTACGTTAATGGGTGTGTTGATATCCAGCCGAAGAACAATAAACCATAACTTCAGGCGAGCAGGCTCAGAAGTTGGGAATGTGTGGAAAGTCACCACTCCCGAATGAGTTTGCGCGAGAGAATGTAATCTTTTAGTTTTAAGTCTGTTTGAACAATCCGGATAAGTGCAAGTAAGTACCATTTTGATTAGCCGTCGTACCTACAATGACTGTGCATTGTGTAAACAATGAGTGACGTATACGTGTGAGAGATCACTTCTGGCGCTTGCGTAAAGTACGCCAGAGCGCGTACACACCTCACGCACCGGATGTCCACACCAAAGACACTTGGACATAGTGGTGTATGAGAGGTCAAATATGATATAAATACTGTTCAGTTTCTGGCACAAACCGATCGTTTCGTGTCTTAGGACATCAATGTGTCATCACGAGCTGCAGGGCTTAATTTGGATTTGTCTGTGCATGTTTTTTTTTACTCTCATAGATTTCGTTACCATTGCCATGCATTATACGACTGATAGACTACAACGGTTAAAGTTAAAAATCATCACATGTGTTCTTCTGAAGAAACAAAGTCACCTACATCTTGGATGCCCTGGGGGTAAGCAGATAAACATCAAATTTTCATTTTTGGGTGAACTATCCCTTTAAAGCATTTGAATGTCCAAAGCCTCGTGATCAGGGTTAGAGCGCGGAGAAAGAGAGAGAAAAAGAAACAGACCTTTGACAGGCAGATGAGGATGGGTGGACCCTGAATGAAAGAGAAAAAAAAGAGAGCGAGCACTTTATCAGGCTGTTTCAGATCTGTTCTGGGTCTAAAGGTTGACCTGCTCACGGCTGTGCTGCAATACCTTTTTTGTGCGCCTTCTGTTTGGAGAAGTAAACACAAAGTGAAGCATCCTGTGTTTGGGAAGAGGGTGCGGCACACAGCTTGGCAAAGCTAGTTTACACTTTAATGTACCAACAAACATGCGCAACACACTAACACGTGACCCTTGGGGTCCATTTATTTTACCTCTGGCCCTCAGAAACCTTCAGAGGAACCGTGCCTTGATTATGGCAGATGTTTAGCCATTGTTATGATACATCAAGGAGGTCGTAAACAACAGTATTAGCATAGAAAGAGGTCAACTGAAGGGTTCAATAGCCCTGTATCTCCAACACATCATCCATTTGTTTTGACTGAGAGGTGATTGGGGATGTTAGATAATTTCCTCCAATTTATCGTTCTGACAACGCAACAGTTCATTCGCCCATTCCTCCCTCTTCTTCAGTCTTTCAACACCCTCTTCTCCCTATTTCCCTTCCACTTTTACTAACTCTCCCCCTTCTTCCTCTCAAAATTTCCCCAGTTCTATTCCACTTTCCTTTTTCTCGAAACTCCATTCCTTTTGTCCAGATGTGAGTAAGTGATATATTACCGTCTTTCTTCAAAAGAAGACACTTAACACAAACTCCTTCAATGATATGATATACATTGCAATGCATGTCATGATTCAAAAATCAGTTCGTTCAATCAATTGTTAAACATTCCAACTAGATAAATTACATAAAGAAACTGTTATAATGTCAAATTCAATAAATGTGTTAAAAAGCATGTTTAAGGAATCTCACGCGTTAAGGCATTAACATTTACTATGCCTAATGCGTGCATTAATGAATCCCAAAAATGAAATATATTTATGAAAAACATTAAAAATATGTTATGAAAATGAAATAAATATTAATATGTAAAACGTCAGTGCACTGAACCTTATTGTAAAGTGTTCAATTTTTTAACAGGTCAAGACATTAAATCAAATTTGACCCTGTTTATTTTATGCATAAATATTTTATGCACACTTCAAATTATAAAGAAAAAAAATCATAGCCTTGAATGAAAGTGTAATTTTCTCTGTCTTAGAAATGACTTTATGCAATATAATAAAAAAGATTTATCACAAAATATATAAAATTAACACACTGCTTAGCTCTCCTCCTATTGCATGGTTACCCTGTTACTTCACAGTCCTGATTTATCCAAAGGAGACAATTGGTTGGCTCTGCACTTACACGCTGCTGAATATTACAGAGCTCTTTTCAGTCACAGGTTGTTTGCGGAGTTATGAATGGCCATAATTAAAATCCTGTAGCTCTTATTAGGAATGATTAACAACATTTCATTATTTGTCATGAGCCTCCCTGACTCCTCGTTAATTAAGAGGTGACGCAAATGTGGGAATGTACCTGTCCATGCGTTTTTGTGTGTGTGTGTGTGGGTGTGTGTGTGTGTGTGTGTGTGTGTGGTGTGTGTTGTGGGTGTGTGTGTGTGTGTGTGTGTGTGTGTGGTTGTGTGTGTGTGGTGTGTGTGTGTGTTTTAGCAGCCCAGAGTGACTAAGTAATGTTTGTGCACGTGTTTTTGTCATAATTGTTTGTGAGTGTGCGGATGATATGTAGACCTCTCATCCTCTCTCCGTATCCCTCGGCAGGTGTCTGCGCAGCAGTTGGCGTTCCAGCAACAGCTGCTCCAGGTTCAGCAGCTCCAGCAACAGCATCTCCTGAGTCTGCAGAGACAGGGGCTGCTGTCCATTCAGCCCAACCAGACTCTGCCCCTGCACTCCCTCACTCAGGGTAAGCACAGACACATCCATCTCCCCTTAAGAGGATTTTCACACTGAGAGCAACAGAAATTGCTGACAACAACTGTATGAAAAGTTCAACAAAATTATTCACATGATTACAACATGAATTTTCATCAGCCTCCAAGAAAATATCACTTCTTATCACACTGCTTGCCTGATATGGCTTTTTTATGTTTCCCATACCTGGAGGCTTTATTTTATTTTATTTATTTATTTATTATTTTTTGCTAAATTCAGGGGGTGGGCATTTAATGATAAAAAAGTCATATGAATACAAACATGAAAAGGAATTAAAAAAAATTGGGGGGTGGGCATCTTTTTTTTTAAACAAAGTTTTGCACTTAGTGTAGATTTTTGAACATTTTACAGATGCATGCAAAATTAGGGGAAATATTGTGCTTGGTGAGAATAGGCTTTTATGTGCTTTCTACATTATAGTTTCTGTTTTGTTTTTTTTTTAGAACCAGAAAATGTCTCCTACATTTCCACACGTCCATCACATATGCATACAGTATTTCTCTCTTTTAACTCTATTGTCTTATATTGGCTCCCCTTCAGCCCTAAACATACTAGCACCATTGTTTTCTAACTTCAACCCACTAAACTAGTCAAAGATTAATCACTTCACAAACAGTCAGTGAGTCAAAAAGGTGTTTTTCCAGGAGGTGTATTGCTTTATTTTCCTTGTCATATTTACTTAAGGAGCAGCAACAGAATGACAAAGACTGCATTCATACCGGTTTTGTTTTTGTTTCTTTCGAAAGCTGACTGTACTCTCTCCAGGCTAAGACAAACAAGCCCATAACAAGATAAGGCCGTATAAAGGCTGGGGAGTGGGTGCTTGGGTAACACGCAAATACAAACTGTGTTTGTTCAGTCTTGTTATTGTTTGATCAGGGCATAGTCGGGAAAGCTGAGCCACTCCACATACCCACGTTGCCCTGGGGCTGGGCGAGGCGATGCTTTACGATGCGAAGCCACAGGCTGGTGTCAGACAGGAGGCCATCTTAGTGACGAATTATTTTTTTTCTCCAACAAGTGATTGAATGACATCTCAGAGCAGTCGTTACCCAGGGAACATTGCAAGCATGCCAGGCCCATTCAGAGGACAGTAATGAAAAACGGGATAGGACACGTGCTGATTTTCTACTGCAGAACACATGAGATATTGTATGCATATATAAGCGTGCTTGGCAGTGTAGATTATTTCCTAGTTTAGAACCTGGTTGTCTAATATTAGTTCAAGATAGTGGATATGCCTGATTGGGTAAATAGTTTTAGGATTCCTTGAATCTTATTGGTGGTTAAGTGCTAAGAAACAGAGTAGAAAATAAACTTCTTTTATTAGCCACTCTTGCATTTTAATTTATTTTTGGACTCAATTTAGGCTTTTGTTTTCTTTATTCATCACTAGAATCAAATTAGTTTTTTCAAATGCACATCTTTGTGTTTAAGCAGTGCCATTTCTTGTCAAATGTCAGTCTGAGATGTTGCCTGGCACAGTGGCTGGTAAATGTGGGCCCAAATTTGGCTGGAATGGGGGGTAATTTCATACCCTGATTAAAACACTTGTCATTGTGTGTGTGTGTGTGTGTCCTGCACATTTTCTGCTTCACTGTTAAAAGTTATTGATGACCTTTTTTTTCTTTCACACTCCACTGCATTCTTTCATGCTCCAGCAGCCCAGATTTCCATTCGCAAGATGTAATCTACAACATTCAGTAGTTAACTAAGTAGTTAGTATTGGTGTGATAACTTATGTTACCTTCTCATGTGTGCGTGGTGATTATGTGCTTGGGCAAGCTACTAAGGAAGATTACTCAGCCAGCGACATGGGCTGAAATGGGCTTATTTATTAGACCCTCTGACTTTGATGTTTGAATAAAATCTTTTTACATCACAGCTTTACATTTAATGTACAGGCACATCCAGTCATTTTCTACTAGATTTAAAAGACTGTTTACAAGTATGCAAGCTAGCTCTCTGGCATGGCGCAGACATCTGAGACTTCAATCAAAACAATGTGTTTTAGATCGTTGTATTTGAGGTTGGATCACTTTTTGGACTTTTTGACGTTAATGTTTTGGAGAGGGTCAACTGAAGTCTGCTATGAATTATAACAATGTGTTGGAGGAGATAAAAATCATAAACTGGGTCCAGTAAGAAAAAAAAAACAGTGGACTTAGCAGTTTGAGTAATAGAGTGAGAAAATAAACAGAACAGATGAATATTCAAGAAATGCAGACAAGATGAGGCGTATTTGGTAGAGTTAAACTATTTCTCCTGTGCCACGTACACATTGCAAACTTTTGGGAGTAACAACCATATTTAAATATGGTGTGAATCCTCTAAATAGTCATTCTGATCATTCCGAGTGTGAATGAAATACAGGTGTCACTCTGGATTTTATGATAGTTGGGACAAAAAAAGCTTATTTTTTTGTGTTTTTTGAGACTTATATGTAACAAAAAAAAGTATTTTTAGTGACTTGTTAATTATTTTATAATTATTTATTTTCAAATTTTGCACTTTTTTTACAAGGTTTTTTTTTTATCACTGTCATTTACCTTTTGAGCATTTTGCTGAAATTTGGTGGAAAAAGAAAAATTCCGTAATGCGTCGAATTAATATCTGAAATTTTCTTGAGTAAATTACACTTGTGAAGATCTCAATTTTTTGTTAAAGGGGTCATATGATGCGATTTCAAGTTTTCCTTTCTCTTTGGAGTGTTACAAGCTGATTGTGCATAGATAAGATCCCTGAAGTTGCAAAGACTAAAGTCTCAAAACCAAAGAGATATTCTTTATCAAAGTTAAGACTCTGCCACGCCCCCCTAAAACGGCTCGTTCTAACACGCCCCCACATATCTACCTCACTATGTGAAAATATTTGCATAATGTGGCCCAAATGTGCAAGCAAAGAAAGAAGGCGTGGTTTCAGGAACAGCAGTAGTGTTGATGCAGCCGTGTCAGGGAGATGCTGTGTTTCAGTGCAAAAGCTCTTTATTTGGCCTTCCGGCAGTAGATGCATTTAGGAATCTTTAAGATTACTTACAACGGAACAGCAGTGCATTTTATGGACGACCGTTTCGTGAACATATGAGAGGAGGTAATTCTGACTTTGCTATGACAATCTGGCGCTTCTGAATCAGCTACTGTTTTGTTATTAGTTTAAGTATTTGCTATTGACTGTTCAAATGCGGAGTTTTGCGCATCGTGTGTGTGTGCGTGGCGTTCGCGCATTTGTTGTTTTGTGAGAGAGGAGAGAGCACACAAGGGTCCTCACAGTGGAGTCCCCCCCCCCCCCCCCCAGCTGAGCTGTCTATTAACCGTGGCTTGTGTACTGCAAACACCTACCAGCTTCATCAACTGTGTCTGTCACGCGACTCTGTTCCCCTTTCGGGCTCTGTCTTTACATTTATTTTGAAAGATGAAGCTCACGATTATGGTAAGGAACGTTACATTTCCGACGAGTGCTTGCGGTGTTCGGCCAATCAGAGCAGACTGCGCTTGTCGGAAGGAGGGACTTTGTAAAAAACGAAGCGTTTGAGAGAGGCGGGGGTATAGAGGACCTACAATAATGTACAGTATTTGAAAAATAAGTTTTTTTGAACTATGAAGCATGTCACATATTCCTTCATTACAATTCTTTACAGTTACAAACAAAAACACCAATACACAAAATAATGATCTTTAAAAAAGCATCATATGACCCCTTTAACAGAATTGAATTAGGCAGAAGAGGCCTGGTCGTCTGCATTGACGTGGCTGCCGCATGTGTGTTTGTCCCTCATCTTCCACATTATTAGCCCACTCTCATCTAAATCTGTGCCTTCCTACACACACGTTATGAATCCCTCTAGTTCTAGAGTTCATTCTCATTCCCAGCCGCACATTAGTTAAGTTGTCCAGTCAAGGGCCACAGGACACCGACAAGACAAATTTGCCACTAATATGAAAGCAGTGAATGTGACCAGGCATGAAGCGCGATGTGCGCGCGGACCCATCAGGGGACTCCGGCCCCTCGTCCGGCTTCGCTGGCAGTGATTGATCAGCTGGCAGTACGGCACTGTTTAATAGCTTCTGTAGCATTAGGGAGGAACATATTTTAGGCCTAAGGGCTGCATATCAAAGGCCCTGGTGATCATAACCCCTTTAACAGGAGGGAGAGAAGATCTCTGCCTCACAGAACAATAAACTAATAGTAGTGTCAGTTTGCCCCCAGTGGCGCGGCGGCGGTTTTGTCGAGGAAGACGAGGCTGCTTTCCGTGGTCCCTGCGCGGAAGACGGCATTTTTTATCAGGCTGCTGATGGGCCACAACTAATGTGGTTGTGAACCTTAAATCAACTTTCCGCTTGCTCGAACACGGTCACCAGGGTACCGGGGTACAAGGACAGAAAAAGGTTGAAGCACGAGTTCGGGGCCCCTGTCTGGGTGTTGCCGCTACCTGCTGCGGTAAAAATTGAGTTGCTTCGCCGGCGATCAGTCAAACGTCTCAATGACATCCATTTTTTAAAAGCGCAAGTGTGTATCTTTGGCTTTTAATGAGAGGATGTGCGCCGCTGAAAAATGACTTTAGGGCTGTTAAAGCGATCTGGAGTTTGCAAGACGAATTTAAGGACAAAGAACTGTTTTAATGCCATGTGTTATCTGCGAAACGTCACATCCATCATCTGCTACTAAATGACGATAATGCTGTGACGTTTGCCAGATTGGTTGAGAGGTCATGTGAAGATATATGCAGGCAATTTTGAGAGATACATCTGTGGGAAAGAGAGAGACGGGGGATGGAAACCAAGACTTAGAGCGAGATACAGACCTGCAGAGGAAAAAGGTTTATGGGGGTGTCAGACACAACAACACAGCTTTGTACCACTCTGTTAGCCCACTCATCAGCTCCCCCTCCTCCCTCTGGCTTGGATTCGTTTCAGTAAACAGTGGTGTCGGGGTCACCTGGACTTGTGGGTAATTGAGGGAGAGTGGGCCGCCCTGTCAAACACGTCGGCTAAAAATACATTGCACACTGTCACTGCACTCCAAGTGGGGGGAAAATGATTGTTCCCCTCTATGTCCAAACCCAAAAACAATCACCAGCGTGTGACCTTCTTGAATCCACACGGACAAGTTTTTCCTCCCTCACAATGACAACAGCAAAGACAAAAAACAATCGGGTCGATATCTTTGGACATCGCCATCAGAGTTTCATGAGGATGTTAAAAACACTGCAAGACGGCACAAAAAAGCCCAAGGAAGCAACGTAGCACATGGGAAGGTTATGATTTGTCCTGCAATAATTTCCGCTGGCTCTTTTATATGCAAACGATCTTGTGTGAATTTATGGCAGTCCTACCAGACTCATTTCACAGTTTTTAGTCTCTCTCGCTCTGTCTCTTTGTCTCTCTCTCTCTCTCTGGAGTCTTAGCCGCCTCATTAGCTTACTGTTCTCCATTACTGGCATAATTAAAATCTTTAGTAGCTTATCAAATTAAAAATATTTTCTGCTGATCGTATTGAGATCTTCACCTCGCCGTTATTTTGTCACAACAGGAATAAATTAAGACTAAGCGATTCTTGCACAAATGTATTATGCCGGAGTGCTTGAAAGAGGCCACTTCTGGTATCTGTAAAGAGAATTATTATGAAGGAGAGAGTATGAGAGAGTGAGGGGGGGAGGGAAAACAAGGAGACGAATGAAGATAACCAAGACAAAAATTGCTCTCCATTTGCTTTCGCACATTTCGAAAATCGATTTAATTGTGATGTTAAGCGATTGATCCCCCACCGCCCAAAACAGCCCCTTCCCGTTTAATTTCACAGAACATACAAAGAACTTTGTAAAGTCACACAGTGGGTGCGTTCCATTCAGAGCTCCATTCTTATGCGCTGTTGCTGAAGGCAACATTCATCTTTTTTTAGATTTGTCCAAATGCATGTATTTGTGTATATATATCTTTATATTATACAGTACTGCTCAAATGTTTGGGGTCACTAAGATTTTAGTCAAAGAAATTAATACTTTTATTCAGCAAGGACACATTCAATTGATCATAAAGTGACAGTAAAGTGTCTGTTTCAAATAAATGCTGGTTTTTTTACTTTCAAGTCATCAAAGTATCCTGAAACAAAAGTATCACAGTTTCCACAAAAAATATTAAGCAGCACAACTGTTTTCAACATTGATAATAAGAAATGTTTCTTAAACACCAAATCAGCGTCTTAGAATGATTTCTGAAGATTTCATTACTGGAGTAATGACTGCTGAAAGTTCAGATTTTCCCTATATCACAATGTGATATTATTTTTGATCAAATAAACGCAGCCCTGGTGAGCATAAGAGACTTCTTTCAAAACTTTAAACAAATCTTACTGACCCCAAAGTATTACATGCATAGCATCATGTCATAATATTTAAATAAATACAAATGCTTCTGAATATGATGGAGGTTCTTTAAGAACATGGTTGCTCAAGTAGGCTAATTTCATTGTTAGCTCTTCTAATTCTCATCCTGGTAGTGCTAGTCTTAGAGTCAGCTAGATGAAACACGTGGCATATGTGGGTGTGCATGTAAGTGTTTGTGTGCGTCTGTCACAGAATTGAGGCAACATCTTGTCTTCAAGCAATTTTTCTTCCCACTTATCTTCTCTCTTTTTTTCAAAGGACGCATGAGCTGCAGTGTGCTTGACTTGTTAAATGAGGTTTAAGTCGTCTGTGTCAATTGGAGGCGGTGCAAAACTTTAAGCATTTTGCACATTAACATGCTTTCGAGAGTATTACCCTGGGGGCTTGTTCGTTCTTTCACTTTCTCCCCCTCTCTCTCTTGCAGAGAGGGATGTTTCTGTGGTCTTGTTTTGTGTGTGTGTGAGAAAGAGCTGGCTGACTTCCTTGTCAGAGAAATAATGGTGATTATTCAGATTTCATGCTTTGTCTGTATGCTAATTATTTACTTCAAGCATGAAATGTGCGTGAATGCCAGGGAATTTTTGTACACAAACACGCTTCGCATAGCACGTAGGGGAAAAAGAGCGAGCGTGAGAGAAAATGGCAGAGCGAGAGGGCAGGCGCCGCGTATCAGCCTGTAGTGGAATAATTAATGCCCCGCTTTTGTTTACTGAGCCCTTGTTTTTTATTTAATTATGCCATGAGTAGAACCAGATTAGCTGTTAATTGATTTAATTATCCAATTTGTTTGTGGCAGGCATGATTCCAGCCGAACTGCAGCAGCTGTGGAAGGAGATGACAAACAGCCATGTGAAGGAGGAGAACAGCGCGACCAATAACGGTCACTGGGGTCTGGACCTGTCATCCCCCTCCCCCGTTCCCCCCAAAAACCACAACCAGCATGGATCCACCAACGGCCTGTACATCAGCCACTCGCTCAAGAGAGAGGGGTAAGACTGCTGAGACATTGAGCCACTGGAGGAGAAAAGTTTGTTCTTCACTTTTGATCGCTGGCTTTGGTATTTGGGCAAAATTTGAGCACAGTTTGAGACACTGTTGAAGACTAGAAGAGACACATGTGAGATGATTTTTAAATATTCAATTGTATTGACTTCTTGGAATCATTGAGGCATCATTACCCCTGTTGAAGGTGGATAAAAGCCAAATTGATGGACAGGTACCCACAGGGCATTTCCTGCATGTGAATATTAATTTATCGCTTCTAAGTACCTTGGCATTTTCATTAAGGACCGGGCCTGTCCGCTTAGTCTTGTTCATCAGGGAATTCCAGTTAAACACCTGAGAGAATGGCACTGTTAGAATGGTTAGATTACTGTAATGAAAATAAAAAATATCTTCCTTCCTTTTTAATTATTATGGCAACTCCAACTTATATTAATTTTATTTTTCTAATAATTCATTTCATTTACTTATTTATGATATCCTAAACAAAACTTCAGAAATGTCATCAGAGCAATTATTCCTTAATTAACAATTCTGAATCAATGCACTTTGTGCGGCAGAATGTGCATAAAGAGCAGGTAATTCAGTACAGTTATATGTAACAGTTGCACAACACAGCACAGCTTTGCTAAACACTGTAAAGCCTCTTTAACGCTCTGACACAAAGATTTATTTGGAGGAAGCATTGCATCGCTCTGTCTTTAAGGAAGAGATTAATTTAGTTTATAACACATTTGCTTGTTTTCATGTGCTCAGGCCTGATTTTTGAACCGCTGGTGCGAAGCCTCCAGGCACTGTGAGCTCATTTATTTGTCTCTCTCTCTCTTTACATCTGACTTAGATTTGGCTGATCAAAACCAACATGTCATTATGAAAGCAATGCGAATGAAAACACATTTAGTGCTGCAAAACAAGCTCTAGCTGAAGGTAAAGAGAGAGTTCATGTATATGTGTAGCAACTTTTTCTACTAGTGTAGAGCAGAATGGAGTTCATGACAGGTTCAACATGTCAAGGGTTATTTAAACTAACCATGATGTCACTGATGCTGTGGGGTATAATAGGCACTCTCTTTCTTTCTATCTTTCTTTTGTTCTTTCGTTCATTTGTGCCACTCAAACAGTTCATAAGAGGCTTGACTCACTATTGATTGTTAGTGTTGACGTTAACATGTACTTTGTAAAGTACTTTGTACTTTGAGCACAGAAAATCATTACACTCAATCCTGACTGAAAAATCTGTTTTCGTTTAAACTGAATTAATTGTATACATGTTTTGCTGTATTTATTGAAATACACGTTTATAAAGAATGTTTCTCTCCTTCATTTTGGATGGAGTTTCTATTAAGCTTGTAGTGATTCTTCATTTAGGAACACTTGATTTTTTAGATAATAAAAAGAAACTTGAGGGGAAGATGGGAGAATATGTAATTGAACCCTAGTAAAAAAACTAATACATTTAAAATACATTTATTTCATACTAAGTATAGTTCAAGTCCATTAACATATTTACTGACATATTGCTAGAGACTTACTGATATAAAAATTCTAATGAAACTTTATTTGGAGTGTACTACTTATATATTGCACAATATATATTTCTTAATATTAAGCCTAAAATGTGATTTAATGTCACTATTGATGAGGATTGTATGATCTTTGAATAATATCGGTCTTTAAATGCAAGATATTTAAAGTGTACCTAAAGTATACTTGCAGTAGTACTACTTTAGCACTAATTTCATACAATTAAAGTGCATTAAGTACAAAGTTATTTGTTCAAATGAGCAGACTTTAAGTATACCATTAGTACAGTACAATTGCAGGGTATTTTTAAGTACATACATTTGTAAATGTATTTGTAGTATAATTAGCATGAAATAAATGTATTTCAAATACATTTTAGTATATTTATTTTTACTATGGGAAGAGACACAGTAAAAGGTTGAAAGCTGTTCTAATCTACTCTTTAAAACTAGAATGATTGTTTGCTTTTGCTTTGAAATCATACTGGTGGATAGAAAGGTTCCCCTAATTGAATAATCACCCAATTATGCTGTCTAGGTAGGGAGCTCACTAGTTTTTTAATCAGAGCCACTCTATTCTATTTCTCTAGCTCTTTTTCTCCCTCTCTCCCCTGAATTGTAAGTCTATCACCCCATTTCCTCAAAGTGCATAAACAACTAGTACTCCATCACAACACCATAACTCTTTTGTGCCATAGTAGGCTTGAAACACTCAGAAAGACATGTTGGAAAACTAACTGCTTCGCTCCCTGCCTCTCGCTCTGTGTCAGAGATTAAAGAAGACGTCAACAGCAGTTTAGCACCCATGCCGTGAAGAAGGCGTTTTGTTGACTGAGGATCTCAGATCTGTCAGAAAAAGGGAGCAGGTGATCACCCCTCTCTCATCCATCCGTTAGCTGAGGAATTAGTGCTGGAAATGCAGCCAAATCATTACTATTCACATGCAAAAGCACATTAGAGAGACAGTGCTAATTACATGGCGCTTTGATGATTTTCTGTGTTGCATTAATATCCGTGTTCTTTTATTAGCAAACACATGCTCCATCACTACACCTTACAGGGCATCCAAGAAAATTTAACACATTTTTAATCTGTAGAAGCTTCGTTGCTTGGAATCCAAGGTTTTGAGTGGAAGAAATGAAATGTCATCATTGCACACAAACGTTAATGAACTTTTAATTGATGCGGTTTTCCCAAGTCCCTCTTGTCGTGAAACACGCGGGCGGCTGTGCACTGATGGACTCTGCCCTAGCTCTCTCAGATTGGTTTACCACCGGGGTCTTAAGCACCGTGCAGGCCGTTTCATGTGTCATATAAAATCTGGCCAGTCGCTGCGACGCCTGCAACTAAAACCTTAAGTGCATCCAGCGGCATCATTCACTGTCTTTTCACTTCCGTCTTAAAGGAAGGAGAGAGAAACTCAATCACTTCGTGCATGTTTAGACACGATGCTTCCCTGCTTTTAGCAGCCTCCATCGGCTCCCACTGGTGCCTGCACAGAGACAACTAACACATGCACACCCAAATATGATAAAAGCCTTCGACGTGTCAGTCCACCCGACCCATCGGTGCTCAGATAAGGGACAAAAAGCACTCATGAACCTGTGTGAACCTTTCTAAGGTGATTGGAAATTAGGTGTGTGCTATCTGACCAAAGCCCAACAGGAAATGATTACCTCATTTATTTATTTTAATTTTTTTCAGGGTCTGGGATGGGTTTAAAAAATATACAGATGGCTTCCTGTCTGAGCTCTCCAGACGTCAGACCTCTCTCCTTCTTCGTTAGGTTGGCTACGATGATACTTTGCTCAGTGCATGATAGTACGATCCTAAACCATAATGTAATGAAAGATGATAGGACAGAGCCGAGCTGCCTCACAGGAGCTGTAAGAGCCGATGAAGGATATAAATGCACATGTGGTGGTGTTTTTGATGTGCTGGGACTTTTTTAAATTATTTATGTATTGCCTCTTTTTACTTTTAACCTTGAATGCAAAGCAGATGGCACCTTTTTGCTTGTTAAACTACAATTTAAGTTTACATTAAAGTCTGTCTTCTTGTGTTTGTCTTAATTTTAAATAAAGAACTGGAAAAGTTACCACACTTACACACTTCAACAGACAGACAAGATCACTGACAAGCTTTGACTCTTTGTATTTGTTGTTTTTTTTTGTACGGAATGAATGAGGTCAGTATAGAAAGAAAACCTATGGTGTCTGTCAGTCTTCTTCTGAGTTGTCATTTAAAACCGTTTAGTCATCCATTGTTCAAAATGAGCTTTGTTTCCTGAATCACAAGCCTTTAAGCTTTTCACAACTCAACTCATATTTATTTATCTATAGCCTAGATCATCTTGGAATTAATTAAAACAAGTAATGGTGCACGACATGTTTCTTGTTTAAAAGGAAACAGTAAGAGATTCAACATATATTTTTTTATTAAAAATGAAAATGGTTGCCTTCATATGTTCATACATATGTTTATTTAGTTTATTTTAGCTTTTAATAGATTTTTTTGGCACATCTTAATATTTTACATCAGAAAATATAACTGTTATAAGATTATTGTCTTGAAATTGGCATGTTTTGTCTTTTTTTCTATTTCATTGCATTGATCAAACATGTTTCACACCTATTTTGTTAAAGGTGTGTGTGTGTGATGTGTTTGTTGTATAAAAAAAACATAATCTGCTTTTTTTGTTAAATCCTTATAATTGGAGCTATTGAGAGTTTTCTGTCTGAATAGGTCTAAGATTTATGTTATATTAATTCAGCTATATATTAAATTTAACAAATGCCACTACATTTCCTTCTGCAGATAAAACAACACTTCTGAAATTGAGAGAAAAAAAATAGGTGGATCTTCGCTGCTAAGCTTTCTTGTGCCTGCGGTGTAGTTCATATGAAAGCATGCTGCACTGAGCTGTTGACGACCCTGTGCAAGTGAATAAATTGATAACAGGTGGGGTGTGTTTACTGTTTGCGCTTGGCGGGAGCAGGCCAGATGGATTTGGGAGCTTCCTGTTGTGGGAAACACTTGTTGCTCCAGGTGGATGGCAGGGACCACGGTTCAGTGCTCAGGGCTAAAGGACGTGCTGTCTCTCAGAGCCTCGTGCTGCCCTGATCAAAGCATTCCTCTGTGCGCATCAGAGGAGACCCATAATTGGCTATTGATTGGCCAGCACCGGGACGCTCAGAGGCTGCAATAGGCTGACAACTCCAGCTATGCTGAAAGCAGAGATCACATGGTTGCACTGATCACACACTTCCTGTAGAAGTCAGTGGTCATGTGAGTGTCAGTGCTGTGTCAATAAAACAACAAGCTGCAATGTTTTTTTTGTGCTGAAGGGGAAGGTTTCTTTATTAGTTGTAATATTTTAGTGGATAAGTCATTAATATTTCATTAAGTAGTATTATGGAGATGAATTACTCTTTAGCCTCTTTCATAAAAGTCCAATGATGCGTGAATATGTTGTGTATCAAATATTAGCAGCCTTGATATCACACTAATGTGTCTTTTCTTCTTGTAGATCAACGTTGGATGATCATTCTCCTCACAGTCACCCTCTCTATGGTCACGGAGTCTGCAAATGGCCAGGATGTGAAGCCGTGTTTGAAGACTTTCATTCATTCCTGAAGTAAGCATCTCACACACACACCCACACCTGTAATTAAAAAAAAGGAATTTTGTAGACAGAATTCCATTTGGAAATATTCTTTTGGAATTGTATATGGAATTACAATTTGGAACCAATTTTAAAGGATGCTAATTGGATTTTTTTTTTCTCATATAGGATTCTAACTAAAGCTAAAGCTTATACATGCAAGAACATACAGTTCCCCTGTTAAACTATTAAGATTACCAGCAGGATAAAATTAAAATTGGGACTAAGAACTAATGTGTTCTCAAGGATCCTACTCTTTTCATTTTAAATTAGAATCTTTTTTGTTTGTGTTATGTTGGAATCCTATGAGAACATTTTGGATCCATTGGGATTATTTCTAAATCATACTGCAAGTCCATATAAAATTCCACATGGAATCCTGTGCACATTTCTGGTCTTATAAAAAATCAACCTAGTGTCCCGTTACAGTATTTTTTCATTCCCTTTCCTGGTTTTTTTCCTCTCTCTGTGTGGGCTGGGTTCTTGACGTGGGTGTGCGGTGTGCTGCTCTTTGCCTGCTCTCTGTGGTGTGGTTTTCCTCAGGGTTCTGTGCTGCCTGCGATAACTGCAGTCCCCATGGTGATTACTGACACTTTGTCCCAAAACAAACACGTGGGTATGTTTATCTACGGTGGCCCACATTCTGAGAGTACAGCGGGTTTGCCCTTGTCTGCCTTTTTACAGACAAGAAGAAGTGATCTTCTAGTTCTTTCCCTCTCTCTCTGTCTGAGTCTCTCTCTTCTTGCTTTTAAAAACATATCGTTGGTGCTTGCTATTACTATTGCTCATATTGAAGGTTTAGGCATTTGAACACACTTTTTGACATGGGCTAGTAAGCATCCATCAAACAAAAGCCCAGAACCCCCTAGCAGCCACATATCAACACCCAGAAACCACCCGCAACATACAGAAATTGTGGGAATGAGTTGTGCCAATCACTCATCTAAATTACTTATCACATACGTTTCACATTTTAAATTAGTTTATTGAGAGGTTTTGTGTTGTGTTGTTATACACACTAAAATTTTGGGGTCTGTAAGATTCTTTTAAAGAAATTGTTTTTTTTTTGTCAAAAGTGACAGTAAAGACATTTATAATGCTACAGATTAAAGAAGATTACTTAAGATCTATTTCAATTAAATGCTTTTCCTTTGAACTTTCTTTTGAATTACAGTTTCCACAAAAATATGAAACAGCAAAACAATGATAATAAACAGCAAATAAGCATATTAGAATCAATTCTGAAGGCTCATACAAGACTGGAGTAATGGCTTCTGAAAATTCAGCTTTGCCATCACAGGAATAAATTACATTTTAAAAAATATTAAATTGGAAAACAGTTATTTTAAATTGTAATAATATTTCACAATATTACTATGTTTACTGTATTTTTGATCAAATAAATGAAGCCTTGGAGAGCTAAACTCAAAAACATAAGGTTCTCATTTGTATTTCTGTATTTTGAGTTGAGTTTTTTTATTGACAATATAGTAGAGGTCTGGGGCGGCCAATGCAGATCTGCATCACCCAGACAAGCGCACCTGTTTTTTTAAGCATGGCGATAACCACTGCACCAGCTCCTACGGTTGCAAGGTTTTACATACAACAGTCGTCTGTTCACCGCACCACTATGTATAACTGACCGTCATGCTGTTAAAAGTCAGTCGGTACTGGCCAACACAAAGCTTCCACGCTCCCTAAATACACCTAAACCAGGTCAGGCCGAAGGTGCCAAGTTTACACCGCATTTCCCATGATCCATGATCAAGGAAGACTTGCTCTCCAATCTCACTATGTGTGTGTGTGTGTGTGGTGTGTGTGGTGGTGGTGTGTGTGTGATGTGTGTGTGTGTGTGGTGTGTGTGTGTGTATGGTTATCTATCCTGGTGGGACTCAGGGGACTGTGTCACGGTGGGGGACTAAATTGTGGTTCCCGTACACGGGTACAAAAGCTTTAAATCATTACAGAATACGTTTGAAAATCTAAAAATGCACAACGTTTTCTGTGAGGGGTATGTTTAGGTGTAGGGTTGGTGTAGGGCTATTGAATATACAGTCTGTACAGTAGAAAAAAACATTACGCCTATGGAGAGTCCCCAAAAGGATAGCTGACCAGACTGTGTGTGTGTGTGTTGGTGGGTGTGGGTTGTGGGTGTGTGGGGGTGTGTGTGTGAGAGAGAGAGTGTGTTTGTGTGTGTGTGTGGGTGTTGTGTGTGTGTGTGTGTGGGTGGGTGGGTGTGTGTGTTGAGATGAGATGAGATGATGAAAACGTGCTGTGTGGCAGCAGATCAGTGAGTGTGTGTCAGGCTGGATTAGTCCCACTCTAAACAAGATATAACACTGTTCCATTATCCTGAGTTCAAACTAAAACAAGCCCGACTCAAAGATTCACAAGCTGAGACCAAAAAGAGAAAAACGAGTGGTAAGCAGAACTACAGCTGCACTCCTACCATTTTTTACCATCTTGTGTGCTTTTTTTTATTATTTTCCACCTCTGTTTCTCTCAGGGTCGTTGCTCATGTGCTTCTCTTGCCAGTTTATTTGAAGGCATTTTTAAAATCAGCCCAGGCTCTGTAAACACTTTTACAGATAATAACATTATCTATCTTGAATCTGTTTACCTGTGGACAAAAATGTAAAGAAGTGTATTCGCTCTCCACCGAGAGCTTAGAAAGAAAGTTTGCTGCCCTGTTTTTTCTAAACCACGCATCTGTTACGGTATGTTTTTGGATTGTGGTTCACGTTGTTGCCTTTTTTCTATTGGCCAAAACCATGATTCATCATTTGCTTATTGAAATAAGAGAAATTAGCATTTCAGAGCTGAAATCGAGCTTGAGAGCGAGAGTGAGAGAGAAGTGCTCTCTTTAAGTACACTCTGCAATGTTTACACAAGTGTTTTTATCATGGCAACATCTTGTTTACTTTTCTTGTCTGCCCTAAACTGCTTGGAACATGTTGAGAAAACATTTGGAGACTCTACAAAGCCGCTTTTGTAAAAAGCGAGGCTGGGTGAGAGTTCAGCTGGCAGGCTGAAGGTGTTAACCGTCCATGCGCTAAACATTCCCACATGTACATCCTCCACCCGACGGGCCCGAAGAACCATAAACAGAAATCAGGGAGTAAATTAGCTGGATTATAAGAGTTTTCTGGGTAGCTAAAGACGGGTGCCTGGGGCGACGTGGCAAGGAACGGTGATGCGCACTAACGTCACATGGATCTCTGCAGGCCGAGCCAAAGGCAACAACCAGTGATGTGCAGCGGTGTTGTTTTAAATCATACGGGTATTTGTTACGTCTTTAAATGAAAACATCTCATACCTAGTCATGCTGGATGATAACATTTCCAATAAATAAAAAAGGAAGCGATGATAAACCGATGTGTGTTTTTCCAGTGGGACAGGAAGGGTGGGGCAAAGGTTTAGAGAACAGCTCAGGATGCTTTTACAAGAGGTCAAGGGCATCCATGACCTGGTATATTTGAATGGTCAAACTCAGTAGTGCTGCCATCTAGATGCACTAGGACATCCTGTGTGAGAGTTTCGGTATTTATCTTTTTATTTAAATTCACATTGCTTTGTAAATTCAGTTTCAACAGTATTAGTCTTAGAACTGGTTTCTGCTTACGGTTACTTGTCACAAACACATGTGTTGTATTTCCCATCCTGGAAAGTGTGTTTACCCATCAAACACAAGCAGTATGAGTAAATAAAATCAGTAGATAAGCATAATTATTTTACGCAGTGTGAGAAGATAAGGAAAAACTGACGGATGCTTAGCTATTGAAACCGCTGCGTGTGTTTGGGAGAAATAGGAAGACCTTTCAGAGCGTCAGCCTCCCAGAGCATTATTAAAACCTGGGCTAAAGGACAGCTAGCTTCAGTGATATGTAAAATGCTGACTGTTTAAGTAATGTCTATTTAACTTGTTTTATTGTGGCCATTTACATTAGGGGCTGTCATCCTGCCAGAAAGCTTTTAAACAGCCTTCGTTTGAAGTTCAGAAAGTGACACATGCCAGCGCTCATAGTCTCTCCCGACGTCAATTCTGCCATTCTCCGGAGCTCCTCTTGTCCAGACACTCTTCCGAGAGGCTGCATTAAGGGCCATTTGAATATTTAATTTCCTATTAATTATGCACTGTGACTCTACATGTCATTAGACGGAACAGAGGAGAGGACGATGAAAAAAGGTAGCGGGGGCTCGCAGGGTGCCGTGAACTACGAATTCCAAAGCATGTCACGTCCAGCCATGTTCACTGAAAATGCAAGGTGCCCTGTACCTATTTTATCTCTCCACAAATGAAAACTGGGTGGTTGTTTTGAAATGTTTATATGATCCCTCTTCAACCTTCCCTGACTTCAAAAGCAGCTTGTTTTTAATTGATTAATGTTGGAACCCAGAACAGACACAATATAGTTTTAAACAAGGTGTGGATGTATCGTGGCCATGTTAAAACACTCGCCATCCCTAATCCTTGTGTTATTTTTACGAAGCAATCAATTCAGAATATCTTAAAAGGTGTGTTCACGCTGTGCCAACGTTCAAAAAGACACGTGGTATTTATATGCTCATTCTGAAAGCAAACAGAGTCCGTTTTGACACACGTTTAGGTCATTTCCCTTTCAAGGTTGAGTGCTCCACTTCCGAAGTCAAAACTGCTCTCTGTCACGAGTGTTGTCGAGTGTGTTTCCCCACATGTATTTTCAGTTTTGCTCGTATGTTGTCTTTATTCTTAATAATGGCGCCGCTGCCATCATGTCACGCCACCTTGCCAAATTTATTAGGCCATCGACATCAGTTCTGGCTCCCCTTGTCTCGGCCCCTGCTCAGGTCCGGGCACGACACTTTGATTTGTGGTGGAAGACAGTAAACGTGCATTTGGAAAGACGAGCACGTGGAAAATGCTAGTGTTCCGTTCCACCAGCCTCTGCCTGGTGACAGTGACCTACATGGTCAGCGAAGATGCGATATAATTTATGATATATATAATATATTGGATCCATTAGCGGGCATAATGAAGTAGTGAAATGAAAGGGTATTTGTGAAATCAGTTCAAACATCCTGCACGAATTATGATTAAATGATTAATGAAATGGCCCTGCATAAGCATTTTCAAACCATAATTCATGCGAGGGCTGATAAAAATCCTCCAATCATATTTCCTTCACTCGTGAGTCTTATCTCCATCATTTTATATAAATCACCACAAAAAAAAGGAGAGGTAAAAAAGAAAAAGAAAGCTTGGCCCGCTTTGTCGAGGCCAGCTACTTATTTAGATTAGTTATAAACGTGCGGGGGAGAAAAAAGGTCTTGGCCGTATAAAATAATCATGCATAATTATATTCATAATTCAAGTTTATGACAGATTCCATCTCTTTTCTCCTTGTTGTCCTTTGCCTTTTTCCTTCTGGCTTCATTTGAGTTCTCTTAATCTAGATGACATAATTAACTGCAGAAGCCACCGAAAATAAGAAGAATCCATTTCATTTTAAAAGCTGGGAGTGCACGTCTGACGATTTATAATATAGTTTTTTCACCTGAGTTTGGCGAGGCGCTTCTCTCGTCTGCTCAACTTGGTTTCTGTAGGTTTGCGTGGAAACGGCCAGTTCGTGAATTATGCATGAGGCGTGTAAAGAGCGCTTCTATTTCCGGTAATGCAGATATCTTGTTAGAACACTTCATTTTTGTTTGGGGAATTTGATATTTGTGAATGTGTGGACATTGGCTTTATTTACTTTTTATCATTTTAGTATATGCGTATCTCGGACCATTTTCACTTTTCCAATATGGAGAAATAAATGACTGCCCTGCAGAATGTGCAGATAATGTAATTCAATATTTTACCATGAAAGTTTTATCAAATGTTTAATAGATGGCTGTAAAATATGGTACTAAAATGAAGGCTGCTCTCTCTCTCTCTTTCTCTCTCTGTAGACATCTGAATAATGAACATGCCTTGGATGACAGGAGCACGGCGCAGTGCAGGGTACAGATGCAAGTAGTTCAACAGCTGGAACTGCAGGTAACGTGTAATTTCTCCTCGTTCATTACCTTTTCTGGCTTCAAAAGTTTGCTTCTTGTCTGTCTCTCTCTCTCTCTCTCTCTCTCTCTCTCTCTCTCTCTCTCTCTCTCTCACTCATTTACTCTCAAGTAGCAGCCAGAGATAGAGGAGGGAGGATAAAAATGAAATATTTTGTACAATGTGAGTAACAGTCATAAAATGTGGTATGTTGCGCATGACAGCCAGGCAAAGATATTGTTGTTTTTTTCGAGGCCCCTGGGGCTACTAAAAATATAATTACATCCATTTGACTGGTTTAAAGTCGTTTGAATTTCACTATTGGACCACAATAAAAACTTTGTGAAAAAAATCCAGGACACACAACAATGGGGGGAGCGAACAGTCATTTCAGTGAATTGATTGATTCATTTTGTTTACTTGTATTGCATACTTGCCTAATGCGCCTTAATCGTAACCAAATGCTCAATGAGGGACATAAGAGCGGGATGGATGGAAATTAATGAGAAGTTTTGGTTTTGAGAGGATAAGGGAGATAGGTCTTAATCTGCGTAGGCTACCGAGAATTACAGTTCGTGGCGGACCGATATATCGCCAAGGCCGATATCTGCCTCTTTTTTTTTTATATCGGCATTGGCCGATAAGTTTTTCTGTTTAGCCGATGTGTTAGAGGCGGGACTTTTATTTATTTTGACGGTGCCTGAGCACACAGTGCTCACATTCTACCTCTTGTTCGTTGTCGTCGTTAACAGTTCTGTCCACGGACAGAAGTCTATCTATCAAAGGAATTCAATGGGTTACAAAAAAGTATATAAACCATATGACCCCTTTAATATTATTAAAGGCAAACATTATAGTACTTTCTCGTTTGCCGTCAGCATTCTGCAAATACGCATTTAAATCATTTGAACTAATCTTTGAATGTCTATTAATGAACATTTATTTTCACAAACCTTGCAGACTTAGTCGAATCTAGGTGAGATCTTGTGAAATGTGCGTGTGACCTGCATGATCGCGTGTTCTGTGACGGTCGAATACGGACAGGAGGAGAGTTCAGCATGACTGGAGATGGGCAATCGACAAACTTTAACTAATGATTTCAAATTATGCTGCGCTTTATACATTTGCCCACTGTCATATTCATGTTATTTTCACTGTGTGCTGTATGTAAAATGAGTGTTACCTTGGCTTTATTTGAAAAAATATGATTCCCAATGCACACAAAATTCCCAGAATAATGAGTGCCCTGTTGGTTACAGTGTTTATTTTCTTTTTAATTATATTTGTATTAAATATATTTATTTATTTGTAAAAATAAGTTGTCTTCAGAGTATAAGTATTTTAGTTTAAACGTTATTTGTTAATCAATTTTCAAATTATTTCACATTCTTAATATGAATTAAATAAAATAAAATCGTACTAGCGGATTTTATATGGCATAACCACCTGCTTTCAAGATATCGGCATCGGTATCGGCTGTCAAAAAACCCATATCGGTCGACCACTATTATAAAGTGCCAGAGGTATTGTGCAGTGGTTAACACATTGAACTGTGGTGCTCATGCTAGCAATATGACGTCAAATCCAGCTCAATATTTTTGATCAATATTTTCATTTCTTAATGTGTTTAACACCTTTATTTATGCTGGAAGAATTCACCCCAGGCATCAAAGTGCAATGATCATTGTCTATATGCATGCTCATCTGTCCATTCATTAGCCATTTATGCTGTATTCCAATGCTTGATAGTACGTCATGATGCCAATACATTTTTCTTGAATACTGTACCAAAGTAGAGAGCAAAGAGGGCCACACATATAAATTCAGAAGTACCAGCTGAGAGGAGTAAAACTGGGCTGCATTTCCCCAAAATCATCATAAGCCTAAGTAGATCGTAGAGATCATTGCTGCCAATGGTTTCTATGAGCTGCTTTGGCTTACAATGTTATTGGGTAATGCAGCCCAGATCAGAGTGTGTGGAGGTCAGGGAGGTCTTCTAATGTTCAATGTGGATTCACTTTGGCTGAAGTAACCATGACTGAAGGCTAGAGCTTGTGTGTTAATTTTTATTGGCTAATAAACCTTTAGGGTTGTGTCTCTGTATCAAGTGTAAAGGTCACAATTTGAGTACATGTATGTCAAGAATAATCATATGTTTGTCAGTTGTCCTTCCACAATGGGTTATTTATTTTACTGATAACTGAGAGAATATTTCACTACACTGCAAGTAAAAAAGGTCTGAATCTTTTTTAATTTTTATTGTAGTTTATATGTTTTTTTCCTTTTTTTCTATTTAAAGTTAACAAAAGACAAACAGCGTCTTCAAGCAATGATGACTCATCTTCATGTGAAGTCTACAGAGCCCAAACCTGCCCCACAGCCAGTGAGTATAGCACTCTTGACATCTCAGCATCAACTCATGTCCCAATTTGCATACTGTCTGTAAATAGCATATGTGATTATAATTAGTGCACACCAACTGATAGTATGTTGTAAATAGTATGCCAAATGTGCATAGATGATATACTTTTTCTGGTGGAGTTTTAGAGTGTGCATCTGTGCATGTCACACATGTAAGTTTTTTTATTCACTTACGACTTTTCTTGTTAAAAAAAAACTTGGCAAGGAATGTAAAAAATATATATTTTTTATATATGAAGAGGCATTTGCAAAAAATGTGCAAACTCTTTTTTTTTTTTTTCCCAGGAATTTTTTTTTTTTATTGCGCATTCCATGTAATATCAATCAAACTGCAGTTGGGTTGTTTAGATTAGTAATACACAACTTAAACAAATACAGGTTAATTACAAAATTAAAGTAATTGAAAGTCATGTTTTTACATATTAAAAGTTGCGTTTATAGCAAAAGCAAGATAGATAGTAACTCCAACAGTGTTTTTTGGCAAAAGCCGGATAATCTCCACAAAAGCAGATAATCCCAGTCATGTTTTAGAGTTTAAAAAAACACCATGTAAATCTTTGTAACTCTCCTCAGATGGACAATGTAGCTTGCCTGACAAACGTTGTCTGTGTTGTGATAATAAATGTATGGATGGACTTACACGCAATACACGGAGGTTTTTCCTCACCATTGTAACATGTACTTTTGCAAGGTTTCGTGAAAACGTTTCAGCTTTTATTTTCCTTTTTCGCCTGAAGAAGATATCACAGGTTCATCAGTCATCGAAATTACCCATCCCGATCATTGTAGTACGCTTTGACGAAACTCCTCGCAGGCTAGCACGTCTTTCAAGTGACAGTAGCACTCGTCATCATGGAACCATGAATAACAGCGTGCTGATTCGCTAAAATGGACTTATCGGCTTCTGTTCAAAAACAACAAGGGCGCTTGATGCCTTGAAAGTGGACAAAACCGGCTTTTTTGACAAAACGTGTTTAGGGTTCAGATCGCGCTATATTTGGAGAATAATGCACGGCAATCAGCTAATTTTTTTTTTAAGTGGCGTTTCTCGGTTTTTGCAAATTAACTCTATATATATAAACTTAAAATTTTAAATGATAAAAGGAACGGTTAGTTGTTAGTCCTAATATAATACTTGCACACTTTACATACTAAAACATTTATGTGACAACAACTTTGTCACACGCTGATTGTTTGGATTAGCATTTGTACAGAGGTATCTGACACAGTGACGCTTGTGTATGAAAATTGGTCTCAGATACTGATAATGTTGTTGTTAGTCTGCTACCTCTTCCCATGGGGTTGAGGGGAAGCAGCTTGAAATGGAGAGGACACTTACAAATAAACTATATACTATAATACTTTTTATGAGGTGCTGTTATTGTTTTGTGTGTGTGTGCTGTATGCTTTATTATTAGAAGCTTTTATTTAATTTTACAATAATAACTTCAAAATAATTAGAATATGTAGCACAGACCTCAGTGAAATCTTAGTTGAAACATGTTTACATAGATTCAATTTGGTGACGTTTTACTCAACAGCATTGTTGTACAAAAAGCCTTGACATTTATTTAGCAAATTTGGTTGTTTGCTTGGCTAATGTTGGAACGTGTGTTTAGTTTTAGATTCACGTTTTTACTCATTAACAAATTAATGTTTTGTTCCTGTCTGATATACTGCTCATTAATCTTGCCCCAATAATATTCATATTTATCAACAGCTCATTTTAAGAGATATTTCGCCTCAGGCCACAGTTGTTTGTGTGTTTATGCTTGCACATGTGGGTCCACGAGTTTACAAACATAGTTGTTAATAAGCATTCTCATCAGCAATCTGACCTTTTCATTGTCCATAATTAAACAGCTAATTTTTGTTTGTTTGCTTAGCTTTTTTTTAGCAGCTTGTCTGCTGTTTTCCATGGCAGCTTGGCAAGTCAAAGCCAGTATAATTAGATCACCAATTACCATTTAGTTATTTTCAGTCTGAAGTCTCATTTTGCAAACGTACTGGAAAGCACCCATATTGTATGGGGAAACAAAAGGAGGGCCATTAGTTGCTTGTCTGGGCTATTGTAGAGGCTACTCGCTGTTTTTGGATGAGGAATATAGATAACAAAGCTTGCTGATGTGCACAGAGGTTGAACAAGGCCATACTATCTAAAAACCTCTAGCCCAAACCGAGTTCCTTTTCTTATGCCCACCTATTTTTGCGTGTCACATTATCCTTGTATTTGATGTATGTATCACAATCTGAACACTCTGCACTAAAAGTTTGTACCATATGGTTCAATGTCAAGTACGCAAATTCTGAGACTAACGTCTAAAAGTTGCATTTTTCATTAAAAAATTTAGTTTATTCATTTAAAAACAGCTTTTTTCACATTTCTTATTGCATTTTCTTTAACAAGAAAAATTGAAAGTCAGTGGCAAACAACTCCTTTGCCTTCTTAAAAAAAATATTTGAAAAAAAATTTAATCTACAATTTTTCTTTAAAATGTTATTTTCTATAATCCCCAAGGCAGTGCATTGATTTACACAGTAGTGTCATAACTGGTACTATATGGTGTATTTTAGCATAGATGGATCTCTATATTGACCTTTCAGCATCTAGGACCAAAACTGTTTTATAATATAAATTTATAGCACCAGAAACCAATTAACAACAAAAAAGTGACAAAAGGTTAGATAGGCATTGAAGACAATGTCATGTCAAGGATGAAGCTTCTGTCAGTCTTCAAATGTCTTTATTATGTACCTGTCTATCAGACAGAGCATCTGTATGGTAATGACCGTTAATAGGGTGTGTGGTAATTGCATGGCCTGAGACGTATCCACGTGGCGGGGGGTTAGATGTTAAACACTGTCTGTTGGTTTTCACAGCCTCGTCGCTCGTCTGCACTGTCAGCGGTGCCATTATAGAGCAAAATTAGACATCTGATACCTCCAAAGCAATTGACAGCCTTGACATTTCATTAATTCACTCATCCAATCTGTGGGCGATTGTGGCGCATGACAAAAAACCCACCTCCGCGTGCCCTCTCGATGTTTTTTTTCTTTGCCCCTCTCTGTTTGTCCTTGTATTTGTCGCATGGTCTCCCTCCTCGTAGACTGCAGATTGGCAAATTAGCAATTAAAACAATTTGGTGGGGGAAATATGTATATGTGTCATTAGGTTTTTTTTCTCATCTCCTACAAATTAATAGCAGGATCGTCAGGTCAGGCTCGCATTTTCCACTCCAGCAGAAGAGGAAATGTGACACTGACGACTCAACGTAGCTTCTGGAAGCAAGAATGCACCTTAACTAACCCGCTGGTTAATTAGTTTACCTTATAGCCATTATTACTAGTCCCCCTCCTCATGCCACTTGATAAGGGAGGAAGAAAGTGTTTCTCTGGAAACTATTTCTCCAGAAGAACCATCTTATTCCAAACCTTTGGGCTGATGAGGGTCATTCAGATGTGACGTTTAATCGTAGTATCACCCCCATAAGTAGCGACTAATTAGGGTCCTTACAATACAATTTGAGCCTGTAATTAGTGTAGATTGACCTCTCTGTGTCTGCAGCTTATTAGGAACCTCTTAGGGCTTGGTGAGAAACTCATTCCATCAAGCCAGCAAGAATGCTACTGCCGCCTGAGAGCAAAGAGAATGAGCAAAGCATTCTGGGAGCAAGCCAGCAGACCAAACAAAAGGGTGACCAGGGGGATGTATGCTATTTGCTCACAGAATGATGGGCGCGGAAAGCGAAAGCATGGTGCTTACAAATATTTACAAACCAACATGCCACCAATGCTCCTCTGCGGTGCAAAGATTGATTGGATGGTGTGTTAACAATTAGCATCCGCAGGCATCAGCGGTGACTAACAATGTTGTGCCCTGTTTTCATTCTGTTCTTTTCAGCTGAACCTGGTCTCTAACGTCACCCTGTCCAAGACGGCTCCTGAGGCTTCGCCACCCCTCAGCTTACCCCAAACGCCCACCACCCCAACGGCCCCCCTAACGCCGCTCTCACAAACCCACTCCGTTATCACCCCCACCAGCCTGCACAGTGTCGGTACCATGCGCAGACGCTACTTGGACAAGTACAACATGCCCATATCTCCAGGTACAGACAGACTGCTTGGAAGCTTCATTGTGACGTACAATACATTGAATCATCAGGATCAGTGGGTAAATCTTACAAAAATATGTGCAGGTCACATTTCACCCTAAAATAGAAATAAGTATATAAATAAATTTAATTAATTGAAATAATACATTAAATGTAACATCTATATTAAATGTAAGTTTTGAAGAAAGCTGAAGAAAAAGACACTCATTTTAGGACCATATTTTATTATTTTTTGCATTATTTTCATGGTAAGTAAATACATTTTTTCCACAAAAATTCTCATTACTGTAACATAACAGAATTCAAAATACCTATCATTATTTATTATTTATTTTATTTTATATTTTAACTGATTAATGAAAATGTGATTTTCTTTAGTTTTTTCTGGTGCAGAATTTGATTCTTAATTTGCCCATATACTTCTTTGCCTTTTATATGGAACATAGCTTGAGCACTATATGCTGTCTTTAATGTAATGCAAAGTGTGACCAGGTTTCAGTTAATTTTTTAATATTTGTGTCTGGTCTTTGTGAACAGATATTGTTCAGAACAAAGAGTTCTACATGAATGCTGAAGTACGACCTCCTTTCACATATGCTTCGCTATTACGACAGGTAAGACTGCAGCCACTTTTGCGTGATATATTTAACTCACCTACTGCATTGTAATTGAGCATCTACACTTTAGATTTTACTTGCATATAACAATATGTATGCAGTATAAATATTCAGCGTTAACAAACTTCTTTAAAGACAAACCCATAAACCTCCACCATCAAAGCCGTTAAATTTCAGATGCAATTTAACAGCAGAGCTCAAGATTAGCCATCTGCAAATGAGCATGAGAGCACTTGCTGTTCATAGAGGGGGCAAAAAACGCCCATATATAACAATTATTTTTGATTAAGTATTACAGCCAATGTGATTATTACGGAATTCATTTCACACAACAGTAGGAACGGGGCGTCTTTGAGATGCCCAGTCAATTATCAGGCCTGAACGGGTAATCTGTGATCACACAGGCATTAATCTGGGCCCGGGATAATTTTTTGTTCTAGTCATTTAGCGGAAAAGGATGTACTCAAATTGGCACATTTGCATAAGGAAGCGATCAGTAAACAAAGTAGCTCCCATTTGAGAACGGAAAAGCATGGAGCTATTTTACATGCACCCTCAGATCAACTTTAACTTGACAAACCATGTGCATCTCACTTTGTTTTTGCTCCAGGTTTGAACGGAAATGGAACTGCTTTTTACTTATCAGCATTTGTGTGTGTGTGTGTGGTGTGTGTGTGTGTGTGTGTGTGTGTGTGTGTGTGTGTGTGTGTGTGTGTGTTTTTCCAGGCAATACTAGAGTCACCAGAAAAACAGCTAACACTAAACGAGATCTACAACTGGTTCACGCGAATGTTTGCATATTTCAGACACAATGCAGCGACGTGGAAGGTGAACTCATAATTCCTGTGTTCTATTTCCTGCGTTCAATAATATACAATGAATTTGGAATTTTCTCAGTAGTAGGAACTGTTGGGTTTACAATAACTCCTAGCATAACTAAAATCTAGTTTAAACCTAGAAATGAAGTTTTAGAACTTTGAAAAGAAAAAGAAGTAAGCACACGATACATGAAAAGAAGAATAAGGTTTAAAAGTTACAAATCAAAGCACATTCGAGACAAATATTGTTGCAATTTAAAAATAAGGAAATTAGATCAAATTATAATGCAAAACAGAAATATTTTCGCTTGTGTTCTCAGACTTTTAGACGTGACTGTATATTTTAGTTCTTTAAACAAACTACTACTGACAAACATATTTATGTTCCCAGATATTAAGATATCATAACATAATGAACATTGTTTAAAAAAAATTATTATTCCAAATGACACCAGAGATACAAATAGAAACCATGTAAAAATTGGTGTAATTTATGCTATTTCGGCCAATGGGATTTAGTCAGCAAGTTCAGATTACACAGAGAAAGTATGCATTATTTCCCCACATATGATTTATTTCACTTAATGGTCCTTAGAAATTTCTGGAAGAGACTCCCTCTTCATTTGGATTTATGGTGAAAGTGTTTTTCGGTTTACTCTGGAAGAATTTCACCAGCTTTAAAGGGAAATCTGGTCATTTGAGTAGGATGTTTTCCCCTGGTAGTTTGTTGAGCGTTGGCATTTAACTCAAGCATTTTCATTTTCCGTGATTTTGTGAATGAAGCACAACTATATGAAATAGCAACTACAAAAAAAAATTAATACCTACCATTCAGAATTTCTGTTTTTTTCAGGATTGATAAATTAAATTTCAAAGAGCAGAATTTATTGAACAGAGAAATCTTTTGTACATTATACATGTATTTACTGACATCTTGAAATTAATTTAAGCATACTGCTGATAACAGTGCATCTTATTGACCTAAAATTGTCAATGCAATTTATATTACATAGACAATAATTGTCTTGGAAAACAGTGGATTTCCTTTCAAGATCCTTAAAGTATATTCACTCAAAAATGAAATTCTGTACATCACTTTCAATCACCATTATTGTCGTTCCAACCTGTTTGCCCTTATTTCTTCATATACTCAAAAGGCAAGGTTTTGAGAATGTCCTTGCTGCTACTTTCAAACTCTAAATAAAGTGCCATAAAAGTGCTGAATTTATATATTGTTTGTGTGACAAGCAGACCCCTCTTTAGGTCTTAATTGCCTTCAAGTCTTAGCTGTCAATTTTCAAACTACCACATTGTGGATATAAGACGTGTGATAATCATTGCTGTTTGGTGCCATTGACAGCCAGGCATTCTGCTAAACATCTAAAATCATGAGTAAATGTGACAGAACTGTCATTTTTTAAAGGGGTCCTATTAAATGCTCTTTACAAGTCGGATTGTGTGTCGGGGGGTGTACTAGACAACGAGAGCTATCCTCATACTAGGTTTTTCGATAACACATTATTTTTCACATATTTGACATCACTACAACACCTCTCTCCCCAGTCTGGCCTAAACGGCTCGAATAGTTCCTGTATCAAAAACCGCCTTCTGAAATACGAAATGTGCTGCGATTGGTTAGCTGGGCCAGTGTGTGTTGTGATTGGCACCACTCGGCGCCTGGTCAGGAAATGTCATGCCTCTTACTATAGCTTCAGTGTAAATATTGCATCAATATCAAATCAATTTGAGCGCGATTTAAAGCCGAATGATTGTAACCACTCTAAGTTTGTCTGCCTTGGGAAAGCTAGCATGTCTCCGACATAGTGATAAAACTCGTTGCCTTCTCTAGTGCAGCTCAACCAGGTCTCGTCCCATTCGTCGATATTTGTGATATCACAACGTGTATCGCGATTCGTTTTTATTCTCAAACCGCAACCTTATCAGACTAAACTCCAGTTTTGAAAAAGTTGAAAAAGTGAAAAAGCATAATAGGACCCCTTTAATAGAAATTTATCAAATTGAACAATACAAGAGAATGTGGGTTCTATAAAAAAAGTGTCTCATTTATTCCAGCACATTTCTTTTTGCACTCATAGCCTTTCTTTTTCTCTCACACCAACTGCAGAACGCAGTGCGACATAACCTTAGTCTTCACAAGTGTTTTGTGCGGGTAGAGAACGTTAAAGGGGCGGTATGGACCGTCGACGAGCTAGAGTTCCAAAGGAGAAGGCCGCAAAAGATCAGCGGGTAGGTGTTCCAGCGCCACCCGCGTAGTGTGGCTGACCAAACCCGTGTCTCGTGGTGTTGATGGATGGGCTCCATGTCATTGTCTCTGTGCTGTGCTGCCCATTGACCCCCCTGCTAGCTTTAGCCTGCGTCTCTGTTCCCGAATGTGAGTTATGTGCTGGCTATGTGCACCGTAACCCCCTGTCGCTTGTTCTTATCCATTCATTAATTTCGTATCCTCTTCTCTATCACTGTCTGTCTGTCTTGCTACATCTGCATCTGGCTGCTTGTTGCCCCTATCCCCAAACCCAGGGTGCCGTGCGCACCAATCTCTCCCTGCATAAATGCTTTGTAAGAGTTGAGGATGACTTTGGGTCCTTTTGGACCGTAGACGATGAAGAGTTTAAACGTGGTCGCCACATACAACGAGGCCGCCCCAGGAAGAATGCGGCCGACGAAAGCTGTGACGAGCTGCTTGTACAGTAAGCACCGCCCTCTGCCCTGCCCCCTCCCTGCATGCTCTGCCTCTATGTGCTCACTCATTCTGTATGTAGCCTTTCATATCTTATGCTTTTTTTTATTTCTGTTTTTCGTAATGTATGAAATGCTCATGAGATTGTGTAATAATATGCAATGTTAAAAAATAAAAGATATATTCACATATATATACACTCTGTTCCAAAACTTAGCCAGCTTCCTTGTTATCTATGGTCTACATAGGATATTTGTAGTTCTTACCCTCATTAACGCTGTTAAGTACACAGACTTGTACCTTGTCATTTTATGAGTTTATTTTTTATTTATTTTTTTGCTTCAACTCAAAGTTGTGATATTGTGATTCACCATGCAGCTGGTAAGTTTGAATCATGGCACTCTTTAACAAAGACTTTTTAAAAATCCTTTTGAGAAAAATTTATGGGAAAAATACATCTGGAACATTATTATTTTAGAACAGCCTTTTCATTGGAAGTGAAGTAGGCAAGTAGGCAGCAAGTTTTGGGACAGAGTTGTAGAGAGAGAGTGTTAAACAGTGTTTGATAGTTTAGTGCCGTCTATTGATTTTCCTATTGAGTTTCATTGGAAATCAGATTGTACTCTAAATACTGACTTCAGTGTAAAATCAATCTGTTCAGTAGACTGGAGACAGTATGACTCGTTTCTGTACTGCACTGAATGTGTGTTTGTATTGTTGTCTCTACAGAAGTCCAACTCTAGTAAAGAACATCCATACCACTTTGGGATATGGTCCCGCTCTTTCTGCAGCCTTCCAGGTAAAATCACAATCTTGCAGCATCCAGTCCTCATCCTTTATTTATATGCTTTTATTTATTCATCTATTTAGTTGCTGTCCTCATGCAGTCATTGACTGTACAATATAATAGTTTGTGTACAGTTGATGAGGAATAACAATAAAGCTTGTTAGAAAATACTACTCATTTAGCTGGTTTATAAAGTGACAGTCTTGTGTGACAAAAAATGCAATTCCCTTTTGGCACTATGATAGGCAATATAAAAAAATAATTTATATATATATATAAGTATAATAATATATATATGGACTAATTATCAAGTACACTCTGCATTCTTTTCATTCATCTTTCTGACTTGTTTTTGTGTAAAACTGTTAGAAATTTTATTCACTTTATTTTCATTCACTTGATCACACCTCCTGTCATCATTATAAAACACCTAAATGGTCCAAGTGTGCAAATGGATAAAATGTTTTTATGAAAGGATAAGTCAATGTTTTGTAGGAATTGGTCTCACCGAGTTCATCTCCTCCATTCTGTTTTAGGCTTCAATGGCAGAGATCAACATACCTCTATACACTACCGCTTCGATCGGAAGTCCCACTCTTAACTCGCTTGCCTGCGCCATCCGAGAGGAAATGAATGGGGCCATGGACCACGGGAACAGCAACGGTAGTGACAGCAGCCCTGGACGCTCGCCCCTGCCAGCTATGTGAGTGGCTCATGTCCCACCTTCATAGTGTGTGTGTGTGTGTGTGTTTGCTGATGGGGTGCAGTAAAAGGGAAGAGTTTCCAGGAGTCATTATGCTCAGCGCAGGCAGGCGATGCGCGTAGGCGGCGTTTAAGTGGTGGAAATTTTTCACTACAGGTCACCTTGGGAGTTGAAAATAGTCTCCGACACAGCACAGTAGGGTTTGATGTACATTACAGTAGATGTTTAGCCAGCCGTGAAATTATATAGAAAACTGCAGTTTACAGAGGAAGTAGGAATTGTGAATGCAGTCTTAGAAGGAAACCCCACCTTTGGCGGGTTTCTACGTTGGGGGAGCTCATAAAGAAAATAGTCTCTCTGTGTTATTTCGAGGAGAAGGTTCTAAACTCGCTTTTCTTACGGGTCAATAGTGTGTGGCGTACTACGCCGAGTTCCTCCCTAATTATTGCCTCCATTTTGTTTAAATATTTACAAAAGTGGTGAATAGAAGATGACAGAACTGGCCTCGTTTTTCCAGCCAGACAGGACTCGCAGCACATCCGAAAACTCTGCGAGCAATCGAGAGTAAAACAACGAAGGGAGGGGTGGGGGGGGGTCGTAATTAGCCTCGACGAAACCGCTCCAAGATTTCCATGTAGCTGAGCTGCGGTCGGAGTTGGAAACCACAGCTCCCCATACACTTGTTGTATGGAAGGGACCGCCGTGTTGTTTGAAGCTTAAAATAATACAGTGCAGACAACATGGTTTCCAGATGTCGGAGGACAGAATGGTGATTTGTTGCTCAGCGAAATATATTGCAGTTTCTGTGAAATATCAGCAAATCGTTTTAAAAGAAAAAACGGTGCGGTGAAGATTTGGGTGAGAGAAGTGCTAATGGCAGGTAACATAGCTGCAGGCCTGCCCCATCCTCAGGATACAGAGAGACAGGAAGGGTGTGCTTGCTCTGAGGCGTCTGCCTCTCCCCTCTCCAGGCATTTGCCAACTTGACACACTCAAAAGCAAAGATGTTGCCCCAAACACGAGCTGTACAAAGTGTGAGAATATATGAGCATACATAAAACATTAACATAAAATGCACTGAGGTTTATTAAGTTAACCAGATTTATGGATCATGTTATCAAGGGCATCGCGTTTCAATTTCGGCGAATAACTTTTTCACTAATAAAACAATTTTGTCACTTAGAGATGAGGCAAGGAAAGCTTATTATTATCAAATGTTCAATCAGATTTTAGATGGGCAGGTTATATCTTTAACCTTCCAATGCAACAATTTATGAGTTATTTATAATTGTAATTGTAATTAAAATATTAAATAGTATTCCTAAGCATGTATATGGCCATGATTACAAACACAAAGGAAAATGCATATATTCGGAATATTCAGATTAACATAATTTTTTAGTTTACATTTTCTGGAAAAAAAAGCTTTTTTTAATTTGCGTCTAGACATGGTACCATGGTAATACATGTATTTTACCATGGCAATTCCATTTCTATGAAGTATGTTGGATCACCATGTAAAAGCTATAGAACATGAATATTTTAAACACTCACTACTGTGGTATTATCATCTGACACTGTTACTGGTACAAAAAAGTAATGGTACCATCACTTTACTTTTTTGTAAAGCATTATCCTAATAAAACATTTTTCCTTATTCCTTTTGGAGGCAAATGCAAAAACACAAAAACTCTTCACAAAAATTCTTTGTACAAATTTGTAACTCAGCCTTTCTTGTATTATGAGTTATTTTGAACTGTGTAATTAAATGTCAAATATTAAAATGATTACATAGTATTGCCAGCCCAAGTATATAATTATTTTTGTCTTAACATTCTACGAGGTAAACCAGGCCTGTAATTATGAGGTAAACACCCGAGTACATTGTTAATATAACCGCTATATACTAGCTTTATTGTTTTTGAATTATACATTCTCCTATGATTTAGAGTCACAATTAATAACATCTAACAAAAGGGCTTCTATAGTGTCTGCACCTGTATGTATTGTTGCAGATTCCTGCAATCAGATGCTTCAGTCCTAATTACAATGAAGGCTAAAGCAGAGTGCAGCTCAGTTGCATATTAATAACAATTTCATGTTTGCCCTCCAGCTAGAGATTGAGAACCGGAGGCCATGGGACACATGGAGACGCTTTGATCTAAAACCGATAGAATGGCGAGAGTTTTCTTATTATCCGCACACAAAATATGATAACTCGTTAGCATGGCTGCTTTTTTAACGATCATGAATGAGAAGCGTATGAGAGGAGAGGTTATTTGGGGGGAAAAAAGATATTGTGGCTAATTACATTTGCTAAACATATCTTAGAGAAAACCTATCCACCTTAATTTTCCTGTAAGAGCAGGAGCGGCCATTTATAAAGTTTATGGGTCTGGCTTCCGGTGTCATTCGCTTCCAGGTTTTTTCTACTGTACAAAACAGCTTGTTTTGCTGCTTGATATTGCAAACAGGTGTGTCTTACCATATTATCGTAATGTATTATCTTAATTATGACCACACTGGTTTGTAGTGCAAACAGTTTTACCATTTACTGTACTTTGTTGTTGTTCTTGTTATTTCCCTACGACGGCTAATGAACCGGAAGTCTTGCACTTTTACAGAAAATGGCTTACTTCCCCATTAAAAAACAAGGTGGATTGTTTGCCATGTGCGACTAATTAGCTTAAAGGCCCTGCCACAGCTGCTTCTAATGTTTATCCTTTTATTCCTTTCGGTTTTGGTCGTCTTCAGCGCTCGCTCATTGGTGCTCTATTCCTGCAGTGTTTCTGTAATGAGAAATTTGGCAGATCTCATCTCTGTGGACAATCCTGTGCCCAGACTGTGGGCCGGGGTTCATGTTTTGCCTTGTTTACAACTGACAGCGTTATTATTCTTGTAAGGGCTCTGTTTCTTATCACAACCGTTTGTGTTGGGCCCCGTCGTCAACGCCTCCCCCTTCCCTTCTCGTCTCGCATGCCTCCCTGCCACTGCTTTTCTTCCCCTTATTGACACTTTCGTTAGAAGTTGCATTAATTTTGCGTGTATTTAAAGCATACGCTGCGCTGTCTGGTCACTGTGTTTTTTGTATTTTTTTGCATGCTTGAAGTTGATTAATGACGGAACCTTGTGCAGGGTTGTCCTCTAGAGACCCGCCTCACAGGTTGTGCATGTTAACGAGCGAGAAGAGGAGCGCGCGGAGCGGCACTGATCCGACACCACCGGGAAGCTGACAGGCCGTCCGCTCGCTCGCCGCAGTCCATTCTCTCGTCGCCACGTCGCACGTTGTTAATCTCCCTCATTTATCAATTCAAAGTGAAAACCCTGTTGTCAGGCCAGCTGTGTAAAATAAAGCCGGCAGGTATCCTGGTGCTGGAAGAACTGAAAGAGAAGTGGAGTTATCAGGGCACTGCTGTTAGTCTTTCATTATAGAAACAGCTGGTCGTTACACTAGTCCTTTTTATTTTTAGATATTTAACCAGTAGATGGTAGTGACTGCACTGCACAATTATTGCCTACTGTAAATTTAAATGCTATGTTTGTTTGTTTTTTATTGTCACAATATTGTTTTGATGCAGAGCCCTTCACTTGACTTGGGGACAAAAATATATTTGTGGCCACAAATTAACAATTTCGGATCCCCAAATTAAGAATGTGTCCCATTGTTTATTAATCAGTTCCCTCGTAAATCATGGCCACATATTAAGAATTTGTTCCCACAACTTGTTCCCTCGTTTTAGAAAATCGTGGCCATGTTGTACTAATTTGTTACCTCGTTTTGATAGTACAATGTGGCCATGATTTACTAAAATGAGGGAACAATTTAATTAGCTGTGGCCATGATATGTATATATTTTTTCCCGCATGTCATGTGCTGGGCTCCATATTTAGATACTATAGATCCATGTATCATTTTTTATATATATATAGTTTTATATAGACCCCACCCAAAACTGAAAAACAATAAAAGTCCAATTAAAGGAAAGAAAAAGAGCAAAGCCAAGACACAATTTCCAAAGTAAAAACTCTTCAAAAATATTCATTCCTTAGAATTACTTATTATTATTTTAAATAATTAGTTAGTAATACCTTTTATTATTATTATTATTATAGCTTTTTTCTGAGAATGGAGGCTTTTGTGTGAAAATAATTAGCATTCCTATGGCCGTTTTTAATTCCCAGGCATCATATCAGCGTAAAAGAGGAGCCACTGGACCCCGAGGAGCACGAAGGTCCCCTTTCCCTTGTGACGACAGCCAATCACAGTCCAGACTTTGACCACAACAGAGATTACGAGGACGACCACGGTCACGAGATCATGCTGTAAGCCTGGTTTCTCCCAGGTCCTCTGCTGAAGAGGCCATACTAACTGCGGTCACCTGTGAGACCACTCCAGAAATGGCAAGCCCAAGACTGGATTCCCAATCCTCTTGTTGACAGCTATTAAAATGTTCCAATTTACTCTTAGTGCCATTGAATACGAAACAAAATACGAGATAAGAAAATCTCTTCCATTTGGAAGTATTTTTGATTTGTTTCTACTTTTCGGTTTAAAGACGAGACGCGTACATTTCTACTCATCGCCTGATGAAGAGTCGTTTGGTACTGGGGCCTGCTTTTACTTCCTTTTGGCATAAGTGTCACTGAGACCAGAGCGGACATGAAAACACAGCTGAGAAAGACTCATTAATAAACACTGATCACGAACTCTCACACACACAAATCATAAGCGCTTTAATGAGCGGGCCTCTCACAGTGTGCGTGTACATATTTGACTTTAATTCATTGTCTCTGCCTTCCGATCTTCTCAAAAGGGCCGTTCACCCAAAAATGAAAACTCTGCCATCATTTGCTCACCCTTATGTCGTTCCAAACCCGTATGACATTCTTCCATGAAACACAAAATGATTCGTTTTGAAGAGTGTACTTGGTTGCTTTTTCATATGATCAATATAATGAAAGTGAATGCTCTTTCTGAGTTCATAAGAGAAGTAGGGTTGTCTGAACTGTGAGCGAATCACTTTAAGTCGGATCTTGACATATTTGACTTTAATTCATTGTCTCTGCCTTCCGATCTTCTCAAAAGGGCCGTTCACCCAAAAATGAAAACTCTGCCATCATTTGCTCACCCTTATGTCGTTCCAAACCCGTATGACATTCTTCCATGAAACACAAAATGATTCGTTTTGAAGAGTGTACTTGGTTGCTTTTTCATATGATCAATATAATGAAAGTGAATGCTCTTTCTGAGTTCATAAGAGAAGTAGGGTTGTCTGAACTGTGAGCGAATCACTTTAAGTCGGATCTTTTTAGTGAATTAGTTGAAGTTCAAAACCTACTGACTGATTCTCAAGTTCAGCTTACTGATCAGTGATCTGCTCATGGCTCAAAGAAAGGCAATGTTTTCAGTGAATGGTAACTTAGATTTTGGATTCTTAGATTCTTACCCAAATCGATCTACAACTTCAGAAGACTTGGAATATAAGAAAACATTATGGACACCCTTTATGATGCTTTTATGTCGCTCCACTCCTCATTAATTGTAATTGCATGAAAAAGAGCAGCTGGTACACGCTTTAAAATGTCTTATTGTGTGTTTTAGGGATAAAAACAAAGTCATACAGATTTTGAACAACCTCATTATGACTAAATGACAGCATTTTCATTTTTTAAGTGCACTATTCCTTTCAAATTCGCTGTCATCGCAGCTGGAGGATATCTGTCTGGTGTTTTGAGGATTCCTGTGAGTGTCTTCTCATTACTCTGTGCTGTTAGCTATATATCCTTTTTGTTGGGTTTGTTTGTTTTGGTAACTGATCAGACCTCATGAATAATGACGTGGAGTTATGGCGTGCTTAGCACTGGATGAATGTTAAGGCTTCTCATGCTCTCTTTTTTGCCTCTTTCTTTCCTTTCGAAATTGAAACAGAATGTCGCATTACCGTGTAGTATTTTTCTGTCATTTGTTCCTAGCGTTTCGGATCGCCACTTTGCAGTCACATTGCCCTTGCGTGCCGACACAAACACACACACACACAACTCTCTCTTTCTCGCTCATGAAGTCCATCTGCAAATGCACTACTTGTAATAGGCTCCCTCTCCACGCACCAATGAAGTTTAATTTTCACGTGGAATGAATGACAGAGAAATCAACGCAGGTTAACGTTTATCGTTCAGAAATTATACTTTCAAAAATCCCCTTATGTGGTGATGCATGTTAGCGTCAACCAAATCGCTGATCGAAACCATCATCTGTACTGCAAAATGAAATGTCAAAAATGTTGAAATAAGCACCAGGGAGAAGATTGTTAGGCAAAAGCTAATTGTGATTTCAGAGCGTTATTGTCGGCATATATGAAACTTTTTTTTTTGCCTTTTTATTCAATTCTGTCATTTCAAAGACTTTAAACTGCATTCCCTCTAGCTTCAATATCTGACTCGCCACATCAATGACCAGCTCAGTCTCTGTTATTAGACATGATAATAATTGCACACGAGATAAACGTTAAAGGGGTTATAAACCGAGGCTGACGGCACAGCCATGACCACTGAGCATTACAGCACTGGGGCAGTCCACTATGACCATTCGCTTCTTGCCACATCTCCTTGGAAACAATCGTTTCCGACTGGCTGTTTCCACGCAGGCCTTTTGAATCCGGGAAGCAACTCCGAATTGGAAGCTCTCCGAATTGGAAGCTGCTGTCACTGGCTAGTTTTGATTAAAATTTTGGGACTGCTTAAGGATGAGAACAGACTTTAGATTAGGCTTCTACAAATCGTACCGACTGCGTTTTGTTTTTCGAATGACTGCAACCAACCACTTTCTGTGTTTTTATTTATTACTTCCATTTTTATTGTCATTTTGTTTTTACTTAAGTTGATGTTTATGCATCTCATCTGTGACTACCAAAGATACAAGATACTACAAGTTGATATATTCTATGTTCCATGCAATAGCTAAACGAAAGGCCAAATATCCTTATAGTGTTCCCCGCACTGGCCGGACGCAAAAATTATGAAATGTCTGTTACTGTGTCTGGCTTATTATGGTGAAGAAGAAAAAAAGCCAAAGGGTTGTTCGATGGGCAGCTGTATGTCTTTGCCTGTGACCAAAATAGTAGATCGAGACCCACACACGACCAAATCAAAGCAATGTTGTCTTTGGGCCAATGAAAAGGAAAAAAGGGAGTGTTCTATCAGGAAATGATGGCTATAAAGGAGAAGGATATGGATGAAAGAGTTTAGGACTGTTCACTGTCGTCACAGGAAATTTAAATCCAGGAGGGGGAAAACATTTGCATAACACAATGTGAATTAAACTTCAAACTGGACCACACAATGATGAGTTTCATTTGTTCTCATACTTTAGAATTTTTTTTTGCCATTTTATTTTTTGAAAAAATTGTATGCCACTTACCTTGTAAATTCGAACCGGGATTCCCAATGTCCTTTTGTTAACCTTGGCAATGCTCTATGATGTTTTAGTGTCTGTCAACTTATTACTTTTTTATATTAAAAAACACTCCTGTCAACCAATAAGCTGGGTACAAGGTACTTTAATGGCAGTTACTACTCTTTGTAAATTTATCCAAGCATTTCGTATTGATGAGAAGGGTTCACTGAAATGAATGGAGCATCCGGGCAGCTGCAGTGGGACAGATTCGGGGGTCATCTGAGGGCCGTTTCTGATTGTTATTCTTGAGCAGGTAGATGAGACCATTCACCGCATGTGTAGCTCGGCATTACTGAAGAAATACAGCATGAGAAACTGTTAGTATGCATACCTCAATTCAAACCTCTAGGGAATGAGTAACTAAGAAAAAGATGTAACTTTTCACTCAGTTGCACTTAGTTGTATGTCTTGCATGTTTAGTCTAAAACTATTTTAAGAATTTTTTTTTTTTTTTAAATGTATACAAATCAGAGCTTGTTTATCATGAGGGTCTCTTTTTTTCCCTTCTTTTAAACCAATCCAAACCTCAGGCTCTTTTGTCGTTAAGAAACGCCACTCAGCTTGCTTCAATATTATCTCTTCTTCAATTTATTTTGCTTCTCACATGCAGTAAACTGTTTCCTGTCTCTGCTCTTTTAGCTCATGTTGAAGTAGGTTGTACATACACCACATTATAGCTTGTGTGTCCTCCCATTTTCTCCTGATTCTTTTCAAAGAACAAAAAAAAATACTGTTTGTATCACCATGTTTGCTTTATCACAACTGCTTTGTATTTACTATTAAAAAAGACGGAAAAAACACAAAGAAATGAGCTACTGCTGTATGTATTCCAATAGCAAACTGTGCCACAAATGTAATTGACTTCATAATCCTTGCTTTTTCTGGGGGGGAAAAGGAAACTTGCAGACATCTGTGAGCGACAGGGGAGGGAATGGATCCGGGGATAATCCGCCGTTTTTGGATTCTAAAAACTGAAAACAGATTTGTCTCTGTTATCACTGACGGAAGAGTTTTGGATGCTCTTTCCTTGCGTTAAGCTGTGTTTAATACGTTCAAAAAGATCCTGTTTTTCTGGTCTAGATTACCTATAAAAGCAGGTGTACGTCCTCCGGAGCACAAGGGAAAATACTTGCATGTCATTTTCTTAATAATTACTCTTTCTCGTTTTCCTGTAAAACTATCAAAATGTGCAATTTTGATGTTAAGTACATTTCTTGAAAGGGTTTTAAGGCTTAGTTCAAGATAGGAGGTTTGTTTAGAATAAGAAAAGCATTTTGCCAGTGTGGTATGTGATCTAAACAATGAAATACATTATTATAACTTAAAAAAATTTTATACTACCATATTTAAATTATTTTTTTGATTTCCAGTAAATATACTGATAAAGAAAATGGTTGCTGTGAGGAAAGTCTATGAATCATGAACACATCATAATATTGATTTGTGAGTACTATTTCTTTAAAAATAAGAAAACTAAGCAGAGCAAAGATGTTTAGACAGTTTATCAAATTTGTCTTTATGGCCCATAAGCAGTAGTTTTCACATATTCAATTCATGCAATTAAACAATATTTCACCTTCTGGAAACCACCAAAAAGCCAGTTTTTTTAATGCATATCATATTACAAATCATTTCAACAGAAACCCAACCATCTCTGATCCTCCTCCAGCAGACAGTTAGTGTCAGTCATTCTGCTCTCATACACTATGAATGACTAGATCATGATCATGCCTGTAAATCATCACAAATATTCTTGTTTATTCTTCTTTCTGTCTCTGCTTTTCCTTCTATAATTCCCACTTTTTCTGTTCTAATCTAAAATCTTTACTTTCTCACTTTGCTGACTAGTCAGCGTCTAAAACTGACTGGCATGTTCGATATAGACACAATAGAAATGCGGTTTGTTTCTGAATTATATGCATCTTTCATCACCTGTGCTGCCATAGTCACACTATAATAAGCTAGAGAGAGAATTGTTTTTTATATATGCACACGTCATGCAAAGACATCAAGCAGAACTGAACTGCATTTATCAGTTTCAGCACAACATTACTGAGCGTCTTCCATTAGATTACAGATGCAGATGTTTGTGCTGTTTGTTATCGAACGCTCATCATGAAGTCCATAATGACCGGCACTATCACGGCAGCTCGCACATTAAATTACCTTCTAATTAAAAAGAGACAGTTAAACTGTCCTTTACCAACAGCAATTTAGGTAACTGCATTTGACCAACTATAAATTGTTACTGCATTAAAATCCCAGAAATATTAGCGATATGGATTTCTTGATGGAAATTAATGTTGATGATGAGGAGTTTGCTTTTTATGAGGGATGCACGGGGTCATGTTAGCCACTAAACAGCAGACAGAGATCAGGCCTAAGCATTTTTAATCTTGTGAAACAAGCCATTACAAATAGTTGCATTGATTTGTTAAAAAGCTTTAGGTGACATAAATTGTTTCCTGCTTAGCTTATTGCTCTGATACATAAATGTCATTGGGGATATTATTAATTAAAGATGCTGGCAGACAAGATTTAAAGGAAATCATATAAAATTATGGTTAGACTTTTTGCTGGTAATATTTTATCCTTTATTTGGAGCTTCTTAATTGTATTGCTGTTGTCTCTCTGATATTACCTGCTCAAAAGAGCAAGCCAGTTTTCTCCTAGTCCGCTGTCATAATCATAGGTTTGCACCAGGGTTATTAAAAGTACTAAACAAAACAAAAAATCATTACACAAATAATAATAATAATTTAAAAAAATAAGCAAAAAACAATAACATACTTAATATAAAATAATTAAATAAATTTAAAATTTGATTCAGCTAATTGCCAGGCAACATTCTCATTTTAATTTAGGTTAATTGATGTACTAAAAATAAACCTGAAAGAAAAATTATAAAAAAAAAAAATTAAAAAAAAAAATTTATTATATTAATATATACAAATACACTGAACAAAATTAGAATGCAAAAACCTTTGGTTTTGCCCCCATTTTCATGAGCTGAACTCAAAGATCTTAAGACTTTTTTTATGTACACAAAAGGCCTGTTTCTCTCAAATTTTGTTCACAAATCTGTCTAAATCTGTGTTAGTGAGCACTTCTCCTTTGCCGAGATAATTCATCCACCTCACAGGTGTGGCATATCAAGATGCTGATTAGACAATGATTATTGTGTGTGCCTTAGGCTGGCCACAATAAAGGCCACTCTAAAATGTGCATTTTTATCACACAGCACAATGCCACAGATGTCGCAAGTTTTGAGGGAGCGTGCAATTGGCATGCTGACTGCAGGAATGTCCACCAGAGCTGTTGCCAGTGAATTGAATGTTCATTTCTCTACCATAAGCCTTCTCCAAAGGCGATTCAGAGAATTTGGCAGTACATCCAAACAGCCTCACAACCGCAGACCACGGGTAACCACACCAGCCCAGGACCTCCACATCCAGCATCTTCACCTCCAAGATCGTCTGAGACCAGCCACCTGGACAGTTGCTGCAACAATCGGTTTGCATAACCAAAGAATTTCTGCACAAACTGTCAGAAAACCGTCTCAGGGAAGCTCATCTGCATGCTCGTCGTCCTCATCGGGGTCTCGACCTGACTGCAGTTCGTCGTCGTAACCGACTTGAGTGGGCAAATGCTCACATTGTCTTCACGGATGAATCCCGGTTTTCACTGTACAGGGCAGATGGCAGACAGCGTGTATGGCGTCGTGTGAATGAGCGGTTTGCGAACGTTGTGGATCGAGTGGCCCATGGTGGCGGTTGGGTTATGGTATGGGCAGGCATATGTTATGGACAACAAACACGGGTGCATTTATTGATGGGTTTTGAATGCAACAGAGATACGTGACGAGTATGATAATGCATGGCCCCATGTTGCAAGGATCTGTACACAATTCCTGGAAGCTGAAAACATCCCAGTTCTTGCATGGCCAGCATACTCACCGGACATGTCACCCATTGAGCATATTTGGGATGCTCTGGATCGGCGTATACGACAGCGTGTTCCAGTTCCTGCCAATATCCAGCAACTCGCACAGCCATTGAAGAGTGGACCAACATTCCACAGGCCACAATCAACAACTTGATCAACTCTATGCGAAGGAGATGTGTTGCACTGCGTGAGGCAAATGGTGGTCACACCAGATACTGATTGGTTTTCGGACCCCCCCGGACCCCCAATACAGTAAAACTGCACATTTTAGAGTGGCCTTTTATTGTGGCCAGTCTAAGGCACACCTGTGCAATAATCATGCTGTCTAATCAGCATCTTGATATGCCACACCTGAGGTGGATGGATTGTCTCGGCAAAGGAGAAGTACTCACTAACACAGATTTAGACATATTTGTGAAACAATATTTGAGAGAAATAGGCCTTGTTGTGTACATAGAAAAAGTATTAGATCTTTGAGTTCAGCTCATGAAAAATGGGGGCAAAAACAAAAGTGTTGCGTTTATAATTATATATTGGTTCAGTGTTGTAGATTATATATATATATATAATTAAGAAAAGTTTATTGTTTATGCATGATTATAAAAGATAAAAAGCCCTTTATCATTCACACTATGCTGCTATATTTTGTCTTTGGATATACAATGTTCAAATATATGTGTTCATGGTATTTAAATAAAAGGATTGCTCCCTGATCACACATCAGATCCTTCATTGCCTACATTCTCATTTGTACTTGTTCATTCAAGGTTTGAAAGGAGTTCGTTTTCAGTCAACCACTCGCGTACGTTTATATAAAAGCAAAGTTATGCCATTCAGCGTCAGAGTGTCTTTGCAAAGCATGAATACCTTTTGATCTTAAAATGAAAATATACCTTAAAAAATCCAAACTGTCTCTCTCAAGTCATTCACACCAGTCTACTTATGTTACCAAGTGAGAGTCTAGCCTTTATTACCAAACCCACGGTCTACGTAGGCTTTTGGAAATGAAATGGACAGATTAGTGCATTATATTATTTACATATATTGAATTGCGGTAACAAGACTCCGTTCCTACCCCTTGTTTCATTCTAATTAAAGTGTGGCAATGCAACAGCAATTCACACAAGAGCTTTACTTTAATAGTCAGAGCTGGCAAATTCCCAATCCTGCGACGTGGCAATTAGCAGGGGCGGTAGTGTTTGCTATTCACGGTTTGATGTTTAAAAAAAAAGAGAGAAAAGTTTATTAAGATGAGCTGCTTCGGGCACTGGTGGGCAATAGACCTGCTGCAATTAGATTCCAATTATTTGTCAGGTTCTGATATTGTAAACCGCCACTTAGCGCATCAGTTAAATTGACATACTGTGCTGCTTAGATTAGCCTGTAATTAAAACATTTTGTGTTAATTAGATGATGACCACTTCATTCCAGGGCCTCTTGTGTTTGGAGCTTGTGTTATTTTGATTTGCATTGGGCATGCTGTTTGGATCATGGGTTGTCAGATGCTGGTTAATCAGCCAATGTTTTGTTTCAATTGCTGCCAGCTGTTACAGGCCTCTCAGGGCTGCATATCAACACAGAACTGTATGAAAATTAAGTACAGAAAAAAACTAATTAGTTGAAATATTGGGATAAATAATATGCTTAAAAATAATAAATAAATAAAGAATAATAAATAATTTATTAAATAATACTATTTTTAAATACTTGATTTTTCTAAATAAATATACTTTTTAAAATTATTTTAAGCTGCATTATGATAATTCTATATTTCCCAAACAGCCGCTGCGATCAGATAAATCAAACATTCTTCTCTTGTGCTACAAGGAAGCATTGTTGCCATTTAATTCTGCAGATTTCCAATTTCAAGCAAGATATCAACACATACTGTACCTGTAGGAAAATAAGAAAATAAAGATGATATAAAGCATATAATTTAATAAAAACATTATTTATGATAAATATCATAATATCAGATTCATTTACTTAGGACCAGTTGACAAAAAATGTTATAATAAAAAAACATATATAGATATATTATATATTATAATAAAACATTTTTCTCTTGTGCTAAAAGGAAGCATTTTTTGGATTATTTTCACACATTTTCTATATTCACGCAGGATATCTGAATAATTTAGATGATGCAAAACATGAATAATTACGAGTCTCATCGCTATCTGCCACCATGCATTAATGGAGGTGACCAAGTTTACTTTTGATTTACATATCATGAGTGGAAAAAGCACATTTGCAAATGCATTAATCTAAGGTCAATACATATTTAACCGCTAAAGTAGGTCTGAATGACTGTGGAGACGTTCTGTGTAGTATTATATACATGTACACAGAATGCAACTTAGTGTCTCTAGTACCATTGTGCTTATATATCAAAGTAATTAAGTGGAACTGTAAGTTTTGAGGTTTTATGTCAGAATGTTTCTGTGTTTTACAGATTGCTCATTTCCAGGTTTAAAATAAATAATTATGGAAAGTCAGTATAACGCTGAACATTCGGAAAACATGAAATCCTAAAAGCAGCAGGCCTGCATTTCCCAGCTGTCTCATTAATATTTGGCACATTACTGTTTGAGATTAGAGCCTTTACTTTACAGCCCTTTACTTCTGTACATACTTTTACAGATACGTATTAAAGCAGCTTCTGATGGGGCTCTCAGCCTGTGCAACTCTCCGCATCTCTCATTTCAGCCCAGATTTAATGCTCTTCTTCAGAGGAGGGGATGGAAAATAACTGTCATTAAAATATGTCATGGCAGCTGTTTACCTGCAGTGAACCTTGATTGAAGCAGGTCTGACTTTACACTGATGCCCCTCTAATCTGTATGACTGGCATGTTAATTTCCCCAAAGCTGCCATTCAAAAACACAAACATGAAATGTTGGTTTTAGGTCTGGGAGCCCAGCTAGAGTGAATTTCAAGTACTTATTCAAATATTTCATTAAAATGTAAATTTTACATTGGTCCAACGCCTAGCTGTGCACAAGGCATGACTTAAGAAGTTATGAAGTTATAACACCAATCTTTTTTTTTCCTGCCTTTCCAACGCCAATTAACTTGCACTATAAATGTCCTTACCTTGTTTTATCTCTCTAACCGCGTGCCAAAAAAAAATGCATCAAATGCAACAGGAGTAAGACGGCTCAGCTTTGACCAGTATTGGGAAGGAAAAAGACAGAAGCCAATTAAACATCAAGCTTCGTGCAGACTGATAGCTAATCAATTCTCTTATCGCCACAAAGTGCAAATGCACTGATGAAAATTGAAGCTACAGGAGGATAAAGGCAAGCATTGAGGAATTGTAAATGAGAGAATGTTCCTAAATGCAAATGCATGATCTGGATGGTTTGCCAGCGTGGTTCACATAGAGCTTTAGTCTGTTAATCTGTGTAGCATCAATGCATGCATATTATATTCAGTGTGACTCCATATACCTCAAGTCATTTTCAATATATTAGTCAAGTATCAGGTATTTAAGATTGCAAATTGCTGTTCAGACACGAAATTGGAGATATAAGAGTGTATTGACAGGAACGATGTGTTCACAATATATCTCAAGCATTAATATTCCTATATCCGAGGTGTGGGCATAACTGGAAATGGCAAACTGATTTAATCGCGAGCTCTCGATTCTTGTGTTTTCCTGGCAGGAACAAACGCTCAAAGCCGCCGGTTTGCGAATTCTGGCACGTCACGTTTCGTCTCCCTTCCACTTTATTTCGATGGCGCAGACAACACTCGCCTCCTGTTTCTTTATCTACTTCCCTCTCTTTTTTCTTTCATTTTTAACATTCAGGGGGAAGATAAAATGGTTGCAGGTGGTGATGAAAATAAAAGTCATCCATCATTATTTATTAGGCATGAAAAAGATACACAATAATGTAATTTAATCTCTCAGCAGACAATTATTTCCACATATTGATAATGCAAAGCGAAAAGTGCCATGAATCCTAATATGATGTTTGCTTTTATTGGTGTATAATACAAGCAGAACAAATAATGTAATTGTGTCAGGAAGAGAATGTAATTATTTGCACATGCTAACATTATAATAGCAATCTGCCTCAGACAATGGTATCATATTATTTTGCTGTGCTTAACTAGTTACAATTTGCATTTACTTATTATGTCTCAGTGGCAATAAAGCCGACCCCTCTTGTGCTTGAAGTAGACCACTGTTATTATTTGAACCCCCGTCTCCAACTTTTGATTGTTTGCAACTTGCTGAGATTTGAGATCATGAAAGTTTAAGTTCACACCCAGGAGAAGTGTCGTCTTTATTGAAGAGTTTGATAATATCATCTTACATTGGACTAATTCTTTTCAGGGTAGTCTATGCAATATAGCTGAGTTTATTAAAGTTAAAGCATCAAAAACTCACTTTGATCAGTTCATATGACTTTGTCGTAGGCTAATACTATACATGGCCTACACTACTATACCTACTAGTAAAAATAATTCCCTTTTATACATGCAGAATCTCAAGTCTTGTGGTCTCAGACGTCTCAACCTGCAGATTTTTCCAACACAATCACTTCGGAAGCCTCACGAATCCGGACTAAGGCAAAGGCCATCTCATAATAATTCATCGTGACCTAACATACTATGAGAAACAAGAATCCTCCAGAAGAGCAGCCTTTAAACAGATTTTCTTGATTATTTGTAATGATTAACCATTAAACATACATTAAAAAAGCATCTTGATGCACGAACTGTCAGGGCACATCAGGCATGCGTCCTTCTCGCCTGTATCTTTAATAAAATGGTGTTCATGCCATATTGAACTAATGACCAGGAGAGTCAATGTAAAATTAGATCAAGCATCCACACTTGTGTCTCCCTGACATTATGAAAATGTTTTATTGATGACTCATTACAGGCATGAGGTGAGGGCTTTTTTTCCCTCTCCTCGATCCATCCTAATAGAAGATGCAAAGCCTAATAATGATAATGCCTCCTGAATAATTAATCCCCCCAAAACCCAATCCATCTCGACACGGGACATGTACATATTTTAGCACCTCATTTGCATATTTAGAACAAACAGCAGCACAAACCCATTAAAGGGCCAGAGCTCACCTCTTGTGTTTGATGCATAGTAATGAAGGGCTTTTGAGTGATTGGCTTTTAAGAATTAAGACGAGGACGGCCGGATGCCGAAAAAAACTCCAGCATCTGCTCCCATACTGCGTGCTGCATGCATCCTCCACCGGAGGCTAGAGCAGTGTTCTGAAGTCATTAGTGATTTGTAAATGATATTTGCTCCCTTGTGTGACATATCATTTGAAATGCTATTTCTAATAATAACTGATATTAAAAACAACCGTCGCATATTCCACAAATACGAACATCTTGAGGGGGGCGAGCACTTCTTAATGTCAGTATGAATTGTGATTCAAAAGTGCATCTAACAAATATTAAAGACTCCCTGAGGTTTCTTCTGAGCATTTAACCGTCTTTCGCCACAAAGGCGAGAATTATACCAGGGAGATTATGCTTCCAAATTGGCCGAGGAGAAACTTGACTTGGAATGGAAATGGAAGCGCAAATTCATTCTGATATTTTGCGGTGCGCTTTCATCCATCAAGCTAAAATAATAGCATTGTGGCTGATTCCGGTTGCTGTAGCACAACGAATCAGTGGTGATAAAGCAGCCAGAGCTCCCTTTGGCATTGTGCGCGCCATTGTCGCCGCCTCAAAACCACTCATTTGAACTGTCACCTCCTTTCTTAAAATCCCACAGCTTCCTGCGGTGCGTTTCCTGTCAACTTTATCACAGGGTAAAAAGAGAAGGGAAGAGAATGTGAGAGAGACACACAGTAGTTGGCACAACACCCTACACCAGCTCAACCGGAAGCCACACCAGCGCCGTGGTCCTGTTATACCATGATCGGGGGGGAAACATGGGCCACCACGCCAGGTAATGCTGCCAATCGGCACCAGACGAAGCCCGAAGACCTTCTCTGGATACGCCACTGGTCTTTGAAATTAAAGTTGGCTTTAGTAATCCACAGAAATGGCCCCCTCAGACTGCTCTTGCTTGCAGTTTAGTTTCACCCTGGCTGGCGATAAAGCATGACAGAAATACAGAGCGCTATCTGCTAGTGGAGAAGCCTGATAGGTTCTGCCAGCTTATCATACAACAGGCAGCTAACCTTCCTTCCTCTGTGTCTGGTCCCTGAACAGATTTGAGGAGTCAATTTACAAAAGCAGTCATGTTTGGTTGTAAATAAGACCATTATTTACAACCATTGATTCACCCTTCTAAAAACCCAACGGCAGCGAGGAAGAAAAATGTAAGTGCACGAAGCATAAAAAGTTCCGATTTAACCCCGTTTCTACACTCTAAAAAATGCTGGGTTGTTTCATCCCAACTTTGGGTCAAATATGGACTAACCCAACCATTGGGTTACATTTTTACATAAAATTTTTAACCCAAAAGTTGGGTTAGTCCATATCTGACCCAAAGTTGGGTTGAAACAACCCAGCATTTTTTAGAGTGTACACCCTGAAGTCACAACCTGGTGTAATACAACAGACTGGGTGCGGATGTTAGCGGGAATGCATGTAAATTCAGGCAGAGGAAGGGGTTGCAGATTGACATGGAGCTAGCCGAGCGGGTTTCGTCTGCACCAGGGTGGGATTAACAAGCTTAAAGAGGGCTTAAACACCATCCGCCAAGTTTACCTGTTATACAGTGTAACTTCATCAAAGGCCGGGTGCGATACTGCCTTTTAAAACCTTTTTATGTTTGTTCACAGTTGTCAGTCTCGGGAATGAACTCATTTGCGGGGGTTAATGCTGGTAATCGCTTCCAAAACAAACCTCAAAGTTCAGGGCGTAAGTATTATCGATGTGAAATGGACTAATATGCGGGATTGTGCTAGCCATATTTTGCCTAAGAAGATCACAAGTTCAGTCACTTCTGCACATCGGGGTAAACATCAAAAGTCAGATTTCTGACTATTGCGCATCAGGAAGGCTCAGCCTCACAAAGTTTTTGACATTGAATGCGTATTTTCTTAAAACTGCCTGGTTTATAGCGATACACTGATTTTAAATTCTGTCGATACCAGTAAGCCAATAATTATGTAATGGCCTATAATAAATAGGTGTGATGTTATGAATCTATACAACTATAGAAAAAAAATCAAACATAAAACTAAAATAGAGTTTATATACTGAAACTGGACTTAGGTATCACAACAATAGAAAAGAACAGTATAATACAAAAAATAATACAAAAAGCATACAGTTTGAATTTAGCTTAAATACAGAAAAATTAAAAAAAATTAGTAAAAAAGTGCTCACAATAATATAGAAGAAAAACCAAATTCTATATAGAATATATCTGAAAAATGAAATAAATTTGATGATGGCAAAAGTCATCTAATCTAATTTTCAATTTCAATTGAATTTAAAACATCCTAATTTATTAAAAAGTATCCTTAAGACATATTCGTATCATCAAAAATGGTAAAACAAAATTTATTACCTATAAACCCTCGAAAAAAAAAAAAAAATAAAAAAAAAATATATAAAAAAAAAAAAACATATTCCTGATATACATGACTTTGTAAATAATCTAAACCTTAAAAATACATGGAAACAAATGTTTAATTTTAATCATACCAGAAAAAAAATGTAAACTAAAAATATAACTATGTACAAAATGTGAAGAAATACATCATTAATATTAGCTGTCTTTGTACAAGGAATAATCCTTGCCAAATACTTGGTGTCTGCATGTTAGAAAAGTTTAAGTGTGTTTGTTTTGGCCAGGATGTGGCTCTTGGCACAGGGGCTTTGAGCACTAGCTTCAAGGCTCTGCAACTAGCACTAAATTTCAGATCCTACAGGCACCAAAAAAGAAAGACAACCACAGTTAGCTGAGGTGAAATTATAAAAAAGAAAATGCAGAGCCAAGCATTTTCAGTCTCTGTTTTGACTGTAAACAAAAATCCACCAAATAAAATGGTGCCAACTCAAACAAAATGATTTGGAGTTTGTTTTCTGCTTAGAGGTTTAAGAGATTTCTGGGCTCGCCTAGCATTTTAGTATCTCTCAGGAACCGAGTGCCATTTAAAAAAGCACTGTATTTTGTTTTGATTGGGTTCTGTATTTTCCTTCTAAACAATGATAAAAAAAATTCTGAACCGGAGTCGCTGCCAATGAAATTAATGGGAGGGTTGTCAAGTGCATACAGGAAGTGAGCTTTTTAAATAAACACATTGTTTCAAAACTAATCCACACCCTTATTGTTTACTGTTGGAGAGCACAGTCTGGGTGTGTTGTACAGACAGCTTGACACTGGCCTCCCTCAATTAATCCTCCCTGACGAGGCCATTCTGATTTAACGGGAGGGAAAAAAGGAAAAGAGAAAGCAGGAACAGGGTGGGGGAGTCAACAGGCAAGTTTTCTCCTCGGAGTCTAGATCAATGGAACACATTAGTGACTCTGTTATCAGTAGGACACTCTCAGGGGAGTTTCAGAAAGTCTTATTTACAGTACATCACTTCTGGAGAAATGTACACAAGACAGTGATATTTAAAACAGATGTATAAAATTAATGTATATTCAAGTTAATATATGCATTAAAGTGTGTAAACTATTTTTAACGTTTTAACTATTATTCATGTAATTATATTTTGTTAAAGTATCGGACTTATATTAGAGTATATTAGTGTTACAGAATAAAAAATGACTGATTATTTAAAAAAGATACAAAAATGAGTTCCTGACATCTCCAAGACAATACCCAGCGCAAGAAGCTGTAACTTTAAGCTATTTCTACCCATTTAATGCATAAAAATATTAGTTTTGTTGGTATAAATCAATGTATTTAGATTCAGTGATATTAGATCATATTTTTGACTTGAATAAAACCAGTTCATTTAGTTACCTTTTTTTCAGTGTATTGAAGTAATTAATTAATCTCAGCCAAATGCAATTTGATTTGTAACTTCAACATGTAAAAGCATGTCAGATACATTTTTTTAATATATTATCAGTTATGTGTTTTTATATACTGTAATCAACACAATATCTCTTTACGAAATTTTATGCAAAACAAATCTGTATGAAAATCTAATAAATGGGAACATTCAACCATCAATAAACCAATTGAATGGGATCACTTACATCATCATAATATGCAGTATTAGTGATAAATAAATAAGTGCATTTGTCCGTTAACTCATATATCAGCAACACTATAACACAGATGTAGTAGCCTGCAGGTTAGGTTATTAAATAGTTTGGCTAAATTGATCATTCTGTCAGTTGCAATTAAGTTCTGTTAAACTCATTTTATCATGTTTAATGTCATCCTCCAAAATCAGCACAGAAAGAAAGCGCTATAGAGAAATGAGAAAAGGCTCCGTGTGAGTAAGAGAGTGCTATCGTTGCTTTGGAAAGCTTTGTTTCCATGCGCTCCAGAGTTGGCCACTCTAAAACAAGCTCGAAACCTATGAAACCTGACCTCCAGCACATGAATCACAATGACCTCATCCTCCACTTCTCCTGCTTATTGCCTTTTAATGACTCCTGATTCATATTACCTTGGTATCATGGCCGAAGTCTTTTCCTTCACCCTGATTCGTTTATTTGTTATTCTGATGTGGGCCAGCTACGCTTAGCTTGAAGTCTTGTCTGGTCCTACCATATGTGAGTGCACAAATAGATGGCAACAAGAAATGAATGAAAACAAATAAAAGGAAAATATACTCATCACACGTCACCACAAACTGCTCTCCGAGGCCTTCTGTTTTCCAGCCCCGGCTCCACACGTGGCCCGACTGAATATTCAAGAGACATTTATAGGAAATAAATTAAGAGACGAATTCAAACCATATGGCGGCAGGGGGTGGGGGTGTTTATGAACGGTCCTGCATCAAAGCTCACTCCGCGGATCACACCATATTAGCTCTGTTTTTCCAGTCCGACAGAATCGGGGAAGGGAACCACAGCCGTGCTGGCGATAGGAAACATATGAGTGCGGACAGCAGACGGGGAACCCAGAGCACAGGGTTGAGGGCAAGGCGTCGAAATGCATCGGTAGAAACGATTACTGTGTGTGGGGGACATATGGTGGCACGGCTGTGCTATTCATGTGCTGTGAGTTTGTATGTGTTTGTAACATATGTGAGCTGTTTGTTAGTATATTTGCAGGGTAATATAATGTGACTACAACATCAGTGATGGTCCTTAGAAAGGAACCTGTCAGACTAGTTGCTGTGATTACCTGATCTTTTTTGAGAAAAACTGAAAAAAGTACATAAGACACAAAGTTAAGTACTCTTTCCCAGAATATATGTATGTGTATGTACAGGTGCATCTCAATAAATTAGAAAAGTTCATTTATTTCAGTAATTCAACTCAAATTGTGAAACTTGTGTATTAAATAAATTCAATGCACACAGACTGAAGTAGTTTAAGTCTTTGGTTGTTTTAATTGGGATGATTTTGGCTCACATTTAACAAAAACCCACCAATTCACTATCTCAACAAATTAGAATACTTCATAAGACCAATAAAAAAACATTTTTAGTGAATTGTTGGCCTTCTGGAAAGTATGTTCATTTACTGTACATGTACTCAATACTTGGTAGGGGCTCCTTTTGCTTTAATTACTGCCTCAATTCGGCATGGCATGGAGGTGATCAGTTTGTGGCACTGCTGAGGTGTTGTGGAAGCCCAGGTTTCTTTGACAGGGGCATTCAGCTTATCTGCATTTTTTTTGGTCTCTTTGGTTTCGTTTCTCATTTTCCTCTTGACAATACCCATATATTCTCTAAGGGGTTCAGGTCTGGTGAGTTTGCTGGCCAGTCAAGCACACCAACACCATGGTCATTTAACCAACTTTTGGTGCTTTTGGCAGTGTGGGCAGGTGCCAAATCCTGCTGGAAAATGAAATCAGCATCTTCAAAAAGCTGGTCAGCAGAAGGAAGCATGAAGTGCTCCAAATTTCTTGGTAAACTGGTGCAGTGATGTTGGTTTTCAAAAAATGCAATGGACCAACACCAGCAGATGACATGGCACCCCAAATCATCACTGACTGTGGAAACTTAACACTGGACTTCGAGCAACTTGGGCTATGATCTTCTCCACCCTTCCTCCAGACTCTAGACCAGGGGTTGGTTTCCAATGAAATACAAAACTTTCTCTCATTTGAAAAGAGGACTTTGGACCACTCGCCTCTGACGTTGTCTGTGGTTCAGGAGTGGCTTAACAAGAGGAATTCGACAACTGTAGCCAAATTCCTTGACACGTCTGTGTGTGGTGGCTCTTGATGCCTTGACCCAGCCTCTGTCCATTCCTTGTGAAGTTCACTCAATTTCTTGAATTGATTTTGCTTGACAATCTTCATAAGGTTGCGGTTCTCTCGGTTGGTTGTGCTTTTTTTTTTTCTTCCACACTTTTTCCTTCCACTCACTTTCTGTTAACATGCTTGGATACAGCCCTCTGTGAACAGCCAGCTTCTTTGGCAATGAATTTTTGTGGCTTACCCTCCTTGTGGAGGGTGTCAATGACTTCTGTCAAGTCATCAGTCTTCCCCATTATTGTGTAGCCTAGTGAATCAAACTGAGAGATCATTTTGAAGGCTCAGGAAACCTTTTTAGGTGTTTTGAGTTGATTAGCTGATTGCAATGTCACCATATTCTAATGGTTGATAGTGAATTGGTGGGTTTTTGTTAATGTGAGCCAAAATCATCACAAGGAAAAGACTTAAACTACTCAGTCTGTGTGCATTGAATTTATTTAATACATGAGTTTCACAATTTGAGTTGAATTACAATTTGAGTTGAAATAAATGAACTTTTCCATGACTTTCTGATTTATTGAGATGCACCTGTATATTGGAAAGAAATTAATCCTTTCATTTAGTAAGGATGCATTAAATTGAGCAAAAGAAACATTTATAATGATAGAAATGGTTTCTATCTAAAATAAATGCTGTTCTTTGGAACTTTCTGTTCATCAAAGAATCCTGAAAAATTGTGTCATGGTTTCCACAAAAAAGAAGCACAACTGTTTTCAGTGTAGATAATATAATCACCAAATCAGCATATTAGAATGATTTCTGAAGGAGCATATGACACTGACTGAAGTAATGGCTGCTGAAAATTCAAATTGTAATTTTTAATTGTAATAATATTTCACAATATTACTGTTTTATTGTATTTTTGATCAAATAAATGCAGCCCTGGTGAACAAAATAGATTTCTTAAAAAAATTAATAATAATCTTACCGACCCGTATATACAGCAATTGTTTCTCTTAGACAGCAACAGAATTTAACAGAACGATATTTAATTATTTAAAACTACATAGTACTTTTTTACTTATACAAATAGCATATAGTGAATCATTTTAAGAAATTACAATTTTCATGCTGTTAAAGTATTTCACTAATATTGTAATTTTAATAATTATAAAGTTAACAAATGTCAGAATATAAATAAAATAAGTTCCTCACATTTCCATTATCAAACACCATGTCAGCAAAATGCTATTTTAAATTGTAACATCATGCTGAGTTAGAAAGAATGTATTGTCATCAATATTAAGTCTTAAGTCTGATTACTGATAACAGTAAACCATTTCCAATATCTCTTTGACTCAATTCAGCTATTGAAGTGTTTCTGTTTGTGCTTTTTTTGTGAATTCTCACAGTTACAGGATCACCCTCAAACTTCAAAGTCACCATTCATCAGACACACTGGTTGCTTCTTTCACATTGTATGTTTTAGTTCTTCATTGTCCTATCATTGTTCTTTCTGTCAGTAGAAGGGCTCACAGTGAGTCTGTACTACCGTCTATTTAGCCATTTTCTGTCTGTATAAACTTGAATCTCCTTGTTTGTGTGTCCAAGATCTCTTTGCCTATTGTTTTCATGAAGGATTTCACCCTTACTTCATGTTTACACCTTAAACTGGATATCTTCCAGATTCCAGTCCGATCAGATTTGCAGCCGAGGTGTCGACAGACATGACTGACATGGCAATCCTGCAAACCAATCAGAGCAGGTTGCCACTGTCAGCATATCTTGCTGCAATTCTGCCGTAAAGCCTGATTGCACGCATTGTTTACACTCAGCAGCCATGTCAATCACTAGAAACGGCAGTAACATGTTAATGAAAGGTGCATACGGGCTTATAGCATCCATATTCCACACAAAGACAGGGCAGAGAGCCAAGGGGAATTAACAGTGGCTATGCTTCAGTCTAGAACCCAATAACTCACGGCCCTTAAGCATGACTCCTCAGAACACACAAATGCAACACTTTTGAAGTTCAAAGAATTCTTAGAAGAAGGTGTAAACCCTGAAAAAAGGGGAGAACTGTTTCTAACCTGTTGATTTTGGAAGCAGTCTAGGAATAAAACAAGTAATACAAACAGACTCACTTGTCTTCAGCCACAATAAATCAACAACAAAGCACAGCTCACCCCCCCCAGACTTTTCTCACAAGTTTAGCCGCCCGCGAAGTTGTTGAGTCCAGATTTCTGAGTAAGTTCTTCATTAATGCGGTATATGTTAATTCATAGCAGCGGTAGCATCAGGAAGCCTGCTGAGAGCCAGGGACCTAAAGAAAATCACTTCCAGGAATAGATGGAGGGAAAGAGGTTTTAATCAAAGCTCGTGGCCTAAGGTGATAATTAACTGCTGTTTAGTTTGAAATGTGAAAGAATCCGCAGAGATGGTGACATTTATTTATTAGGGGTGCTTGCTAAGGCAAGCTTCGCTATTACTATTGCTCATATGAACAAGCCCTTAACCTTACATAGTAAACTTTGCATTGAATGGCATCTCAAATTGTTCAGTTTATGCAGTCAGTGATTTAAATTGTTCAAAAAAAAATTTTTTACAATGTATGCAACCGCATTTTATCTCGGAGAATGTAAAAGTGTATTTTTTCTATTTAAAGATCAGATCAGATTGAAAGAGACAGAAATGTGAAAATGTGAAACAAATGTTGTCAACAAAAGTCTTGTTCATGAAGCATAGATCTTTTACAGAAAGATGCCAGGTAACTGGAAAACAAATAATGGCACATTTTGAGGCACACAAATTTGTGTATTTCATATTCCAAAGCAATTTATACCGTATGATCCCCAGTGCTTCCCGATTAAACAAAGGCAAAAGATTGGTGCCAACCTTCATGATTTAGGGCTGTTCCTTAAGCTTTCAAACCCCAGCTAAAAAAAAGTCCCCTTGGCTTTTGCATGCAGCGTGCAGCCAATGCCAGGCAGGTATAGAGAAGCGTTCTCGTTTCTTTCTCCTCTACTGAACTGCAAACTCTGTTCTCCTTCATTCTTTCTGCCTTTTCCCCCTTCTCGTTCCCCGTGTGCCACCCGCACATCTGGAGCAGGCGTCCCGCTTCACCAGTCTCCAGGAGTCACCTGATTTATTGATATTTAAAATGTTCTGATGGTTTTATGTGCTTTGAATGGATTCAGAATAAAAAGGCTTTGTCAGAAACCTGCATGAAAAACATCTAGGGTAGTAAAAAAGCATTCAACACTGTATAGACTGTGCTTCAAGAGAACGGAGAACGGTTTGATATATAATGATAATTTAATAGAAAATGATTTCAGCTGAAATATGCACACACGCTAAAACAGATAGCACCGGTTTTCATCTTTTTGCCATACTGACCTATTCAAACAATAATGCAGTCAAAGTATTGTTTGTACAAGCAGATAGAGAACTTTTACCCATACACTCTCCATTAAGCTTGTCGCGCTCATTGGTAATTTGTATGTTGGCCATCAGTCTTGTCTCTAATATCTGTTTGAATCTAATTCCTGAGATAGTGCTCCACGAAACGAATAATATCCCCTTTGTTGCCACTTCCAGATTTATCAAATCACACCCTGACATTTTTCTTGACTTATTATGTTTGAATAACCCTCGTTTGCAACATTTTCGTAAGCTCCTTACAGATGAGGTAATTGTGTTTTTGTTTCAGAGAATGTGGGCTATGCAAAAAAAGCCAGAGATGGCTTTCAGCACATGTGAAGTTCTGAAAGATATCCATAACTCCTAAAGACTCTTAATTTGAACCAGGTATTTGTGCTGGGTGGGGAGGAAAGCACTGTTTATAAATTGTCTAGCCCGGTAAGTCAGTGTGACGGGGTCCAAGAAGAGAATAAATTTGTTTCTGGTTTACAACTACGAAGGCTGATGGCAGTAGCAAACTGGCTTGTGGGGAGGTTGGGTGCAAAAAGGGCTTTTTTGGGAGCTAGCCGCAGACCTTCCCTCAACATACACAAGTGTTTTTTATTTTGTTGATAAACTACTTTTTGTAGACCGAAACAGTGATGTAAAAAAGGCCGTGTATGAATTGATGAATGTGGACATTTTATAACAACATGCCAAGTATTTAAACAGTCTACAAATGCCAGCAACACATAGTCAAATCGAACGTAGAGAAGAATTTGATGCTCCGTGCCAATAAAAATAGCCCTGCTCCATGCACGTCTGTACACGTCAGTCACAAGCCTGAATGAAAATAAGGCCCTATATTAAATATTTGACAGAAATCAAAGAAAACAAAACAACATGTGCTGTTAAAATTGTAATGAGTCCAATCACATGACATGTTTGCTTAATCTACGATTGCAAAGGTCTCATTGGATACAGCGGCCTGTATTTGCAATCCAAAAGCTCAGCCTTGTTAGGCTCGCCACTGACTCATTACTGCAGATGACCAACAACTCTGACAGGCAAGCGTTTCCAGAGTACTGCTATCTAGTATGCACAACATTTAATGAAATGCACTTTATAAACAAATCAAATGGGGAAAAGCGTCAAACAATTGACAAGTAACTTCGGACTGACCTTTAAAAAGATTGTTTGAAACCGAGCCAATTCTGTAGGCTCTTGAATGGGTTGTTGAGAGCTTCGAAAGGCCTTGCAAATGAAAGGTCTTGTTATCTTTAGTGGTAGTAAACCTATTCTGAAAAATCTGCAAGCATAGAGCCTAAAAAAGTCGCAATTGTGGTCAATCATTTGTTTAACAAAACATGTAGGAAAATATATGCTATTAAAACATGGGGAGAATTTCGATTTGCATTACAAATGCAAATAAAAAAAGTGTTCAAATTTCTGTCAGACAAATAATAAGACACGTTCAAGCCGACGCTGTGAATGCAAAACAACAGATCATTGATTTTAACTTGCTAGAATATGAAACTGCACATTAAAGATGAGAAAGCTAACCTTTTATTCATTCAAAATGTAAATGTCACTAACGCACTCTGATGTTACTAAAGAAAACGTATGCATTAAATGTATTTTGTGCTGTATAACAAATGCATTCATATTTTATGTGCCTTTAATCAATAATTTTGAGTGAAGAAATTCAAGATCTTGACAAAGATTAAAAAGGAACTTCATTACTACAATTTCAGTGATGTCAATCATTACTTTTATGACCTCAACATCCTGTTAATTATTCAGTGTCAGAGGTGTAGAGGTGCACATGTACAGTACACTATATAGAAGAAAAGTGTCCTTCTCTATTAGCTCAAAAACGTCTGAAGGAAAGACATGAATATACCATTACAATTAATGAAAGACAGGAAAAATTAAATTAAATAAAAAATAAAATTAAATAAATCCTTACTGGCCCCAGTTCAAAGCACACTAAAAGATATCAGGTCCCATCTATGGACAGCTTTATTGTTGGCCAGACAAAAAAAATTTATATAAAGGTATGTACTTAAAAAAGGGGGGAAGACTACACCAAATTAGATTAATAAAATCAAAATCAACTTTTTTATTAATAAGAAAATGTGTTGCTCAGTAATTATTTATGAATAATTTGAGTAAAAGATAATTAACTAAACATAAAATGTGGATAATAATAAAAACTCTAAAACATAAAATGTGGAGTTATCTGCTTTTGCTATAAAACAAACTTTTAATATGTAAAAAAAAAAACATACTTTCAATGAACTTTAATTTTGTAAATTACCAGTATTTAAGTTATTGCGAAATCAAAACAACCCAACTGCAGTTTGATTGATATTACTTGGAATGCGCAATAAAAAAAACGTGATTTCTGAAAAAAAATAAAATGGAGTTATTGGTTTTTGCAAATGAACTCTTCATATATACATATATGAATTGCATATGAATTATCGACCCCTCAAAAACATTAATAAATAAATAAAATAAGAATGAATAAAAGGAAAACAATCAAATCCTTTCACATCTTCGGTTTAAACATTTACATTCATGTGCCTTGGGCAGGCCTAGTTGTTGCATGGTGTGACTACAAACTATGAAATAATTCTGCGTGCTCTTGTTGCATTCTTCACATCAAAATCACCTTTAATAAGGCCATTATAACTACATCAGAAAAATCTACTCTGATATTCAACAAACAAGTCAATCCAGGATGCCCACCATTCACTGCTCTTTTACAGGGGTATTGCGCCTCTTCATCCAAGACTGAGAGAGATATAATGAAGACCAGCGTACCAGATTTCAGGTTCCCACTGTGTTCAAAGATGCCTGTCATATCAAAAGTACTTTATAATGGAAATAAAGGTAATCTTTCATCCCTTTGAAACAGAACTCAGTCGTTCTTCTCCTGTTGGGTGAAAGCAAAGAAAACAGGAGATTTAGGGATGAAAGGAGAGAATCAAACGGAAGTATGAAGCTCGAGGAGAGGTATGGTCCTCTTACAGGTCAGAGCAATTGGCTGAAGAGGTGTTTGACATTGAAATGATTGCACAGTGTGTGCTTTTTGTGCGTGAGTGTGTTTTGATCAATGCCTGTGCTTCAGCCAAGCATTGTGTTTTGTGGAAATACTGTTAACACAAGACTCTTCTTCTATATGTTTGCTCTCAATGTCAGAAGCTCAAGCATTGACTGCTGACAAACCCATAAGAGCGCCTTTTGATTCCAGACCTGGAGTGATGCACTTATCTCCTTTACCCAGCCAGAGCCGCTCTGAAGGCGCACAACACGCCTTATATTCTCATGATTTATTAAGGACACGTGGTGGGCTGTATAGAACTTGCCTACAGAGATCAAGTCCGTTCTGTGTATAATTTTCTTCCTTTTTATCCACTTACTAATCTCCCTTTGTGTAGCTTAGCACGTTTGTACATTAGGCCATAGGGAGCCTCTACCTCCATGAAGTTTCATTGCAATGCAATATTTATAGGAGGATTGTGGACACTGTGGAGCAGTGCTCTCTAAAAGCATCTTCATGCAGCAAAGTCTCATGGGAAACAGAAGTATGACTCATCTGTGACACTAAGCAACCATTTTAATGAAGTAATGAATGAAAAAGAAAGAGTGAGCAAGAAAAGGAAACAACTTTCCGTCATATGTGTACTGTATTCACTACCGGTCAAAAGTTTGGAATCATTAAGACGTTTGAAAGTTTTTGAAAAAACTGTTCTGTTCATGTTTTGATGATCTGATAAAAAAAATACAATAATATTTTGAAATATTATTACAAATTAAAACAACTGTTTTCTATTTTATTATATTTTAAATGTTTGGTTTCATGTAGAACTATCTCTAAAGCTTAATATTCAGGGGAAACTGTGATAAAAAAAATTCAGGATTCATTTCAATGAATGGCAGTGTCATTGCAAAAAAATATAAAACTTAATGTTTTTAACATTGACATAACCTGAATCCATAAAGTAATAGTTTGCTCAAAAATCTCTTACCTCACAGGAATAATTACATCTTGAAAAAGAAAACAGTTAATTTCAAAGCAATCTATTATTACTGTGTTTCTGTATTTTGTCAATAAATTCAGGCCTTGTTAACATAATAAACGCATTTCAAATCTTTTAGAAATCTGATGATTCTGATTCATGTATTTATAATACTACCGGAACGGTGAAAGTTAAAGATTATTTCAAATTACTATTTATTGATAATTATTATCATTATCATGGCTGTCAATCACATTACATTTTAATTAATTACATGATAATAATAATATAAAATTATAGTATATTTAAGCATAATTTAATAATGCTGTATACAATTATTATTATTATTATGTTATTAATTTGATAAATGTATTTGAAAAATAAGAATAAGAATAGTTGTTGTATTGGCTGTCAATTTACATAATTTACCAAATAACTTATTGCAAAGGAATTACATTTGCTGAGAAAATATGAACAATTAAATATGAACATAATTCAAAGACCCTATTATTGTGGCAGAAAGTGATGTCTAATAATCATACTTATATAATAACTATTTTATGCTTTCTAGAAAATAAGTGTTAAACCCTCTTGTCTGGCCTGCAGCGTCTCCAAGACAAACACTTAGTATGCTTTGAACTCCAACACATCATTGGAGAGTGTTTAAACAGCAATTCAATTTTATCGTAGCACCCTTTAGTACATTTGAGAAAGCAAACTAATAAAGTCTTAGAGATGCATGATGTCGCTGGACACTTGGTGTTACACAATATCTTAAAGGCACATTTTAATATGTAATAATGTGTTTGTGGTGGGTTATTGTGATTCCAGGCCCCTGTGGGGGTGATATGGGTTTATTGACTTCCTGTGATGTTTTCTTCTTGCCCCTCAGTTAATTGAGCAGGTTTGCTGTGCAGGAGAACAGGTGTGCTTGGGAGGCTTACAATTAGAGTGAATCGGCATTCATCTGATCACAGACTATACAACATCTGCAATGCACTGATGACATTCATTTTTTTATTAACAAACAACAAAAAAAAGGTTAAACTCAGATCAGGGGCTGGCTGTTGATCTGTGAAGAGGAAATCATTTTCTCTTTTCTCCACATAAACACACCAATATCTTCCAAAAGCAGAATCGTGCCAACGAACATCGAAAATCTCTCATGTCTCACATCTTTCAAAAACCCATCTCTGCCAAAAGAGCAAGGTAGAATAAAGGGTCCAGGACAGGTTACATTATAGGTTGTTTATAAAAATAAAACAGGTCCAGAGTGGCAAGAGTATTGATTTTCCTGCCAAAACATAATCTTGTTTTGCCATTGTAATTCTGATGTTGACATAAGAACAAGTCGCTTTTCACCCAAACGCAGCCAAGTAATGGTGTTTACCCCCGATTGGCTGATAGTCACCATGACGACGTACACCACAATTAGACAAGCATAATCCCACCTTCAAACACGTGCACAGTTAATCACCTCAGCAGAGAGGAAGAGCGAGAGAAAAAGAAAAACAGGGTTGAGTTCAATGCCTACAGTTTTTTTCCCCAGTAAAATAAAAGTATCCTCCTGTCTGTGTTTGTCAATCTGTGTATTTTTCAGTGACTCTTTCTGCAAGTTATATGCCAGTAAGTGGTGACGTCTTTATGAGTGAGTTATTTAAATACTAATTCATCCGATTCATTCAAAACACTGATTCATCAGGAGAAAACAATTGAATCATTCACTCAACCGAATGATTCAGGAGTCAAACACCCCTACTGTAATGTTTTAATTCTTCAGCAGTTTTGTTTGGAACTATTTTCGTTTGCGGCGTAAAAACAGACAAAGGGCTTTTCTCACACAAATAATAACTATAAAGTTTATGATGAATGATAAAACATTGACAGCCAATCAGAATCCACCTGACTTTAAGCGTTTAAAATGGCAGCACACTCTTATAATAAACATTGTCCCTTAGTGTGTGTGGATGTTAATATAGTAAACGTTACCATTAGTTATCGTTCTTGGTGTGACCCGGCCTTAACTAGTAATCTGTCTAAGTTATTCAATATATAGATCTTGTTTATTGAATTGTATAAAAGGAATATCACACTCGTAATTATGCATTTTTGTCTATGCATTATCATCTAATATCTATCTAATATCGGGTAGAAAACAAATTCACTAGAACATAGTGAACATTCTGCAGATAATAATTTAATAATTTCTTGCCAAGGTAGAACAACAATATAGCCTACAGTACATAAGCCAATTATGTAATTTCTGTAAACAACATGTTTTCTGTATAAATATTACACTTTTTTGACATATTTTTAAGTAATTTTTCACACGGTATAAATCATATATGAAATTGTATAGCTGCCTTTATATTTTTGGAATGGCTTCCTCACAAGGATCATCATATTTGCAGTGTTTGGGATCAAAAAGTTTAAAAACCTCTGCTCTACACCCATATTTCAAGCAGACTTGGTATACAGATTGCTTCTGGTACACAGATTGTTCATGAAAACACCTTCAGACTAACCAAACGAACCAAACTCTGCAGACAAATATACTCGGGTGAGCACTAAAACCTCTAGTGTGAAAGCACCATTAGACATCTTTCAGATGAGAGGTCTTGCAGACTAAATAAATAATTGGCGGTTCTGCCAAAGAAGCATTTCCTATAAACTGCTGTCAGTTTCTCTGACAGCGTGCTAGCATGATCACTCAACACATTTCTAGCCTTAGCACCGGCTTTCCTCATGACAAAACAACAGGAAAGGAAAAAGAAGAAGCGATCCCCCATTGCCCAAAAGCCCACCACAGATGCCATTTACTCTCCCTCTCTGCCGTGTTAACAGAAAAACTTCATTTGGCATGTATTGTTAAAATTTTTATTAATGGCCATTTGTGTCACTCTGACAGGCCTCTTCTGGAGAAAACATCCAGGCCTTGTACAAATCTATCACTCAAGTTGTCAGAAAAATTTGTTCTCATGCAATATGGATAGGTTGTGTGTTGGCGGAGATCGGGAGAGAGAGAGAAAGCAAGAGAGAGACAGCATCTGTGTTCAGAGACTTCTACATAAAAGAGGTCATGTTGCTCATATCGGGAAACCTCAATCACAAACAAATGTTTTATTTAGAGTGCTTAAGCGCTGTTTACTTGCAGCTTGCTCTCTCTTTATCTCCCTTGCTTTCTTTCGATCTCTCCGCATCCATCTCCCATCCCCTGGTGCCTTTCAGTATGTTTTTAACAAAAAAAACCCACGGTGTCAATTGACAAAAAATTTGGATGATAAAAATAATGTTGACCAAAGCCCCCATCATATCCTTGAGGAGGAGCTGGGATAAAGCCACCTCCAGTCAACATCCTTTATATTTTAAAGGGGTGATATGATGTTGCTAAAAAAGAACATTATTTTGGGTATTTGGTGTAATGAAATGTGTTTATGCGGTTAAGGTTAAAAAAACACATTATTTTTTACATACTGGACATTATTGTTTCTCCTCTATGCCCCAAATTTCTGAAACGTGTCGATTTTTACAAAAACTCATCGTTCTGAAAAAGCGAGGTGTGCTCTGATTGGCCAGCTATCCAGTGCGTTGTGATTGGCTGAATACCTCAAGCGTGTGACGGAAATGTTACGCCCCTTACCATACTGTGATGCCCTGTCCGGCCGGAGCGATGATTCAAAAACATGAAAACCCATTTATAAACGAGGCATTCGTTGCATCCATCGGGGACATAATTACGGATTATAATGACATATACTGCCTTTTTACACGTTGCATCGCGCCGCGTAAACATAAAACCATGTCTGCATTTGTGATCGGAGAAATTACAAACAACTAGTGCTACTCTACACTGCTCAAAACTCACGTTTGAATCGTCAGTGGCAAATTCTTTAAATATAAAAAAAACTTACTTACAGACTGTGAGTCAGAACAGCCGGCATTGTAGTCTACTCTCCCAGGATCAGGAAACAGTCCTCCATAAAATGTGCTGCACACATCTGAATATTTGGTTGAAGTGTTCTGGAACAGTGTTGTAAATACAACTTAACCCCTCATTTCTAGTCGTGTCCATTTTTGGAAAGACCAAACAAAGTAGTTTCGCTTTTCACAACGAAACACACAGTGTCACACATGGTGGGCTTGAGTAAGTGGAGGCCGGCGGGCTGGAGAAAGGCGCTGCCGGACAAATCGACAGAACACCGGCGGATTCGACGAAGGAGCGGCCGACGGGCTTGAGTGAGCGGAGGCCGGCTTGAGTGAGCAGAGGCAGGCGGGCAGGCGGGCTTGTGGCAACCACATGTGACGACCCCGGGCTGGACTCCGCTTCGTCCACGGTGAAAGCCGATCCGGCGATCCACAGCGCAAAGTTGATGTATTTCCTCAGCGACCAGCACGGATCAGCTCCAGGCATGACGAAGCGGATACGTTTAGCTTTTCACAACGAAGTACACAGCGTCTTCACGACATGGTGGCAGCCGGCAACAACAATATAACAGCGAGAAGAAAAGTTACGCCTTCCCTTTCTTTGCAGGAACATTTGGGTGGCGTTATGCAAATCTTCTCACACCTTGACATAGACATGTGGGGGCGGGTTTAAACGAGGCATTTTAGGAGGGCGTGGTTGACTCTTAACTTTTATAAAGAATATCTCTTTGGATTTGAGACTTTAGTCTTTGCAACTTTACAGATCTTCTTTATGCACCAAGAGCTTGTAACACTCCAAAGAGAAAGGAAAAATTTAAATCGCATCATATGACCCCTTTAAATAAGCATTTAGTATTCTAGGCTAAATCCATTATCCTAAATGCTTTATATACTTCACGTTAAGGTTTGTACATCTAAATACTACTGCAGTAGCTTCAGATTAGCATTCCTGAATTTGTAAGAAAACTATCAACTCATTCTCTCCTACAGAGCAAGTGATTCAGAATAATATAAGCCAATCACTTCGAAAATCCAGCATAAATACACCATTCCAGGCATCTTTGGCATGCTATTTTTTTTTTACTGCAATAATTTGGCAGGACCTGACTATTAACCAAAGTCTGACATATAAAAAAAATTGCAATTTAACAGAACATTTTATTGAACATTCAGACCAAAAAAATAAATAAAATAAAAGGTTTGCATATGTTTTTTGTTGTTGTTTGTTTTGGGGTAACACTTTTTTTAAGGACATATTCGCTATTAACTAGTTGTTTATTAGCATGCCTATTGTTAACATATTAGCTGTTTATTAGCACTATAAAGCACATATTTATTTATTCTAGATCCCCTAATCCACCCCCTTTTTAAATTAGAGTATCATATTTGATACATCAGGCTTTGGCTCAAATATGATATAGGAAAATATGGAGCTTATGCTCGAGGAGAAAAAAACACCTCAATTTTATTCATTTTATTGTATCATAAGCAATTTGGTGCAGTTGCTGATATTTATATAGCTGAAAAGTAAGATGCAATTCTCATAAATTGTTATGCAAATCAATGACATTTCTATAACAGTATTGCAAACTACATAAAATGCATGGAAATATCAGTTGTCACTCTATATCTACCAAAAATATGTTTTAGTAAGATTATATTTAAATGCTTAGTTTTATAACCAAAGCTCTGTAGTTTTTATTGTGGGGGTGAAGGCCAAAAATTACTTGCATGCAATACAGTGATGATACAATCGATGCTATCCGTGTTAAATAAACGTTCCTCCAAACGTTGGAGTATCATTTTCAAGGATCTTAGTTATTTATAAAAATCAGTAAAGATTTCACAGCAAAAAAATAAATAAATAAATTAAATGTACCATGTAACGAATCAGCTCATGGGAAATATGAATAATTAACCACAACTAGTTATAATTAATTATGAAGATTTTAGATACCTGGAGATATTTAGCTGACCACTCAGGGTCAACCGTTTTGTCAATTCTAAGAACGTTAATTCCCTGGTTAAAGGAAATAACTTTCTTAATGTACAAATCTACACAGAGCCTGTAGCATAAATCATGATTAAGGGACTCCAGTTATGAGCAAAAAATGAACAACGTCAAGTGTGATACAAGTAAGGTTTTATGAACTACATAAACACTTAAACTAGTCTAACAGACTACATAAACACATAAACTGGTCTAACATACTACATACACACATAATCTGGTCTAACATACACATACACACACACACATACAGTTGGTATAGGAAAGGGTTAAAGTTTAACTCAGTACAGTAAGAGGCATAAGGAATGAATTTTATGGAATCATTTGCATATTCAGCAGATCTACACCTTAGGGATTACGTCAGATTCTTAGTTCAAAAAAACCTTGTAAAAAGGTGTAACTGATACGTAATGCATCAATTAAATCGACTAAGTTTGATACTTGCAAGTCTCGTATGTCTGAAAGAGATTCCTGATGCAATCTTAAGGACAATGATCTTGCTGAAGTTGGTTGATGAGAAAGAACCAGTTTGCGTCAGAGTAACTTGAAGAAAGGAAAGGACAAGGCCGAAGAAAAGCCTGTCACAATGCTTTGGTATCCTGAAGCGTTTTCTCACATCTTCTTAGCATCTGACCGAACCACCGACTGGGCGGGTCATATGGAGTGTGGCCTTTTAAAGCCTGCTGAGATTCACGCCTCTCAAGATGGGCTGGTCCAATGAGGAGCCTGAAATCCCAAGCCGGGAGGTTGAAATACTGGGGGTTTATGAATCTTTGTCTCTAAGCTGGAATTTGCATATGTAGTCGCTTGGGTGTGATGCACAAATTAGTAAAGATCTTAGAACATCAATATGTTGCATAGGTATCAGCATTAATATGCACTTCAGTTAGATCAATCCGAAGAGTGAATTCATGAGACAAAACAGGCTTAGGATGGGTATATTAAACTAGGGTCTATCATAACAGCATAAAACAGCATACACAAAACAGACAATATACAAGAACAGGAATGGTATACACAATGACGCAGGATATGTGTATTCAATCAAAGAAAGGTTTTACTATGAATTAATTAGAGAACAGTCCATTACTCTGGGCATTATGTGTCTTTCCTATTAGGAAAATGAGGGAGTTTCTCTGCCCGCATTCCTTTAGGCAATAAAAACAGTGATATCAGCATTGGTTACCATGTAACCAGAGGCCTGTTCTGCCTTTCTGAAGTGTTAGATGCATTTCGGGGGAAGGGTCCATAGACCCTAGTAATTGGCCCTTTGGTTAGGTGAGGGGGCGTTATATATTATTTGTTAAATATAACAAAAAGTTGTGTGTCTGATTGGTCCAAATGCCTAACAACCACGACCTAAGGTGGGTTGTTTTGATACTAAAACCTTGTGCTGCTAAAAAATTTTAACTTATCAGTTAAATGTGATCAATTACAACTGTTACAAAGGCATGTAGAAAAATGTGTACAAACAGCTTTTTGGTTTTTCAGCAAGTTTTGATCATGTTGATAATTTTGAGGCCAGGGATTTGGAATATCCAATATGATACAGTGGCTTTAATTAATAGGTGGGGTGGTTTTTTTTTTTTTTTTTTTTTTTTGTTTTTTTTTTTTTTTTTTTATTTTCTTTTTTTTTTTTTTTTTTGTTTTTTTTTTTTTTTTTGTTTTTTTTTTTTTTTTTTTTTTTTTTTTTTTTTTTTTTTTTTCTTTTGTTTTTTTTTTTTTGTTTTTTTTTTTTTTTTAGATTCTTTTTTTTTTTTTTCTTTTTTTTTTTTTTGTTTTTTTTTTTTTTTTTATTTTTTTTTTAGTGTTTTTTTTTTTTTTTTTTTTTTTTTTTTATTTTTTTATTCTTTTTTTTTTTTTTATTTTTTTCCCTTTTTTTTTTTTGTTATTCTTTTTTTTTTTTTTTTTTTTTTCTTTTTTAAAACAATAAATTGAGGGGTTATTTTTTTTTTTTTTTTTTTTTTTTTTTGTTTTTTTTTTTTTTGTTCTTTCTTTTTTTTTTCTTTTTTTTTTTTTTTTTTTTTTTTTTTTTTTTTGTTTTTTTGTGTTTTTTTTTTGCTTATTTTTGTTTTTTTTTTTTTTTTTTTCTTTTTCTTTTTATTTTTTTTTTTTTCTTTTCTTTTTCGTTTTGTACTTGTGTCCTTTTTTTTTTGTTGCGTGCTTTTTTTTTTTCCTTTTTTTTAGTATTTTTTTAGGTTCTTTTTTTTTTTTTTTTTTTTTTTATTTTTCTTTTGTTTTTGTTCTAGTTTTTTTTAGCTCTTCTCTGCTGTGGAACAAGGGATTCTGGGTAATATTAGCCAACCACCAAACAACCAAACCAAAACTACACCACAGCCTAGATATTCTTCTTTTTAAAGAACAATGATTTGAAAAACTAGGGCCTGACTATTAATATTGTGATTACAAAACCATATTACAGAAAAGATAAATAAACAGGTATTAACTTTCATAATAAAGTCTTACTGTGTACAAGCTTTTAATCAAGGATTAATTTAGCTTTTTACATTCTCTCCTTTTGTATAATTTTTCACTTCAAGTGGTTGACCAGCAGTGACAAGAGTGACAACATGAATACCCGCTAAACAAAGGAGACACTTGTACAAGAAAATACAATGACAAACAATGGATTGTAATTATATGACATCAAGCACAAGCTTATGGGCCGAGAAGCAGAAATAGAAGCAAAGGTATTCACAGAGACTCTCCTCCTCAGAAGAGGTCATTAATCATGGAAATGTGGCCGTGGTTATGCTCTCTTCTCACGGAGTGACATATCGCTGCTCTTCCTGCTTTCTTTAATTGTGGCCGCTCTCCCTGCTGGGCCATTGGCTGCAGGGCTGATGGACAGGGGAGGCGGGGCTCAGCGAGCCCAAGCGTTGTTTCTTTATTTCTCCTGACCATAAACAGCATCCCCCCACTAATAACACACATGCATTGTGTAGCGGAAACACTCCCTCTTTCAACTCTGTTACTCTTATTCTCTTCTAATTTTCTTCAGCATTTAATATGACCTTGAATGTTCTGCAACTTGAGCCAATGATCATGAGTGATACACAAAACAAGCTCTTTTACACATGACATTTATATAACTCCAGACTCAAAAAAAAAAAAAAAAAAGCACCATGAAAGCACCATCTTCTGATGTGCATGATGTGGTAAACCACCCAAAAAATTGATATTCAAAAAGCTCTAAAATCAAAGACGCTGCAGGTCTACCACCATGACATTATTGGCTCTTGCATGGCTTGTGAAGTTGTATGGAAAACTTTTTTCAGTCTTAACTATGGAAAAACATTTTCGCTCCATAAGAAAAAAAAATCATGCTTTGGTTAATCATGATTATGAGACAAAAAGTCATAATTATGAGATAAATAGTCATTATTGTGACACAAAAAAAAGTCAAAACAAAAGATAACTCAAAATTATGACAAAAATGGCTTTTTATGTCAAAATCTCATTTTTTTCCCCTTTGTCATAATTACTGTATGACTAATCTCATAATTTTGACTTTATTATGATTTATCAAAGCATTTCTTTCTTATGTGGTGTAAATGGGCTTCCATACTTTACAGACAAGGTTACTATCAAATGAAAAGCTGCATACAGATTTTTCAAAATTTCACCTTTGTGTTCCATTGGAGGAACATAAAAAAATAATACAATGCAGGTTTAGAATAACATGTCTATGAAAGTTGGGGAACTATTTCTTAATCACTGCCAAGACACATTTATAAAATAATTATAATAAGATGTGGCTTTGATCGTGACTATAAAACCAGCCTTCTAGAAGATTTATACTGATATATTTGTGTGCACTGGTAACATGGACAGTCTACACGCACTGTAACACACATGTGAGAGTTCAAAATCTATGACTGTGTCAATACAGTGTGTCTAAGTGCGGAATTATAGGAGAGAGATACGGCAGGAGAGAAAGAGAGACATATCATTCGATCAGTACGTTCTGAGAGTTATTTACAAGCATATCCCAATGCTGAGATCATTTTAACAGTGCATCATTTTAACAGTGACTGAAGTCCATCTCCCAAAGCAGTGGGGGCATCTTTACCCTTAGGGCAAAAAACATCATTAACATTATTATTGTTGGAATTCTATCTTTTCCTTTCTGTTCTCCCTCCTTCTCTCCAGTAATTCAAATTAATCATATTTATATGCCTATTCTATTGAGTGTATAATTTCTATAGAGCTTGCATATGCAAATCTACAGGGGTTTCAAACAGCAGAAAACACATAGCCTACGTGCAATTATGTAAATTGTATTTTGTTATTCATGCAGTTATTCGCTTGCATATTCGGTCATGCATTCATTTGTGGTATTAATGCCTAGTAGAGCTGTAACAGAGGGCTGTAGGACTCTCTCCACAGGATCATACGCTGAGACAATAGACCGATGCGCTCCCGCCGCACAGAGAGCTGCTAACTTGACTGGCTGCTTTTTACAGAGAGTAAGAAGAAAGAAGAAAATGCTGTCTTAAAAGTGGCACAGGCCGTTTTTGGAGGAGGCACCTGCTGGTCCTCATATAATGGTGAAAAAAAAATGTCTGAGCTGGATGGGATTTTTATTATTATTATAATTTCACTGAGAAAAGAACATTAAACTTTCTTTAAAAACAAAAACTGAAAAAAGGCTCTAAAAATGCTATAGTACAAATGAGAATGCATTTATTTCCAACACAAAGCACATTAACTTCACTGGTTTCCCTTAACATGTTCTAATCCTTCTTTCTGCAGTACGATTCAGTTTTAGTTCTTTCTTCAGTTCACGGTGTCTCTGGATTCCCTGTTCGCTCTCCCATCTAAGCAAGCCACAGCATGCTCTGTTTTGCTAAACTGCGTAACAAATTCAAGAGAATAACTGCAGTCAAAGACACACCACAGACTCCCAGCAGAAAAATATTCTTTCATAATTTATGATGCCACATGGGCCCTGACACCGTAGCCTGTTTAAACCCAAAAACATCTCTGCTAGTAAACGTGTAGTGGATCAAATTTAATGTTAAAAAATTCTAATAAAGATTTTAATAGAATAAAATAATACAATGTCCACCACAAATAGTACAATTAGCTCAGAAACTTAAAAAAAGACGATCAAATAGTCACTGCACTGAGATAAACAAATATCAACAAAACTTTCAAATATTTTGTTTATTTTTACAAACTAAAAAAAATATTTAATAAATTCTGTCGATAGAGTACCAACGTCGTCTTGCCGTTAATAACGTTAGTGTACCATTTCTGAAATTGGACCTGGCCTTAATATTCAGTGAATGATAGGGCTGTGACGGTACACAAAATTTGTTTGTTTTTGGTACAGCATAGTAAAAAAAACACCATAAAAATTGCTGCTTTTTTTCTTTTTAATCATACATTTCTTTTACATTTAAAAAACTGCTATAACCTCTCTGACCGTTCAGTGAAAACAAGACTAATTACTATAGATTTGGTCTTGAAGACCCATATTATTTGCTAATGATGTTGTGTCTATATTTATTGTTAATGTACGTAAAATAAACACATAAATGAAAGAAATCGATATGCATAGCTACAGTAAGTATATGTCATTGGCAATTAAAATAAGAACAACACATTATCACAATGGAATCCCAGAATAGCCCTATTTATATTGATCAGTGTTGTATACAGATCAGCAGTCATTGTAAGATATTTGCTCCATTTCTAAAGACGATTCAGAGATTCTAACATCCTAATGAAGCCAAGCACTCATCCATCAACTGCTGTGAGATTTCCAGTATAATATGAAATAACGCTGATGGAGAGAAAAGAATAGCATGATATTGTAAAGTAGCAGATGATATTACTGACTGTCTAATATTGCTTATGCTCACATGGATATCTAAATTGCAATGACTCCATTCCACAAGCTTAATGATGGCCGAGGCCGCCTTGACTTCACTTATGGAATAGATTGAATTACTCCCTCTCTCGCTCTCCAACACTCATCCACACATAAACACCCTTCTCACCTCGTTTAAGCACCACACAGTCATATAGATCATTTAATCTTAGAGATAATGACCAAGAGGGAGAAATTGCAATGAGCTTGCGTTTCATTAGAACAATTCCTTTAATTGCGTCTCTCTCTCTAGCTCATCCTTCTGTCCTACTTTGTGGAATCAGCAACAATAAGCTAAGGGTTCACGCACATACTGGGTTTATTATTTAGAGTCTCAAGGAGAGCGACACTTGGGCTAAATAGCCATTTCCCTCGATACGATGACAGAAAGCTGAGGGTACAGGATAAGAGGCATTGAGTGCTCTACCTCAGAGATTGTGAGCAAGCTAAACAGTTGAGTGTTTGGTTGGTTTCCACCAATGGGGTCTCAAATCGTACCATCTGAATCCCACAAAGAGTAGCCATGTCACTTATTCCCACTTTTTTGTTCTAACTAATCAAAAGGCTTTTCTTATTAGCCTTTTGCTGATTTGCACAAAGGTTAGCAGGTTAATCTGTTAGCCTTATGCTAAGCTATTGGAGTGATGAGTTAAACTGAAAACACAAAGAAAGAAATGTCCATCTAAGATAAAATTATTATTTACAACTATCTTGCTATCAAAAGTAAGTGGCTTGAAATATCATAAATAAATATATGAGTCAGTTGCATCATCGTTCAACTCTCAAGTCGGTGGAAACATGGATTGGGAAGTCCACAGATCCTCGAGCTGAGCACTATTACAACATCTGTGGACACGAGAGAGCGAGAAAGAAGCCTGAAGTAATGCACAGCTTTTATGGTGCTTCAGATATACACAGTTACCGAATCTGACAATAAAACTTCACATAAACCTGCTGTTCCAGAGAGCATTCTGTTCACATAGCGAAACTAGACTACACACAAAACTAACCACATGCAAATAGACATGAGGAGATCATGATTTAATATGACCCGTTCTAAATTAACGGGTTGGTAAGGTTTAGGAAAAGCAAACGGAAAGTTAAAACAATCCAGGAAAGTTTAAACCAGGACAAATGACGGAATAGTCTTACCTCACCATGTTCAAAAGACTTGAGCATCTTTTCTCCCAGAGGACACTCGACAGTTCACCTAAAAATAACAATTCTGTAATTATTTAACTAGTAAGCTGTTATTTTTGCATGGAGCACTTTGTTTCTTTACGTAGTTCTTTTCAATACAACTACAATTCACAGTGACAATTGTCTGTAAAGCTCCAAAAAGGGCAAAAAAGGCACCATCCCACACTACTTGTGCGATATTTCAAGTCATCTGAAGCCATATGATAGCTCTGAATGGGGAACAGTATATATGTATTTAAGTCGTTCTTTATGAAATCTTTTGTGTTCCTTTTAGAAAAATAACAATACACAGATTTGGAACAGGCATAAAACTTGTGGCATATTTGAAAAACAAAATGTATTGCATTCTTGCAGTGTTTTAACATTTACTAAAATCTTCAGTAAATCTATTAATAAAAAAAGAATACACAACCATTCACAAATCCAGTGGTTTGCTGGCATGTATTTTCAGTTAAATACAGTAGCATGGTTTTCTCCCTTATGCAGCTCCACAAGGTGAGTTCTTATCTTCCGCCTTCAAACTGTGACTGAACACTATTGATCTAGAGCATGTTGTCATTCAAATTATAATTAGTACTGGGTTACAGGTCAGGCTCAGATCCGCTTGAACATCTGGATGAGAGTTCCTCAAGGACAATGCAAGCAGCAGGACTTCTGAACCTCTCCAAGCCGTGGTCCATTATACAAATTATCTAATTAATTCCAACACTCCGATGCACGCCAAATCACTGACCACCAAACCAGGGGAGAAAATACTGCTCAGGGAAAAATGACACAGAAATGGTAATTTTCCTGTAACATGTTTTTATCATTTTTATCTGTTGGTGAAATTTATATTATTTATACTGTCATGGAGCAGCAAGACAAAACAGACATCTACAATAATCAATTTCATAGTCAATCTACAGCAAGTTTTGTCTGGAAATGATTTCAAGAAGTTAGCTCTAATAAAACTATTTTATATATACGACATATAATGACAGAACTAATTTTGGCTCAAAAAAACATATATATTATATATATATTGCAACACTTTGCATACCATTTGTAATTTTGTTGTGCTATGTGAAAACTTCACTTGTTCAAATATGTAAAATAAAGAAGCAAACCCGTTTCACTTCAATGACTAAAATCATCCCAGCATGCACTACAAAATGCAAAGACAGGAAAAAGGTAGCTTAATCGACATATTCCATTAGCAATACATGAAGTTTAAATGTGGATAAAATTAAGGACTGCTTAACTCTCATCATAAATTATATCTAGGTATGTATTTAAAGAAAAAAAAGAGTTTTAGCAAAGCAATCTTGCATTTCATTATGGAAGATAATAAACTGAAATGCAAACAAAATGTGAATGCAGTCAAAAAAGGGGAGAAAAAAACACTGCAACCTTTTTTGCAAATTTACCAAGTCCTGATAAGCATTAAAACACGTCTAGTGTTTGCAGGTGATGATTGTCAAATAGATATAGTTGCCGTTAAATGCATGTCTGTGTGTGTCAAGTGTGGGCTGTGGACACGGGCGGAATGGTCTTATCAGACTTTATGTGAACATATTGTTTGCATGTTATGATGTAAATGAACAAACTAAACTGTTTTTGATCCCGGCATGCAAATACACAAGTCTGATGTAAATGAGAGCGCCTGGGGAGGAGGTGGACAAACAATGCAAATATTGCCCTCTTGTGGCTCCCCTGATGCCAAATGCAATGTGCATGAGGCCTCATCATATCCTCTATCAACTTTTTGTTTCTGAGAACAGCACAATATATAACCGTTTAAAAACAATATGACAACTTTACTAACAGTTCTGACGTGGTCACCATCATACTGAAACACTTAAAAATGTAATGTGTTAAAATCAAATATTGTGGGAGATCTGTACTTTATTTTTTCTTTTTGCACTGAAGAACCTCAAATAGCAATTTCTTAACAATGGAAGCATAGCGGATAATTGGGTCTGCAATTAGTGTATTGCACAGTAAGTATTGTTAGATAATAGTGTCTGCTAAATCAGTTATTACAATGGTGGATTGAGATTAAAAGGGCCAACGTTTCTTTCTTTAAAATGAATAATAATAATAATAATAACTTGCAATAATAATAAAAGTGAATCACAATGCAACAATATTTGTTGCATTTTTAATAAAAACGTTTCTAGAGATATGAATGCAAAACAACTCTAAGTGTGAGTTTGGTTGACATGCACTGCATGAAAAGAACCTATTCTGGTCACTGCAAAAGCAAAATCTGCATCCTGAAGCAAAACCAATTGAGAACCACTGTGCTAAGTGACAAGTAACCAAAGAAACTGTGAAATAGCATTAAACTTACAAATTCAGTCCAATCTTCCCTTGTGCAATGTCATTTCAAATCACTGTTAATTTATCTGTAGCATAATACTGAGGGGCAAAAGTCTCCATTTCAGCTTGGAGACACTGAAACAAAAATCCACTTCACTTCTTGGGGCCTCTGGTCCCATGCCATACATTTTTATACCCTTAAGAAGTTCACCCCGGCAACAGCTACAGCGCAGGCTGTCCCATCGCTCAAAGCGTTTTAAACTCATCTTAATTGTCACATGGGAGCCGGCGACAGGCACCTTAATTGATCTGACCTTTAGCTGTGCTTTTTATTTTCCAATCCGCCTTTCATTGTTCCATCTGCCACTTTTAAAACGACATCTGGTTAACTGTACTTTACCGGTTGATCTCTGTTCGGTTATTTTTAAAACGTAATGTATGCTTCAACAGATGTTCGTTTTTATAGACTAGGTGCCAAACTGTGCCTGGATATATTCGCAGTGTCTGCAATAGTTCCCCCAGCAATTCAAATATTGACACCAGGAATTACAAGCCTCTTGGCCGCCAGTGAACTCCGCTATTATGTGAAGGCTTCTTATTTTGCAGCCTATTAGCAAACATCAATTCAGGCTCTATTTTCTCTCATCATATGGCATAAATAAAACATAAGCCTGCAGTTTATAAAGCGATAAACATTAGTTTGCAGCGCAGGACTCATTTTTACAAATATGACTGCTGTCAGCAATAAAAGCAGACAATTTTCTTGAATAAATAACATACAGATACCGTTGGAGAAAAGATTAAAATACGCTTACTGTAAAACAATTGTGTTGTCTATTGGAAGACCATGCAGCAGAATATCATAATGGGGGCCAATCATGTACAGTTAAGTCCTAGAGGCGTTCAAGGATTATTGTTGTGGATGTATAAATAAGTCTTACTGCCTTAAAGCCTTTTCTTTGGGTGCACTACTGTAAATAGGAAAATATATATATATATCTTTGTACATACAGTTACAGGATTTATTTAACATCTCTTCAAATGATGATCTTCAGAGTTGGGGATAAAAACTGAAGTGTGTTATGTAATCATTACTTTCGGGAGTAGTTGCTCAGTGACCATCATAAAAAACAAGGTCCTCAACAAAACAGCCTGCCTGATCCTGCAATTACAATTACACATGATTCCTTTTTCAAAGTTAAAACTTACATTTAATTTAGTACATTATATATATATATATATAGAGAGAGAGATGTTGGGTAGAGAGAGAGAGGAGAGAGACCAGACAGACAGGGACACATATACGAACATTATTCAAAAAATATTTAAATATTGAAAACATCGCCATATAGCTTTTTACAGCGGGCGCCAGCGGCAAACCCAACAAAGACATTTTACAAGAATACACGCGGATTTAAATGTGTCAAAATACTGACAGCGCACGAAAAAACTGCAAAAAAAAAAAAACATTGGCTATAAGCAGTATTTTCGCACCACAATTATTTGCTTTTAATTAAAACACATTCACCTAACAATATAATTAATTAGAACATAGTAACATACGATTTTATTACATTTTTTAAAGGTCAATTCCACAATATAGATGATGTTAAAACGAATTTCACTGTCTGCAGTCCCTTCTGTTCATCTCCACTTCCTCTGTCCCCATGATGAAAAAACACTAGTGAAAAGATGGCTTGGAAAGATGGAAATCGACGGCTTGTCGATTTTTACATCCCTGCTTGAGAACTTAATTGTCTGCCTTTACACTTTCCAATAGATAAATTTCCTAAAGCGCGTATTTTCACGGAGATGACTGTACCTTCAGGGGTGTTAAATTAATGGCATATAATTGACTAATTAAATGCTTATTGATTAGCAAGTTCCTAGGTGATGAGGATGCAAGAACTGGCTACTTTAACGCATGAAAACGTGCCCATTTTACTCAATTCTCCATCCCAGGACTACCAGAGAACATGGACAATAGATTCTGTGTAAAGAACTGGATCTTTCTGATATCATTTGTTTGCTGTTGCAGCAAATGTACCAAAGATTTCTAAACATCAATGCAATATTCTGGAGCCATATTAAAACTAAATATACATACAGTACACATATACAGTGGGTATAGAAAAGAATCACCCCCTTTAAAATAACCACATTTTGTTGCTCTGCAGCCTGAAATGAAGACGGACACAGATTTTGTTTTATCCAGCTTGCTTGGTATTGAAGTCAGGAAACTTATAACATCCAGGCTAAGTGATGTTAAACTACTACACATGTCAGCGGTGAAAAACGCAAGAAGAAAAAAAGAATCACTGAGTTGGAAAAATGATCACCCCCATGTGCCAGTATTTTGTTGAACCACCTTTAATTACAGCATTTAGTCTGTTGGGATTGGTCTCTACTAACGTTGCACATCTAGGACTTGCACTATTTTACCCACTATGATTGCAGAACCTTGTTTTGCTCAACCATTGTGGACTAAGTCATTCCACAGATTTTCAATGGGGTTTAAGTCTGGTCTCTGAGTAGGCCATGCAAGGACATTCACTTTTTTTCTCCTTTACCAACTGTGTGGTCAGTATTGCTGTGTGCTTTGTGTCATTGTCATAGTGGAAGTTAAACCTTCTTCCCATTTGGCAACTTTCTGTCAGAGGGCAGCAGATTTTCCTCAAGAAATATTTTGCCCCCATCCATTTTTCCTTCTATCCTGAAGTGCTCCAGTCCCTGCTGCAGAGAAACACCCATAACAGGATATCACCACCTCCAGGCTTTACTGCAGGAATGCTGTTATTTGGATGGTGAGCTTTATTGGATTTCCGCCAGACATATCGTTTGGTGTTGAGGCTAAATAATTCAATTTTAGTCTCATCTGCCTCAGAATCTTCAAGGTGCAGTTTGGCAAAGCTCAGTCAAGACTGCAAGTAGCCTTTTTTAGAAGAGTGACTTTTTTCTTGCAACATTCCCATACAAGCTATTGTGATATTGTTGTCACATGCACACAATGACCACTCTTTGTCATAAATTCTTGCAACTGCTTCAGAGTTGCTGTAGCCTCTTGGTAGCCTCCCTGACCAGTTTCCTCCTGGCTCTTTCACTCAGTTTGGAGCGACGTCCTGATCCAGAGAGGCTCGGTGTTGTACCAAATACCTTCCAATTAATAACAGACTTCACTGTGCTTCTAGGCATTAATAAAGCCTTTAAACTGTACTGAAAACTTTTTTTTACAATGAATGAGGACTGAAGCTTTCAAACTTCAATAGCTTTCTGTGAGAAACAATACAAAATTTAAGTAATTATTCACTTGTAATCCTTCCTCTAATGAGCTGATAGCCAGATCATTAAGTCATGATGAGTTGAATTGGATCAGTTTGAGTGAATGAATCATTTAGACCATTTTTGTGAACTGAATCAACTGATTCATTGAAAAGATCTAGCAATTCATTCATGAATCGGACATTGCTACATCTCTCAAGCTTCTCACAAAGTAGGACATGATAGTCAGAAAATGAAGACATTTTTTTGTAAACTGTGCTATTAATCAAAATAACTTCTTTCTAAACTGTATTTTGGACTTGGGATGCAACTATCTACAAATTGCAATGCGGTATTGGTCATGGCCTCTTTTTCCAATAAATGTAAATACAGAACAGGTTAATTCCCTACGAGCTCTGTGTGTTTGTGTGTGTTTGTTTTT